>CM039123.1:1070320-1087143 GCA_022036555.1 Microstegium vimineum | reverse complement strand
CCTGAAGACACAGTGAGGGTTGTCCTGTTCATGGCTCGAGGGGGTGCTCTGGATTCCGTACCTGCGATGTGGCTACAGCGGCGCACGGTTGACGGAGGTCCCGGGCATGGGCGGCGAGTTAATGGATTCGACTGTGGTAGTGGGCCCCCATGGCATTAGGCAGGGGCAGGTAGGCGCATTGGATCCCCTTTACCCCATACCGGGAGCAGGTAAGTCGATCGAGCCTCCTTCTCAGGGGTCGTTCGATCGACCCCCGTCTGTCACGGGGGGTCGAGGTTGGGGCGGAGGGGTCGTTTGTTCAACCCCTGTCCGTCAGCCGAGGTCGAGGCGGAGGCGGAGGGGTCGTTCGTTCGACCCTGTCCGTCAGTCGAGGTCGAGGCGGAGGCGGAGGGGTATCCTTCCTACTGTTTTTCCAGTAATGGGCCGGCCCATGACTGGTCACTGTTGCCGGTGAGGGAGGCCTTTGTGTGATGGGTCTTCCTCCATTGACTTGAACGGTTGATCGGATTCTACCTTAAAAATGGTTGCTATGTTGAACTTTAGATTATCACAAGGTTAGGGTACCCCTTATCTTTGTACCTGACAGTTTTAATCAAGTAGATAAAGACCCGAAATGAGAATAAAGATTTATACAGGAAAAGTGACCTTCAAATTTGGAGGGAAAGGCCACATAATGAAAATAGGCTGGTTCATATGAAACAAAGTAAAATAAAATGAGATCTGCAGGTCCAAATCCAGAAGTAGCCAATTTGTAAGAAACCAAATGATCTCTACATTAAGGAATAAAGCGTGACCTCTCAACGTACTGGTACAAAATTACTGGTGGTTCTATAAACTATTGCCATCTAGCCATTAAAAAAAACTTTAATGCAAACAGGAATGGCCGGAGGAGTAACTTAAATTCTAAAAACACTATTAATCTTCCTCAGATTCTTGTCAGTACAGAAAGAAGAAAATTTGAGACTATAACCAGCATGAGGTTCCATTTAAATCAAGATCCTACAAATCCCCATTGGCATATACCTATAAAGATAAAGTGATTCTGAGCATTAACCAACAATAGGGAAATGATATAATTTGCACTTTTGTGCATATAGTATGTACACGCATATAAATAAGTATGGAACAATAGTATGAGATAATCCAAGTTAAATCGGTATGCAGCAACCTAAGTATCATTGATCAATGTAATCTGAAAAAAGTGAAATTGGTTTGTACATTACAGCTACGGACCTGCCTGCCTGCGACAGAGGCCATCAAACCAGAAAAAAAAAACATCATGTACCATATTTACCTTAGTGAAGTGGTTCCTCATGTTTTTGCCAAACAATCGGGCTCACATCTGAACTTATTAAAGTGAAATTGCCTAAATGTGCATCCTCCGCCCGCACCATGGTCTGCTGAAACCCTAGTAGAAGTAATTAGTCTAGGGAAATTTGAGAGAGAGAAAGAGTCGTCAAAGCAGCGATGAACAGATCTGGAACCTGGGAGAGAAGAAGATGGTGAGCCTGGAGCACTTCTCGGACGTGGAAATCGCGCAAAGGCAGGCTGTTAAGACTAACCAAACACCAAGCAAATCAAGATTGGACAATAGATCGAAACGGAGGAGGGGAAGGGGGAGGGGCATGAACCTCAACGTCAGGACCACGGCGAGGTAGACTCGGGGAGGCCATGGTTGGTGGCCGAGATGAGGATGAGGGCGGGATCTAACCAGCGCTTGTGCCCTGCGGATGCTGACGACCCAAGCGCCGTCGTCGACGTGGCCGCCTCTCCATCTTTGGCCCGCACGCAGCCTCCGTCAAGGAAGGACGTCGCATCTGCGCCCGCCGCCGCTGAGGGAGAGCAGGACGAAGAGGAAGAAAAAGTCGAGTGCGGACGGAGGCGGCAAGGGTGACGGGTGTTTTTTTTTCGGAAAGAGAGGGAGGGTTAACCGAGGCCCGAATTAATTGGGTAAGTCCAAATCGAGGTTTGCACATGGTCGAGCCCACGTGGCTGCACGGGATTGGTGAACAGTATCGTAACCGTAACCAAATGGCTCTCATCACCGGATTCTAGGAGCTATATGGATTTTCATTCTGTGTTGCTTTGTATATTCACGATACATTCTCGTCGTGACTAGCAAACGCTGATGCAAAAATTGACGTCACACTCACACAGAAGCGAAGCAGAGCTCTCCTAATTTCCTCATCTATGCCTTTTATGAGCAGTTTCAAACTTCCAAAAAGAAATAGATATAGAAGAAATTAGTGTGCTAACAAAATCCTCAAGGGCGTATTAGTTATGGAGTGAGACCAGTATTGGCAACGGCGCCAAATGGTAGTATTATGGTATTTGATTCAAACCGGAGCAGATTTTGTTGAATCTGTTACTTCCTCTGTTCCTCAGGTCACAGATTGGTGATGTTTTGGAACTGTCTTAAGGGAACCATTTTAAAGTAATTCCGTATCTTACCTTTTTAGTATTGAGTCTGGACTCTGGAGTACTTTATAACAATATGTTTCACTGTTTTATAAATATTTGCGACCGGAGGAAGCATTAGTTTTTTAGACGAATCTAGATTTAGCAAACTACAGTAGGTAAAAAAATGCGTCAAGATCAAACAAATTCTAGGCGAGGGGATTTCATTGCACTTCTCCTATAGTTCAGGTGTTTGAAATTTAAGATGATTTCACGCAACACTAATGTACCACCAACTAGTTGTTAATTTTATATTTGGTTATTTATCTTTGTGTTATAATATATCAAATTTTTGTCTTTGTTCTCCTATAGAAATAATTGTAATTGTTAAATTGTCTTTGTGTCAACATATATAAGATTTTGTGAGGTTTGTAGTTTTGTCTAACATATTTTTTATTTCTATAACAAAAAATTGCAGACCGTGTCTACATAAAGTACAACGAACTAAAACTGCAATTTTAGTATAAAATATATGCAATAAGTGTCGCCTGAAATAAAGCTAAAATTCAGGCACCTGAAATTTAGCAAATCCCATTTCATTGTGATGTGAAAATTATTATTCGTAAACGTGAGTTTTGGTGCCAAGTTAATATAAAATATATGCAATAAGTGTCGCCTGAAATAAAGCTAATATCCAGGCAACTAAAATTTAGCAAATTCCATTTCATTGTGATATGAAAATTATTATTCGTAAACGTGAGTTTTGGTGCCAAGTTAATATAAAATATATGCAATAAGTGTCCGCCTGAAATAAAGCTAATATCTAGGCAACTAAAATTTAGCAAATCCCATTTCATTGTGATATGAAAATTATTATTCGTAAACGTGAGTTTTGGTGCCAAGGTGGAAGTATGTTTCTTTATGGTGGAAGTATGTTTCTCAATACTTCATATGTCTAGGGAAAAAAATACAATTCTAGTTATAGTACTAAGTTAAACTATTTTCACCAGATTTTTTTTAAAGGGTACCAGCATGTGTGGTATCAAATAAAGTACAAGCATTAGCTTCATTAAAAATATTTGATCCTATTTTTTCTACCTACTTTTTTTAAAAAAAAATCACCTCCTTAGGGCTTGTTTGGTACAACTCAGATTCACCAGTGAAGTTGTTTTTTTTAGAAAATAGCTTTATAAGAGCATCTCCAACGACTTCTAAAATCCACTTGGTATTCTTATTTTTTTTTTTTGGAAAAAAACACGAAAACACTTCTCCAACAACTCCTTAAATCGACTTGGTATATTTACTAACACATCATTTTTCTCCTTGCCAAACAAAATAGCAACTTGCTATAACTCAAGATATAACAAGTCAATTTTAAGGAGTTGTTGGAGATGCTCTAAGCACCTCTCTAGGTGAAGCTAAGCTAATTTGAAAAAAGTGTTTGGCAAAACAGCTTCACCAACAAATTTATACATGCATGTGAAAGAGAAAGAGAGAAGAGAGTTAGAATAAGCTACTATTTTCAGCTTCATCCCACTTCATATCTTTGTGAGAAGGGAAGAAAAACAACTTCATAGATGAAGCTGTTTTGAAAAGAGGTGTTTGACAAAAAAAAAAAAACAGCTCATAACGGCTCCCTTATTGCAAGTGTTGTTACAAAGTTCGGGAGGGGTCATGCCAACCATGTTCACCTGGGTCCCTATACAGATATTGGTGTGCAATCTCATGAGCACACCGATTATAACAATGGGATACAAAGACCACATCAGCAAATATGAAAAGTGAGACTCAAAAAATTACATTGCCCCTAAACCAGACGCCGGCAACAGCTGGAAAAATGATAACCCCCCGTTAATTCCAGGGGCGACCAGTGTGTAATTCTATTCGAACAAGTCTTTCAGACTTCAGAGAGTTGGGATCAGTGATTTGGCTACACCAATTGTCACATCGAAGAAGCAACATCAAACAACTAGTGTCGGGGAGTGGTTAAAATAAGATTTTAAATCATTCGAATAACAACAAAGTCTGTTCGCAAAAAAAAGAATAACAACAAAGTCCATTTGAATCTCAAGAGTAATTGGTTGCCGGCAAATTAAGCTGTTGTTGGCCTCGTCATTCTATTCTGCTTTACCCTTGTTGCCCTTGGCGGCTTTGTAGGCGGCGCCGTGGAATTTGAGGAAGAGCGCGAGCAGCGACGCGTTGAAGACGGCGTTGAACACCCAGCCGGACATCCCCTCGCACCCGCCGGCGGTGAAGTGGAGCCACAGCATCACCACGGAGGCGACGAAGCTGAAGAGGAACTGCACGATCTGCAGCTCCGTGACGGCGCGCTTCAGCCGCTTGGGCCAGCGCAGGCCGACGCTGCAGGAGAGGTAGTAGGAGTACATGACGACGTGGACGCCGGCGTTGGTGACGAGCGCGATGGGCATCAGGGACTGGCGCGTGGCGAGCCAGAGGTAGCACATGGCGATGACGACGGCGTGGTGGTAGACGTGAAGCAGCGTGAGCGGGCGGCGGCCGAGCAGGATGAGCAGCGTGTCGCCGAGCTCGTACACCTTGGAGAGGTAGAAGACGTGCGCCCAGAAGAAGACGGGGCCCGACGCCTCCGTGGCGCCCCGCGGCGGGAAGCAGAAGGGCCACGCCCACCGCGGGCGCGGCGCCACGGCGGCCGTGGAGAGCGCGCACCCGGCGGCCATGGCGGCGGAGAGCGCCAGCAGGACCGCGTTGTGGGCCGCGGATGCCGCGCGGAGGGCCCGCGGGGGCAGCGGCGGGAGGCGGGGCAGGACAAGGCGGCGGAGGACCAGCACCGCGGCGAGGTAGCCGCAGATGACGGCGGCCGCGAAGGACGCCGTCGCGCCGACCGTGCAGCCTGGCTGCCAGCGGAACGAGGCCACGGCCGGGTGCTCCACCAGGAGCCACCGTACCCAGCTCAGCAGCGACGCGGCCGCCATCGATCACGCCTCGCCAGCTCGCCTCGCCTCGCTAGCACCGGCCGCTGGACTGGAACTGCTCTGCTCGGCGACCTCGCCTGCTCCCTCTCAGTCCCTCCCTGTGTGGCGTTCCACGTGCCACGTCAGTCCGTACGGAAAACAAATCGTGGCCGTCACGTGATAGGCGTGGACGTGGGACAAGGCCCAGAAAAGCCCACATGGCCTTGCAAGTTGCGAGCTCAGAACAGATCCGCCAAAATTGCTGTTCCACGGGAACGCACAGGACTCCTCTGAACAACAATCGCATTATACTGCAAATTCTGGCCAAGCATCCAAGAATACTACGGGCAAGTTAGGGGCGTTTACGGCTGCTATCTTCTCCATGCTCACTTAGTGGATGTGGATCTTGTATAGTGGTAGTGATACTTGGATACTACCACACAATAAGCAAAGTTTATAGGCATGGCTTACTTCTGCCTATTTTCATTTTTCACAGCGTGAGAAAACGCATACAAAATTTCCATCAGTTGAGGCATCCCCAAAAAGAATGTAAGCAACATCACCAGAGCCAACAAGAAAGCCCCACCGAGAAACAGAAGGGCATGGGCATGATTGAAGCCTTCAAATGTTGTGTTGTGTAATCTGGGATCACATCCCACCGAGTTCGTTTGAAGTTGAGGTAGCTTTCTGAGTTGTTCCTCGCATTAGAACATAGTATTCTTCAAGGAAAATAACGAAGATCGAGCATGTCAGATACAAATGCCCACCAAACCACACGCTCGAGGCTCTTGAGCTAATGCTGATAAACCGTCTAATGCGGGACCAATGTTATTTTGTTGTGAGAGAAAAATAACTGGGCTGACAACACTTGTGGTATATCTCGATCGAGCCTCTAAATATTCCTTTAATAAGCAAGGAACATAGTAATAGCACAGGAACAATCAGAGCACAAATGTAAGCACACTCGCCACCGAATTCATCAAGGAATACAACAACACTGAATTAGCTCTGGCAGAGAAGAGGCAGCCGACGAACTCAGAGCTCAGAAGCAGCAATCGCAGTCGAAGGGGCACAGAGGGGTGCCACCGGCGTCGCCCTTGCCGAACCCGAGCTCATTAGCCGAGTATATGGCGAGCCCGTCCGCAGTGCGCCGACGCGGCCGCTTCTCCTCGAACTCCTCGTCGTCGTCGTCGTCGTCAACCACCCGACCCTTGCCCTTACTCCCCGGCGTCTTGTTGCTCTTCTTCTTGCTGCTGGCCCCTCGGCCCTCTCCTTGGGCTTCTTCCTCCTGTCCCCATGGGCATCAGCCTCTTCCTCCTCCTCCCGCTGCGGCGGCTTCCGCTTCTTTCCCGCCTTCGCGGCGCTGAAGATCTCGTCGATCTCGTCCCTCACCTTCTGCTTCTTCGCCTTCTTGACCGCCGCCACCTGCTCCGGCTGCTCCTCGGTGGGCTTCGGGAGCTTGGGTTTCTTCTCGGAGGAAGGGGACTTGGGGTTGATAGAAGGCTTGAAGGCAGTAGGCTTCTTGTTCTTGTGGGATTTGGTGGCCATCGCTGTAGGAATTTTTGCCGCCGCCGCCGCAGGCGTCGTCGTGGTTGGAGAAGGCGGCGAAAAGGGTTTGCGAACGGAAGGCGCACGATTAGCGGAAACGTGAGAGGCAAAATAAGTTCGTGGGCCTAGCTAGGAGTGGGAAGACCCACTGTGTTGGGCTAGCCTACTGCAGCCTCCGCGTATGCCCAACCAGCTTAGCCCAATTATGCATTCTAGAGCCTAGCAGCATCTCTGGCGTTGGCCTGCTTAGCATGTGGAACTTAGCATCTCAGTGTTGCCTAAAAAAACCTCAGTGAAACATGTTAAAATTTGTTAATGTTTTACATTTACAAGAAAACACATGTTTTCTATAAGGAATGGAAACAACCGTCTCCATCTCTTGAGACTAAGCAAATACATATAATATTGATATAAGGATGCTCCATATGATCATATTTTCTCTTTTGAGACCAAGCAAATACAAAAAAATTGTGATAAAATAAGGTTGCACGGGGTAGGGTAGGGTTTACGTACATGTATGTATTCATAGGGGTGAGTGTGCGTGTTGAATGTCTGTGCAATTCTCAAACAAAAATACTAGTATATTAACTAAGAATAAACAACAGATATGTTGAATTTCCCACATATATAATTAAAGAAGTCCATATTAATCTGTCGAGATAATTCCATAAACTAGTTTGGTTGCAATTCACAACTCCTGACTATCGCTTCTACACATAATCACATATGTACAAGTTGTGCAACAGGATTTTATATATAACAACGGGTGCGTGGGATTTTATATAGTCACAACTTCTACTATAGCTTCTTAACATTGCTTTTCTGCAATTACACCACCGTCCATATACAACGAATAAGAATGAAACAGTTTTTTAATGCCTGGACGATCGTTACTTCATCATGATAAAACATGTTATTACAATCACATATGTACAACTGATGGGACGAGTTTTGTATTTACATTTTGCAACTTGCTGATCCCCCCACGAGGGCCTTTTGCACTCACAGGGCCTTCATAACATATCTGGCAGACACAGCAGCACCCTTTGCTGCCACCTTCAAGACATGACGGCTCTTGTACAACCTGCATCCAGTTTACAAGGTATCAGTGAAAAGGAACCATCAAACATGCTTCACGCACTTTCCGAAAAGAAAAAAAAAACGGACATTATTTACATTTGTATGTAGATTATAAATAAAGTATTTTTTTTCAAATAGTCACTTAAGTGTAATCCCATAATTGATTGTAGTACATGACAATTAAGGCAAAGTATGATGATATATAACCAATTAAAAGGTCAATATGTCGACCCAAATTCCATCACAAGTATTAATGAGTACTAAACTACCAGTAGCAGGTTAGGACAAAAATACTCTAGCACATACCTAAAGAAAAAGAGAAATATAGATTTTGAGCATTCATACAACACAAAATCTAGAAGAGAGGTAGAGTGGAGTAAAGTTTTGTAAGCGCAACTGCAAACAGGAATGATGAGAGATTTACCCTGCCAATGTGATTCCCCAAGTGGCCAAGATAAAAATAATCTGTCCAGCCTCCCAAAAGGTTGACCATCTCCATCGAGCTTTCATGCTATCTAATGCCTTTGCAACGGCTGCTTACAAGTTAAATCCAACAACATATCAGATTGCACACAGCCAGCTCAAACTCATCCACAAATAATAAACTGATGGTGGAGTAAAAAAGCAAGTTCAACCTCATACATACTGTCTAGCATTCATGTTAAACCACCCACTGCATCTATAAGGTTAATTTAATAAGAAAAAACTGTACCCAAAATATCTTTCACCAGTACAAGTTCATCAAACAGCAATCTGAAAACCAATTTAATCAATCATCACAATTCACATACACAAACTCATTAAAGCAGCAATGGATCCTTAAACTGTGATATCTACTTTAGCTACGGCATTATTGTCTCTATAAACCAGTAGTTTTTGCTAGCAAACAGTGTGCATCATACACTATAGGTATACACTCTCAAGTACCACAAGGATTTTACAATTCCAATCTCACATGTCCTCAAGTAATCAAGAAACTAGATAAATCCCTAAAACAAAAGGGTCTGATTATCATTCATGCATAGTAAGATATGTAGTAGCAGAGTTGAGAATTGTGGGAACTATTCAGGAATGATGAACCCCAGACAGATATTTAACAGTGCAATGTTTGAGTGCAGCATGGTCGCAGGAGGATAGACGTACCCTTTTGGAGCTGCACTGGCGATAATGACTGAGAGGAAATGAGAAACAGTTAGACACCATAGAAGTGCTGTAGAGAATGCCCATCAACCATTGGTAGCATCTAAACAAACTCTTAAAGAAGGAAGTACCTTGGATTTTGGATCTTCAAGAATGCACCTAGCAACAAAGGTGGCAATACCATCGACTATGTCGTCTTCATTGATTATGACATAATTTTCGTCATCAATCCCACTAATTTCCTCCAAATTAGCCCCAGCAGTATCACAAGCAACCAAGACCCACGATCCTTTCTTCCCGTTACCCATTTTGTCTGGAATGTCTGCAACTTCCACCTCTAGTTCCATTGAAGCAGAAAATGGAAATGTATTAGAAGAACCAACAGTGACCATAAAACATAGTCTAGAAACAAACTTCGCAATGCTTAGCGAGGAATGAACCTTTCATGTTACCAGAAGATAGTTCATTATGTTCAAGTGTTGACTCATCCTGCAATTTCTCGAGATGAGCAAGGAAGCTAGCATTGTTGACTGCTGCCATCAGTCGGTTGTACAGCTATATTGTAAAATCACATCAATGAGCAACAAAATCAACCCGATATACAAGGGAACATGTAATTATAGAGTGGACAGGGCATGAGAATACACTAAATGAATTCTAATTATATTTTGTTTCTTCTTATCTGCAATACTCCAGTTACTACATTAGAAAGTGCCACAATAAGGTTAATGTATCATGATGAATTGATGATTGTAACCCTCAGACTCAGAGGTTCAATATCACATCAATAAACTACGAATTAATTTAGGGGGAAGAAGGAACATGATTTAGTTCTAGTAGGTCTACCTATCGACATACATCCCTTTGTAACCATAATAACTGTATAAGACCTTTGGGACATGATTTAGTTCTAGCGGATCTACTTATGGACATATGCCTGTATAATCATATAATAAGACCCTGTTTAGTTCCAACCAAAATCCAAAATCTCAACTATTTTGGATTCCAAAATCCAAAATGCAAAATATTTTGGTAGGGTGTTTAGTTTCAACCAAAATTTACCTTCCAATGATGGGGATTGTGAGGATGACACCCAAACCAATGCAAAGATTCCCTTATTTTGGCCTCTTGAGTCCAAAATCCAAAATGGAGAATGGACCACTTTTGCCAAATATTTTGGGTGGTGTTTAGTTCTATTTTGCAAAATGAAGAGCCAAAACCCAAAATATTTTGGATTCCATGGGGAACTAAACACCCCCTAATTGTATAAGATAGTGTCGATTTCCATTAGGGGAAAAAAAGGTTGATAGTCATGCCAACATATGTCGGACGCAGGTGAAATATGCTTACATCAGGAGGGCACTCCTTGGAGACGCAGGGCGCGCCGTGGAGCTCGCGCAGGAGCGTCAGGTCATCTGCGAGTCGGGCGCGGAGCATGGCGTTCTCCTCCCGCAGCCGCGCGGCCTCCTCGCTGGCGCCCCCGCCGCCATCAGCCCCCGCGAGAGGCGCAGTCGGGTCCTCGTCGTGGGCTACCGGGTGGCCGGGGCGGTGGTGGTAGGCGTAGCGCGCGACCTCGGCGATCTCGACGAGGGTGTGCGCAACCTCCAGCGGGATCTTGTGTGCCGCCGATGCCAGCGTCATCGTCGGCTTGACCGATCGGTTGGCCAGCGAAATCGCTTGATCTCGCCGGTATGCCTTCAGGGACGCGGAATCGAGAGGTTGGAAGAAGGCAACGCGATGAACCCTAGGGCCACGCCGTACGCAACCTTGCCGGGAAGGCGTGGACGATGAGTTTGATGGGAAGAAGAGGATTATGTTGGCCGAAAGAACAAGAATTGGGCGTTCAGTCACGTCCAGGTGGACCCCACGTATCGTCTCTAATCAGACACCGGATTTTGACCTCGTCTTTCATCCGTAACACTAATTTCATACCAACGAGTATTAGCTTCGCTCTTTTATTATTTCCTGTAATCATTAGACATGAGTCCAAGATTTGTTCTTAGTTTTTTCTCCAATTTTAGGTAGCAATATCTATATAAAATATATTATCTTAAGTAGTATAATAAGTAAATATGTATTGTTAGCCCATATATACATATATACGTTTTAATTAGATATTAAGAGTCAAGATTTAAACAAGATAGATTTATAGTATTTTTTTTAGAATTATACAAATACAAATACGTACGTAAACTCTATCCCTATGACGATAAATGTTCAGATGATCGTTTCGGTGGCTGATAAGCTGTCTGAAGCTGTTTTTGACTGTTTTATTGTGAGAGAGAACACTGTTTCGGTGGCTGATAAGCCGAGCGAAACAAAAACACAAGGTATATGTATATCCATTATCTTCATGCTTAAAATATAAAGGCCCCTTCAATTTTTAAGAACAAAAAAATTGTGTCTCATGTAACTGGCATTCAGCAATATTTTCCACAGTACAATATCATGGTCTCATATAGCATCCAGCAATATTTTCCACATTACAATTTCGCTTCACATTCGTGAGACCTTTGCATGTTTTTTTGTTATTATTATTTTCCTTGTTATTATTATTTTCCTCACGTCCATCCGCATGTCACGTATTTGAGTGGATGGTGATGAAAATTAGTCACTCCAACACAGATAAATACATATGCATCTAAACAAAACCTCGTAACTAAGGAGGTAAGCAGCAGCCCACATATAAGCTTAATTTTATGGGTTGCCGTTTAAATCTGCAAAAATTATACCTATATATTACAGGCTAACCCACTTGCATCCTTACTCCTAACACGTGTATTTGCATACAAGACAATTAGCCGACCCATGCAACTGGCATCCACGATCTGAACCAACTGATGGAGCGAGGGCGCCAAAAACAGCTGGTTACCGTGTATTTGCATTCAATTTCATATTACATGATGAATATGGGGATTCCAAGTTACAACAGAACAAGCAACGAGGTAGGGGGTCTCACACGGGCGTGAGCGCAGCACACCCCAGAACAAGCAATTCAATCCGCTGGTAGGATATACTACTCAATGCAGCAAGTCAGCGTTGCCACCCAGATACACAGCCGCGGTCTCCATTTGCTTTACATTATTTGTACATTATATGCCTGCTATGACAGGGTCACAAACAAAATTAGAAGATGGCACTAATCGGTCCCCTACTTGGCGCTATGCCGTCAATCATTTACACTATGCTCCTCATACGCTTCTTTGGTACCGAGATTTCAGGGAAGTAGATCCTCTCCCGTCGGGAAACACTTTCTGAGCAGACAAATCGGAGTCTGCACTACTTGGCCAGACTAGAGGGATCAGCTGCTGCTGGTAGGTGTTTGTGTTGTCACACACGCCGAACTTGATGACAAATGTTGCGGTGCAACCTTTCCCGGTTCCTTCGCTGTCGATCCAGATGTGCCCTCCCATGAGACTAACAAACCTGCAACAGAATTTTCCAGAGATGCTGATTAGTTGAGAATTGATGACAATGCATAAAATAAATAAATAATTGTGCTGCATAGGAGGAAGTAGAGTCACCAGCACCAACACCTGAACACCATTTTGAGAAGGAACTACAAGAAAGGAGCTGTAAGATCGAACTACCTCTTGCAGATGGCAAGACCAAGACCACTACCATTGAACCCTCGGTTTCCTCCGCTTTGAGGATGAGCAAACTTTGTAAATACATGAGGTAGATCCTGAGGACCAATTCCACAGCCTGTATCTTTTACCTGCAATAGAGTGAAGTAACGGAGAATGTAAAGCAACGCAACAGATAATAATTGCTAACAATAGAAGTAAAACTCCGCTTCATGTGCCCAAGCCATATTCATAATCTGCAAATATTAAACCCTTTTCCAGCATGAAACCGAGGACCAATGCCATGTAATGTAACAATTCATACAAGAAAATGCACATATTAATCAAGAGGATTTAAAAAAAAATGTCTTTTACTACTGATAAGCATTAAAAGACTTCATTATGAGGCTAACATAGTGGATCCAAAACCAGAGTGCATGAGAAATTCAGTTGCACATAAGGAGACGAGACAACAGAATATAAATGTTGTACAATGAAAGGGTTGAGATTTTTGATAGGCTGCAATTAGGGTTCATGAAACTGTTACGTGGGACAACTAAATGAATAGCTCCAGTTTCATTTCTGAATTTTGGAGCTCTGCCCAGCTCATATAAGTCACTTTTTAATTTATTATTATTATCAAAGAGAGAACAATGCATACAACTATTTGGACAGAAATCTTCTCATTTTATGGATACTATGGAAAGACCATGAGCTCATTGGCAAGCCCAAGACAGATTTTTCAAACAAGCCTTTCTAGAATATTACCTGAACTTTCAAATAGAAATGGTCATCACTTGCAGTTGGATGAAATTCTGGGGTTCTGAACTCTCTCAAAGAGTCAGCCTTCACAATGGAAGCTACAAGCGTGATGTGTCCCTCCTTAGTAAACTTTACAGCATTGCCAGAGATGTTCAGAATAGTTTGCATAAGTCTCTTTTCATCACCAATAGCACATAACGGCAAATCTGGTGCCAACATAACCGATACAGATAGCCTCTTGATAGATGCAATTGGTTTAATGAAACCCATCACCTGTAATACCAAATATAAATTTTAGTTAATAGTGCCGTGTATCTTGATGTTCGATACTCCATCTGTTACCAATTATAGGTCACTTTCCTTACCTAAGTCAAACCTCTCTAACTTTGACAAAACTTATAGAAAAATACACCAACAATAACATCAATTAGTTTCATTAATTCTCCATAAAATATGTCTTATTCGTGCATTTATTTGAATTTGTAGAAGTTGACATATTTTTTCTAAAAACTTGGTCAAAGTTAGAGAAGTTTAACTTAGAGCAATGCTAAGGTAACCTATAACCTGGAACAGGAAGAGTATTAGAAAACTGATGGTGCGTACTTCTTTGAAAACAGCATGAAGATTGAATGCTTTAATCTCCAATTCAAGGCTTCCATCCTCGAGTTTGGAAAGATCCAGCACATCATTGATGAGTGTTGCTAACAGATTGCTGCTTTTCAGTACTGTTTCCACCATTAGACGCTGCTCAGGAGTAAGCTCAGTTTCCAAAAGCAAGGAGGAAAGGGCTATTATTGCATTCATGGGTGTTCTCATTTCGTGATTCATAACAGCTAGGAAATCATTGCGAGCACGGATAGCCATCTCAGCCTCTCTTCGAGCTAAATCCAAGGCAACATTCTGCTCCATTAGTAAATCACGTGCTCTCATGGATTCTTCAAGAATAGCAGCATGAGATAGTGCAACTGCTACCTGATGAAGAAACAAAAAAAAAGAACATAAACAATAGATTTGCTAGCAATACCAAACTTTCAGAAAGGTACAGATATTGATTAACAAGCAAGAGCATGTCTCTTTTGCAGCTGGGTAGTTGGGTTCAGAATCCTATGCTTTCAAAAAATAACTTATGTATTGATTTTAAGGTATTCTTGTCATTATTACATTGCACGTGTGAATATATTTTCCTGATCAATTAACGGATGCTTAATTGACTTAGCATGATCACTGAGCAGTATCATATGAATTTGAAAGATGCAAACACGTTTTTCCTCTCCTACAAGCATATACTCCCCTCCATCCAGAAAAAAGAATGTAATCATAGCATAGTACCGAGTCAAACTGCCGTGAGTTTGGCCAAATTTATTTAAGAAAAATAGCAATATCTACACTATCAAATAAGTATTGTTAGATTACTCATGGAATATATTTTCAAAATACACCTATCTGATGTCATACATATTGATAGTCTTTTTTTTATTAAACTTAATCAAAGTATAGATAGCTTGAATAGAGACAGAAGTAAATTAATATCCTTTTCAGCTTTTCAGGAAGGATGTAGTATGTTATAGTAACCATAGCAACTAGCAAGAGATAGAGCACAAACCTGATCAGCAACGACCTCAACCAGCTCCAATTCATGCACATGCCATTTTCTTGCACTATCAGATGGAAGCATCAAAACCATGATTGCAAAGCTTTTCGCTGAAAGCTCAGGCCAATCATTTATTTGAAAGTTTGACAGGTGTAGAAGAGGTACACGGACTGCAGCCACTTCGGGCGGAACATATCGCCCTGAAAGAGGTCGAATCCGCGCCAAAGGAGATGTGTGGGGTATTATAATTGCCCGGTTGCTACTGAACACTTGGTTGACTACAGGAAGATTAATTGGCACCGATGATCCGACAGTAATCTGGTGGCGCAAAGTATGAGAAAGCTGAAGGCTTGAACCACTTCGAGATGGCATCCACAGTGCACATTCTTCCAGACCCAAGGTCCTTCCTAGCTCAACAAGAGTAGTCTTCAAAATTGTATGCCTGTCAAGAGTACTTCTGATTTCATGTGTAAGCATCCTAACATGTCTACCGGTCTCCTCCTGCGTCCTTATCAGTCCCATCTCTCTATCAAGCTCTTCAGCTTTATTCTTCAGGAACAACTCCCTAGTTTTCACGCTCAACAAATCGGGGATGATATGAACAAGCATCAAAGCAGTTGCACAGGACACAACTGCTGTAGAAACCTTTGCTATGGTCATGACCATTGCAACTGTCTTTGTATGTGTGGTGAAAGTCCACAGGTTTATCAGATGGGTCGCCCCACAAAGAACTATGAATGCACCAAACTGGATCAAGACCCATCTGTATGGGAAGAAGGATGACTTCTTCACAAAATATATGAGCTCCAATGGAATCGAGAAGTACGCGAGGGCTATGAAGAAGTCTGAGATGTACTGATACTTGACGAGAAGATCATCGGTAGGCCATAGTGGCTCGATGCAATCACATCCGTCCATCCAGCAAGCTTAGTTATTGCATCAGTCCTCACAACATTTCCTGCAGAAGAAGAAACGTACTGATAAATGGTTTTTGCCACGCCATTTCCCGATCTCAAATAGCAGTAAATGCGTAGCAACTGGCATTTGAATAGTATAAGCCCATGAACGCAGCACGCATGCTAGCCAGGGTTCCAAAAAGCGGTACTCAGTGCACGCTTCAGCGCGCTGAAGCCCTAAGCGGACAGGCATCGCTTCGCTTTGGGGCATAAGCGTTCCCAAAGCGGCGCGACCGCCATGGTGGACCAGCGGCTGCTGGGGCGACTGGCGACAGGCGGTAGGGGGAGCCGCTGACGACGAAGCCGAGCCTGGGACTGCCCCGCCGCCGTCGCCTGAGTGCCGAGCGCGGTGGGTGGGTGGGGGAGGGGACGGAAGATGGAGCGCCGGCGCTGCGAGGAAGATCGGCCCCGCTGGGTTCACAGCAACCAGCTCCACCGACGAATCTCAGCAAAACGCGTTGAGAGAGAGCTGCGAGAGATGGAGGAGCTGGAAAAAGTAGATCTCACCGGCTCCTTCTCCCTTCTCACGCGGGATGGACGCCGCTGCCCCTGAATCCACGCGCTGCGGCTCCTCCTCTCTCCTCACGCGCGTAGCTGGCGACGGAGAAGAAGCCCAGGCGGCCTGGAACAACGGAGGGAGGCGGGGCAGCGATGAGAGGCGACTCAGGTGAGACGGCGCGGGAATCAGGGTGAGAGAGGGCGGAGCGGAGGAGGAGGATGCGAAACTTTTTTTTTTAACAGAGGATGCGAAACTTATACATTCAGGGCAACACCAATGAGTAGGAATGACAACGTTAGGAATATTTATTTGACCGTCCGTCCGACCGAATTCATTTAGAAGAGTTTAGACTGT
>CM039123.1:1033448-1070220 GCA_022036555.1 Microstegium vimineum | reverse complement strand
TCCCCCCCCCCCCCCCCCCCCCCCCCCCCCCCCCCCCCACCCCCAAACCCCCCACAAAAACCCCCCCGGTCTTTGTTTCTTTTTTATAAAAAGTTATGGTGTTCTCGTTTTCTTGGGTATCTGACCGCCCCTTAACTCTAAAATTTAAATGGCTCATTTAAATGAAAAAATTGATGGTCAAATATAGTTGGGTAGTTATTAGCCCTATGGAAGATGAATTCTGCATTCTTACGCCTTAAACAAGATGAATTTTGCTGATTCATGTGTATTCTGTATTGTGCTTTCAGGTTCCGTGTGCAGTTAGGGGTAAATATGCCAGCTCGAGCTCGGAAAGTGCACGAGGACATGAACACGGAACTTGAAAACCCAAATACCATTGAGGAGTACGATGTTGTTCTTTACCTTGGTATTATAGACATATTGCAGGAGTATAATATGTCAAAAAGGGTCGAGCATGCAGTCAAGTCACTCAAGTTCGATCCCCTTTCAATATCAGCTGTTGATCCGAATTCGTATTCAAAACGATTTGTAAAATTCCTCGAGAGTGTTTTCCCTGAACAAGACTGAGTATACACTCATTTTTTTTCTTGTATAAAAAGTTAACATGTTCTCAATTATTCAGCACGTCTTATGTGCACCAACAAGTGTTATTTTGTTATTTCCCTGGGATGTTATGATTCTTTGGCTTTGCTGGTTGTCGTTTTATCAAGCTGTCTTCCACCTCTGCATGGCAAAACATTACTAATTGACTGCACATAATTTTAGAATGGCCATACACATTAACCCGGTGTTTCAGTTACCGCTGATGACCATACATTCGGCATTCATGTACAACGCATACTCCCAAAAGGCGCCTAAATAACAGACAACTGAGAAATAAGAGTTTACGGTCGATGGTAGATTCAACAGGTAAGAACAAGGCAGGTTAGGGATCGAAGAAGGTTTAAGGGCGTGTCTTTGGACCAGCCGCTGTGCGCCGTGACAAACGTGCAGCGGTGCAGGTGCGCTAGCAGCAGTGACAGCAGCACAGAGTAGTGAAGAACAGAACCTGCTGGCAACAAACGTCTGACACCACCAACGACCAAATAAAGGTAACAATTATATTATGTTGACAACAATTATAGCATCATAATCGACAGTTGTATGGTCTAAACATCAAACAGCAATACTCAAACACATGGCATAACCAATGGGAACGTCTAACAAAAATACACACAAGTCTATGTGACTAGCTTGTGTGAACAAAGAATCCTATTGTGCTTCCTCGGTTGCAGGCTCAACGCCTTCAGTAGTGGCTTCTTCGGACGGCTTGGATGGGTCCTCATTGATGCCATCGTTCATGCCCAGAACTTCATCCAACAGCTCGTCTTCCACAGCCATGTCCTCTGCATCTTCATCATCATCATTGCCGCCCTCCTCAAGAACTCGCCGAGTCTTCGGACCATGTTCTGCTCTGTGTGTGTCCAGCTCCTTGTCCATTTCTTGCATGTTAGCAGGCCCATTCGCCTTCCGAGCGTTCCGGGCATTCTGGATCCTCTCCAGCTGCCTCTCCACATTTGAGAGATATTGCTCCTCAACTTGCTTTTGGAACTGAGTCAGCTCAGCCCTGCGCATAGATTTCCATTCTTCGAATGCCTGTGTTTTTCACAAGTAGATTCACCCACAAAAACAATGGTTCATGAAACAGGAACAGGTACATGAGTATGCAAAGTTATAAAGTTCTTGAGTAGGATACTAGGATGTACCATTTCCTTGTTCTGCTCAACAATGGCTGGATCATCAATGATTGGTTTAGTTGGCATGTAGTAAATAGGTGGTTCAGCTTTTGTCCTGCCAAACATAAGGGAATAATGAGATTGGAGTCAAACATGGAATAAATAATGTTTACCAGTATACAATGTAAATAGATACACTGATAGTCATCAAACATCAAGTCTGCATACAATTAGAATGTATCTTCCCTCAATTTAATTGTCAATATGGACACTTTTGGACCAGAAATAAAAATAACCTGCAGAATGCAGAAAATAACAGATCCATCAAACAAGAAAGTAGAATAACTACATAAACACGTGAAACAGCTTGAGTGAACAAACTGAGGGTTCCAATTTTGGGGTCTAAGTCAAAGTGAAGAATGATGCAAAGCAGTAAAGTTACCTTAAGAAATTGGACAGCCTTTTATGATGCTCAGTCCATTGAATGTACAACAGCTCCAACCTCTTTTCTTCTGCCTTAGCAGCTACACGTGCGCGAAGCGTCTAACAAAAGAGCATCAAGGATTTAATGATTGCAAAGTATCAATTGAAATGTGTAGTTGTAACAGATGAATACAAGTCATGAACTTACCATATCACGCTTACGCTTCTCTGCAATTTTCTCACGTTCCTGCTGTCGCAGCCTTTCACTTTCTTCACGAACCTTTTGCTCAGCCTAAAACCAATCGATTATTTCAGTATCCATGATATGTTTAAATGGAATTCAGTGGTCCAAATAACCTCATATCTATAAGGGTCTGTTTGGATGTAGATATTGGATGACTGGAATTGAATTAGGTACCAATACCAAATCAGCCTGGCTTTGGAAATAGACTAGAATACCAAATCCAATGTTTGGATGCAGGAAAAATTACTAGTTGGAATCCAGTCACTTAGCAAATTCCAAATCATGTTTGGATGTAGAGGAAATTGCTATTGGAATCGGCCAGAGGAAGAAAGGGAAAGGATTTGTCGGACGCAAGGAAGAAGGAGCCGCCGCTCGCATGGAGGTGAGGGTGCGCCGCCGCCTCCTCTCGCAAGCTCGCACCGCCGCTCGCGACACCCGCCTCACCTCGCACGCGCCAGGTGGTGGGCTCCCGCCTCGCTTTACGCCGCCAGGGTCATGACCGGGTGGTGGGTTCCCGAATCGCTTTGCGCCGCCGGGTCGCGGTGGCCGCCCACATCACGCCGCCGGAGCCCGACTGAGGGGCAGAGGCCTTCGGCGAGGGATTGGAGAGCCCCGACAAGTGGGGGTGGGGGATGGAGGCGGAGGGGGTCGCGATTCGCGAGCTCTAGCCGCCGTCGGAGGGGCCGCCAGGAGGGGATGGGTGGGCCGCCGGGAGGGGATGGGAGGGCCACAGGCGGTGTCTGGGAGATCAGATTCCAACGAATACGGAGCTTCTGGGCTCGGTATTGCCGAAGGGGTACGCTAGGTGAAGGCAATTCTGCGCAGAAACGAGCCCAAATTCCACGGTCCAATGCCATGACCATCCAAACACCTGGAATTCAGGTCTGCCAGTTCCAATTCCAATTCTAAGGTCTCAATATAGACATCCAAACGGGGCATAATACATATGTGAAATGTGACAACTTAAAGAAAACACACAATTCCTTGAAAATACTAAATAATATCTGACTGTGTGCTCTCTATGTAGGTACAATCACAATTATTAAATATTGTTTCCATGATGCATTGTCCTATATAAGTATACCCAAATATGGAGCATGCAGTCAAGGTCCCATTGTTTAACAAAATACTTATTTGTTATTCCATACCATGCATGGATTTCAACATCAAAAGACATTCCTGTTATCCTGTAAGATATTTATATGTGTGAAATAATTTTTGTTTCTTCAGAAGCAAATGATAGATGCATTCTGTACAAAACTTTACAATTAGAAGCTGTGCCCATAGGAACACCAGATCCGTTATCATAGATTATGCACATACAAAAAAACACAATACAAAAGCACTTATTACATGGTAGAAGTAGCCCCTACTGAATAACAGTCATTAACTTTGAGATATGAATGGGAAAGGTGAGCAAACCTTTCGCTGAGTCTCTGATCTGCGCAGAAAAGCCTCAGAGTTGGATAACTTTTTATTCTCTTGTTGAAATTTCTGAATTGCAATCATGAGTAGAATAAGGTAAACAAAATTATCACAAACAGTGATGTACAAATCCAGACAGTTGAGCAAGCAATGGTACTGGCACAGCCAACATCCAAATATAGGCAATCCAGGAAACTAAGCCAGCTGTGCTATATAAAATAATGCTAGGCAGCAACATGTCAGTGCAAAGTTGCTTAGATTGGAACAAGTTCATATCATTGGCAGCCAAATTCGCAGGAATAAATGTATTATTATTGCAGGAACAAGAGACTAAATAGATTTGTTAAGTCAAACTCAGCTGATAGGTTTGTGAACACTGGCCAACAGGCCAAGTTAAAGCTAATCAACTGTTTTTAAGGAATACTAGAGATGGAAATATGAATGAACTACCACATTAGGTCAATATGTATTCTTGCATGACTACGGATTCACCATTATGCAGAGTTGTTTTACCTCTAATGTACCGACAAGAAGCTGCCCTAGCATCCTCTTATTCCTTCTCACCAAATTCGGGTCCTCATTCCTGGGAAGCTCCCTTGGAGCTGGCTCTGGCAGCGAATTATAGTCCTATAACCAAACAAAACAATGTAAGCTCCACAAAAGCACATATGACTCAATGAATAGCAAAACTATACATCCAGACTTTGCTCTAATCAGTACTCACCACCCTCCTCTGCATCCGCGGGTTACCATCCCTTCTGAACCCGCCATTGTTGAAACCCCTCCTGTCATTGCCTTCAGTGACACCTGAAGCCAGCTCATGCCCCTCCGCGTCCTTTGTGCCTTCCTCATCATTATTATTATTTTCAGCACCATCCACCTCCATTTGTAAATTCAAGCAACGAGAAATAGTTTTAGGGTGTCAATTCAACAAACAGACCAATTACGTGCAAACAGAACCGAGATTAAAGCAAAAGCAAAATAGAAAAAAAGACCATACCTTAACTACGGCCGATAGAAGCCGACGTTTCTGCGGAGGCTGATCCCCCGATTCCGCACCCACAGTCTGTACACAAACATTGAAGAAGAAAAAAAAGTGTTACGGGCACGGGCACCCAGATAGATTAAGCAAAACTAGGGGGGCGGCAGGTGAAGATCGTACGGGTCTCACGAAGCCGCGGAGCGGGCGGGGGGCCCCAGGACCAGGACCAGGGCCGGGGGCGCCGCGGCGAAGGCCACGGGGGTCGCGCAGGCGCTCGGTGATCTGCGAGGGGGCACGAGAAGGGGTCAGGGCAGACGGCCCGGAGACTCGGGGGCTTCGAGAAGCGCCGGACAAAGAAAGAGATGTGTACCTCGCGGTGCTGGCGCTGGAGCTCCTGGAGCTCGCGGCGGATGTCCTCGGCCGTCTTCTCTGTCGCGGCGGCCATCGCCGTCGCCCGTCGGGAGCCGCGGGAGGGAGGAGGGTTTGGGTTTGGCTGCGCGCGGGCGGGCGGATTGGCAACCTAGGGACGGCGCGGGGGATTTGGGTGCCCTAGTCCTAGGATGCGGAGACGGCCCGGTGAGGACTGGAGTGTGCGTGGGGCACGGGTTTGTGTTCTCGTTTCGGACCGCGGTCAGCCGGACCGTGGTGCGATCGGGTCAGGTCTCAGGTGAACGCACACGATGCTCTGCTTTTCTCTAGACGTGCACGTATGACATGATAACTTGCCTGCCAAAAAAAATGCAGCTGGGAAGTTGCCTGAAAATCGGATGTTTTTTTTCTGACGAGGTAAGTACCTCAAATCATGTTCAGCTGGTTGATTGAATGATATTTTATGAAAAAAATAAGGGTCTGTTTGTAGTCCACCTTTTAAATTAAAGGATACTAAAATATTTTAGTCATTTTTTAAATACTTTTTGAGTGACTAGTAAAACTAAAGTATTTTAGTCATCCTTTAGTCAGTTTGTTTGACATTTTAGTCCTTAATAATAAAGTGACTAAAGTTTAGACCCTTTTTGGATTGGAGGGACTAGTGACTAGTGACCCAATTTTACCAAACACTTGGACTACTAGAGGGACTAGTAGTACATAGAAGTCTCAAGGGGGCTGCTATTTGGGACTACTACATAGAAGTCATTAGTCTCTAGTCCCTCCTCACTAGTCCCTCCAATCCAAACATGGCCTTAGCTGTAGTACGTAGTAATCTGTAAATTTGATGCTCACCTGCTAAGATGCTCGGCAGCACGGAAGTGTCATCGTTATTATACTCGGTTATCTCATTTTGTTTGCTGTTCATAACAAAATAAAAGTCTTGCATTGTGTCAACGTAGAACTTCTGTAGTTACTCCCTGTGGTCTTATCTCATTGTGTCAGCGTGTTCTTTGGAGGAAAGAAAAACTCCATAAACGGATAAGACTATAAGAGTTAGTACGACTTTGCCCCGTTTACCACTCCTAAATATTCCCTGTAGTTACAATAACTTGTCGTTTAGAATAAAAATTGGTTGAACCTTAAAAACTGCGTTGGAGAAGCCCTCGTAAGAAAGAAGATTTCATCGAGTCATCCACACAAGATTGGTCAGATGGATTCATGTGACAACACATCATGATCTCCTAATAGTGTGAAAGGGGCTGGTCTCTTCTTATTCCTCTAATCTCTTCATTTTTCTTCTTTCTTCCCTTTTCTTATATCTCAGTCTCTGTATTTTCATAGATGCACCAGCTATAGGGGGGTTGGAGCCCCACTAACCCTCTCTTTGGATCCACCCCTCTTTCCTAATCTCTTGTCACTTGCAAAACGTACATGCTGTCGTTGACAATGCTTATGCCATCACTAGACATTTGTAAACCACAATGATCTCTTCTCATTTTCTTGTCTTAGCACAAAACAATATCATCATGTACCAGTGCTACTATTAATTAGGGGCGAGACTTGGACCGTGTCGTGACCCCTCTTGCGCTTCATATTGTGACTTCTAGACACGTGAAAGATGTCGGATGTGCTCAATGTTATCATTAACACTAAACAGTCAGTTAATTGTCATTTAGCCTATTATTCAAGTAAAACAAGTGTTTAAATGGGCAAAATAGCTATTTAAACCATCAAAATAACTGATTAAGCATAAATGTTGTACTAATGTGTAACATTTAAACAGTGTCTAAATGGGCTAAACTACAGTTTAGATGAATGAACAGTGGACGTGACAATACGACATGACAATTCTTTCGAACAAAGCCCATAGCATGTCCTAGGAATTTGGGATCTCTAGTACTAGAGTAGTAGTCATGTGATCACAGTATTATTGTTGATTTTCAGCTACCCAACACTTATTTTCTTATAAAAAAATTATATTAGATTATAGCTAGGTATATCGTCATGTTACAAGTACTCTGAAATACATATCATATATTTAGAAACCGGTTTTCATATATATTGTATGTTCCATGTGAATAGCTCCAAAACTCAAATACAAACATTTATAATGATTCGTATGGATGATTACACATGCCAATACTCAGTAAAAAGCTTGAAAAAAATGTCCCAAAGAAATCCAACACTTCTCGATTACCCTTGATGGTAAAAAGCTTGGATATGTTTCAATTTAGCATTAGGATGTGTTGATTTCCAGCATAAATCTTGAAAATTCTGCTCAGACCACTGCCCTTTGCTGCTGATGTTCGATGCCTTTGATGATGTTAAGCGGCGTTTTCACTTTGAGCCATACTGGCCTAAATTCCCGAGGTTCCTTGAGGTGGTCACCGATGCTTGGTCCAAGGACGTACCCCTGGTTGATCTGTGTCGAGTCTTGGACTCAAAGCTCAGAAACGTAGCTAAGGAGCTCAAAGAATGGAGCTGTAAGAAAATCGGCAACATTCGATTGCAGTTAACGCTAGTGCGGGAAGCCATCCTGTGTTTGGATGAAGAGATGGAGCGCCGCCAGTTGCTCCCTTAGGAGGCGGTGTTGAGGCGCTCTCTCAAAATGAGGGTGCTCGGTCTGGCATCGCTCTCACGCTCCATCGCCGGACAACGTTCCAGGATCCTTTTCCTTGCCGAGGGCGATGCAAATACATGTTTCTATCACCTTCAGGCGTGCCACCGCCGGCGTCGCAACAGAATCGAATCGTTACACGTCCAAGGAATGAATGTGGTCCAGGAACCACAGATGGCCGAGGCACTTTATGAACATTTCAACTCCATCCCGGGGACTGATTTTGTGCGCTCTAGAAGGATTGATCTGCAGGCCATTGGCCTCCCGTCGATTGAGCGGTCGACACTAGAACATCTATTCTCAGAAGAGGAGGTCCTTGCTGCCATCCAAGACCTCCCTAGCCACAAAGCACCGGGACCCGACGGATTTATGGGCCTTTTTACAAGCAAACGTGGGGTATTATCAAATCAGACGAGATGAACGCGATGAATGCTTTTTGGGCGCTAGATGCCAGGAGTCTTAACCTCTTAAATGGCGCCTTCATGATTCTGTTGCGCAAGAAGGACAACCCGGAGTGCATACACTTTCTAAATATGTGCTTATCGAAGTATTAATTAAGGACATGTTTGGTTCTACCTCCTAAAGTAAAGTAGACTAAATTTTAGTCACTTTAGGACTAAACTTTAGTACTAAAGTGTTAAATAAATTGACTAAAAGGTGACTTAAACATTTTAGTTCCACTAGTCACTCCAGAGATACTAAAAAATAACTAAAATATTTTAGTTCACTTTAGTTTAGAATAAGGTGGGAACCAAACAAGCTCTAATTAAAGAAAATGCATCACATAGATGTGTTTTGTGACACTTACATAACAATAATATAATATGCACTCTAAGTATGGCTTAAAAACGTTTTAGATTAATACTATGTTCTCAAGTAATAATAGATTTATATTAAAAATACAATTAAAATGCACATAGTAATTAAAAAACAACAAAAGAATTATTAGAATCTCGACTAGACATATCATCAATTAAACACAGTAATAGTCTTGATTCTTAGGTCATATTGCTATGGACATCCATGTAATTTCACGAAAGATAAGAAAGAGATAAATTTGATTAAACTTAAGATTTTTAAAATAACTTATTTATAATCGAAATTCGATGAATACGTGTTTCCTATGATTTAAAAAAATATTTGTTTTTTAGAAAAAGTTCCTTAAAATGGGTGACCAGCAAAGGAAGAGAAATGAAAAGATAGGAGGCGTGTGTAATCAGGCCTAACACTCACTAATCACCACTCAAATGTGGACTAGACTATCTTGTACGGCAGCTCCAACGTAGACATAAAGTTCGATTCCTTCGAACCTCCCGTGCTAAATCGGTGATTAGGGCCTACATCTGAATAAACAAATACAAATCGGTTCTTCTCACATCTATGTGTCAGTATTTCATTGGATGTCACCCGCATGCAAGCAGTAGCTGCATTATTTTATTCTTACGATTCGGCTCGTCTGCAAGCGCCAGCGTCGATGTTAGAATCTGACATGCATGGTTCGCTCCCTGCAGTGTTCTTGGTTCGACTTGTCCGTCCACCGTTCGTTTTTTTGCAAACACTGGAGGTGCTTTTACGCTCCCTGTGGATCCCCAAACAAAAATCAACATAATGAAAAAAGATGGACTTTCCTAGACCAAATACGGTGCACATAGGCGGCCCTATTTAGACCCCCTTCAAAATTCTAAATTTACATCGAATTTTTATAGGTATGCATGGAGCATTAAATACAAATTAAAAATATAATTAATTGTACAATTTATCTGTAATTTACTAGACGAATATTTTGAACTTAGATACTTTATGATTGGACAATAATTATCAAATACAAATGAAACACTACCGTGTCAAATTTTGGATCTAAACATATATTGCATATCTATATTTATATCTACTCCCTTAGTATCATATTTAGATACGTTTAGGACAGCGATACGATATTCCAAACACAACTTTAATCTCTTGTTTATATAAAAAAAATATGTATATATAATAATAAAATAAAATATGTATATTTTTATTAAAGTATTTTTTAAGATAAATCTATTCATATAATTTTCACATTTAAACTCTCAAAAATCTAAAAGTTATTAATGATTTATATTCCTTATTATGTTTAGCTCAAAACTTATCTAAAATATCTGAATATGATACGAAGCGAGTATATTTATGTCTATATCAATACTAGCTAATACTAAAAAGACAAAGTTGCTCTCCACGTAGATTTTTCCAGATTCTCGATTTAATGTCTTTCTCGAAAAAAAATCGAAGATGCTTGTGTTTTACCTACCGGATCTTAATGGTGTGAGAAGATTTGTCAGGTTCTTTATGTCCGTTGGCATCCTGGCATTCCCGTCATGCAGAACAACGAACAAACAATAACCGTTGCCTCTCGCCCCCTGCAGCAACCCTGTTCCTTGCCTTGGTCTTGGTGTTCCCTAGCTACTCCCGTGTCGAGCTCCCACTCGCAATGGACACGGCCGACGAGTCTAGCATGCACATCGTCATCTTCCCGTGGCTCGCTTTCGGCCACCTGCTTCCCTGCCTCGAGCTCGCCGAGCGTCTGGCCACGCGCGGCCACCGCGTGTCGTTTGTTTCCACGCCGCGCAACCTCGAGCGACTCCCGCCGTTGCCTCCTGCGCTGGCGCCGTTCGTCGAGCTCGTCGCGCTGCCACTCCCTCGCATCGACGGCCTCCCGGACGGCGCCGAGTCCACCAGCGACGTGCCCTACGACAAGTTCGAGCTCCACAGGAAGGCCTTCGACGGCCTCGCCGCGCCGTTCGCGGCGTTCCTCGACGCCGCGTGCGCGGCGGTGGATGGAGCCAGGAGGAGGCCCGACTGGGTCATGGCCGACTTCATCCACCACTGGGTCGCCGCTGCTGCCCAGGACCGCAACGTTCCGTGCGCTATGCTCCTCCCCTGCGCTGCAAGCATAGCGGGCGGCTCCGGCGAGTCCATGAGCGCGTTCGAGAAGCAGCAGACCGCGGAGGTTTTCGCCACCGAGGGCGACTCGGGATCGCCGTCTCTCGCCAGCCGCTTCTTCCAAACGCTGACGAGCTCCAGGTTCGTCGCCACTCGGAGCTGTCCCGAGCTGGAGCCCGAAGCGTTCCCGCTCCTGACGAGGCTCTACGGCAAGCCGGCCGTCCCTGTCGGTCTGCTGCCGCCGCAGCCCGACGGGACGCGCGGCGTCAGCAGGAGCCCAGAGGACGACGACACCACCATGCGTTGGGAACCGAGGCGCCGCTGCGCGTCGAGCTGCTCCGCGAGCTTGCCCACGGGCTGGAGCTCGCCGGGACGCGCTTCCTCTGGGCCCTCAGGACGCCGGTCGGCGTCCAAGAAGACAGCATCGTCGTGCCCGACGGGTTCGTGGAGCGCACCGCCGACCGTGAGCTCGTGACGACGCGGTGGGTCCCACAGGTCAGAATGCTGGAGCACGGCGCCGTGGGCGCGTTCCTGACGCACTGCGGGTGGGGCTCCATCGTCGAGGGGCTCCAGTTCGGGCACCCGCTCATCATGCTGCCCATCTTGGGCGACCAGGGCGCCAACGCGCGGCTCGTGGAGGGGTGGAAGGCCGGATTGCAGGTGGCGAGGAACGAGGAGGACGGCTCTTTCGACCGACACAACGTTGCCGGAGCAGTTCGTGCCGTCGCGGTGGAGGAGGAAGGGAAGGTGTTCGCGACCAACGCTATGAAGCTGCAGCACATCGTGGCCAGGGCCGTCTCAATCATTTTAAGGGTCCTTGGGCGAGCAAAAATATATTAAGGGTCCAGTGATCTATTTTTTTTAACATAATATAGTAATAATGAGATTTGTTAACTTGTAACATAGGTTCCAGTGCGAACGAGTGATGTTTGTGCATCATGGTTTTACAACGACGTCTGACAATTGGGCTAGGTAATTGGGAGGTGGAACGATTGTTTGATCAGGATCGTTCAGTGATTCAGAAAAGCTAAATAATCTAATAGGAATCGATGACAAGCTAATTCCTTACTTAAGACTTGTGCTAAGTGTACAAATATTTTAATTTCCATTTAAATATGTCAAATATATAATCCTAATTAACATATATACTAATTACTAAGTATATACATAAAAGTACTTATGGGCCCCTTTGTGGCAAGGGCCTCCGCCGGTTGCCCTCCCCTCTAAGACGGCCCTGATCGTGGCGGACAGAGCGTGCCAAGAGAGGTGCATCGACGTGTTTATTCATCATTTGAGATCCTGCAAGGGATGAAGTAAATTTTGGTCTATTTTGTTGGTGACCATGACCATTAGTGGCGTCAGAGATATCGTGCATAAGCTGTTCGTTTTGCTGGTACTGTTGAGTGCTACTAGACATTTATGCAGAATTTTCAAGATTTATGCGGGAAATCAACACATCCTAATGCTAAATTGAAACATATCCAAGCCTTTTACCATCAAGGGTAATCGAGAAGTGTTGTACATCTTTGGGACATTTTTTTTCAAGCTTTTTACTGAGTATTGGCATGTATAATCATCCATACGAATCATTATAAATGTTTGTATTTGAGTTTTGGAGCTATTCACATGGAACATACAATATATATGAAAACCGGTTTCTAAATATACGATGTGTATTTTAGAGTACTTGTAACATGATGATATACCCAGCTATAATCTAATATAATTTTTTTATAAGAAAAGAAGTGTTGGGTAACTGAAAATCAACAATAATGTTGTGATCACATGACTACTACAGTAGTACTAGAGATCCCAAATTCCTAGGACATGCTATGGCTTTGTTCGAAAGAATTGCCATGCCGTATTGTCACGTCCACTATTCATTTATCTAAACTGTAGTTTAGTCCATTTAGACATTGTTTAAATGTTACACAGTAGTACAACATTTATGCTTAATCAGTTATTTTGATGGTTTAAATAGCCATTTTACCCATTTAAACACTTGTTTTACTTGAATAATAGGTCAAATGACAATTAACTGACTGTTTAGCGTTAAGAATAACATTGAGCACATCCGACATCTTTCACTGTGTCTAGAAGTCACAATATGAAGCGCAAGAGGGGTCACGACACGGTCCAAGTCTCGCCCCTAATAGACACGTGTCTAGAAGTCATTTTGTATAATAACGATGACACTTCCGTGCTGCCGAGCATCTTAGCGAGGTGAGCATCAAATTTACAGATTACTACGTACTACAGCTAAGTACTAATCAGGAACGCATCAATTTTATAGAAAATTTACAGAAAACCTCCTGCCTTCCAAACTGGGCTAGCTACAGAGTTCTAGGAGACCAGCATCTCCTAGGCTGTACGTACCTAGGTGTGGCCCTGCAGCAAGCAGCTGCTGCTCCAACTCTGCCGCGATCTAGTATGTCATCAGCTGAAGACCCTCCAGGGCCCTGGCGCCGCGCCGCCGCTCCCACAGGCTCGGCACGTTGTCGTAAGTCACCGGCCGCCTCACCACCGGCAACGGCGGATCAAACACGCCCACGTCCGCACCCGCACCGCGACGAGTGCTCCCTGGCGCGGACGCGGAGGCCGTGCCACGTGGCACGTCCCTGACCTTGGCGCACGCACGCGAACGCGACGTCCTCGCGTCCCGTCTCATCCCGAACAACCCGAGCACGAGATCCGCCACCTTGCCGCCGGTGCCGCGGTGCCGCGAGCCCCTCGGCCGTCCGCGCGCGCTCGAGCACCCCGTGCTGCTCCTCCTCCTCCCCTTGATCTGCCCCATGCAGGTAATCCTCGGCGACGCCGGCAGGCCGCCGTCGGCGTCGTCCCTGCTCCTCTTCTTCTTCTTCTCGTCCTGCGTCCTCTGCCACACCGCCGGCGACAGGAGGACCGGCGAGTAGGCGGCCGGCGCGGCCTTCTTGCCGCCCTCCCTCGGTGCCGGGGGCGGCGTAACATTGACGAGAAGCCACTTCGGCGTCAGTGCCTTGACGTGGTGGTGCTGAACCCACACCGCCATGGTCGGAGATCGATCGACGCCGCGCGCTTTGCCTGAGGTCGATCTGGTCCGTGCTGCTGACTGCTGTGCTGAGCTCTCCACCTACACGGCTCCGATCCCGTGCCAGAGGCGGTTCTTATACGCGAGAGCGGGGCCCCGGGGATAGTCGACGACTCCGATTCGGTCCACTGGCTCGCGCGCAGCACTATTTTGATTCGAATTAGGAAACTTAATTACTGGGTTCGTGATTCTTTTTCCAGGTCAAGTGCTCGTAGTCGTGGCGAGGCAGCGATCATGACTTGAACCAACGGGGACAGCGGAGAGCGTGACTCAGAGCCGGTGGGAGTGCTAGTGCGATTAATTACTGGGTCGCTCTTTGTTCGCTAACTTACGTGGAACTGTTAGCGCGCGGGTCGCTTTGGCGCGGCGCGGACGTTAACTGGAGTATGCGAGAGGGCCGTGGACTTCTGCGGAAGCGACGTCACTTCTGCATACTTTTGCTGCCGGGATGTTTCTTCGAGTTTACTAGCTGCCTCTCTGGTCTCGTTCTGGTTCAGTCCTTCAGAGACGGTTGGCGTTATGCGTTGCAGAGAAACCCATGGTTATCGATAAGTGGACACTGTCTAAGACCGGCTCTTGATGTTCACTTGTGCGATAATTTTTTTTTTAAAAAAACCCGCATCCTTTTGTCAAAACTGATTAATATAATAACCCACATGTCGTCTTGTATAATGCACTGGTTAAACTTTAGCTAGCTAAGTTTAATTACTAGCCATTTAAACAACACATCTAAGGTTTAGCTATTTTAACCCAATTGGAGCCAGCTAAAATTTAGATGAGTATATTAGTCGGAGCATTCAAACACCTCAACTAAAGTTTAGCTGAAAAACTTTTAACTAGCTAACATTTTTAATTTTAATTGGATACATCCAAATAGGCCTTGAGTTAGCCATGTACTCCATCCGTCCCTAAATAACTGTCTTTCTCATCTCCCAAGAAATAACTTAGATTAATTTTATATAAAAATAGTAATATTTATGATACATAATTTATATTATTAGATAGATCTTTTGATCTAGTTTTTTAAGAAATTTATTTGGAGACACAAATGTTACACGAATTTTGTATAAATCTAGTAAGTTATGGCATGGAAACCCAAAACAACATTTAATAAGAGACAGAAGGAGTAGGAGTATAGTATTGTTTATGACATAGTTTGTTGAGTACAGATAGTGTATGAATGAAACGTGAAATATGACTGACATTATTCACCCGGAAACCATTAGTGTTGCACCTAAACGGAAAGATCAAGGATGGGATCATCAGATATATTTGTGAGGAACTAGATAAGGCAGTGCATCGTAGTATCGTCCAATGAATTTCTGTGAAAAGATTTTACCCATGTCAGTCACTCCTTTCATTTACACTAAAGTTTTAACACCCATGTTCACAGGGGCGAAGCTATGTTGGAGTTAGGGGTGCATCCTCTAAAATTTTAGAAAACAGTGATATTGATCAATTTGTCACCATATTGACACCTCCCATGACACATGTTTATGCACCCACAAGACAAGTGCACAACCTCAAAATTTCTCCTTCGCCACTGCATGTTCATCGGCAGTTTGGCGGTGGTAGTCGGAAAAAAAACAGTAATGATTTGATGGATTATCTTGCTCTGATCAGATGAATAAAGTTCACATGTCCACAATGAAACGGATGAACATAAAAAACAAAAACGAGGGAAGCATTTTTATATTAGCGTAGACGCTATCATGCTACCACACTGATAGTTTTATACTGCAATTATGCGTGATCGTCTTTAATTATTCTTGTTAGTCCGTAATTTTTTTTTTGAGTAGATCCGTCATATCTTTGTTGTTCCACAGACAGACAACCCTTGCGATAGGACGATCAATCCAGCCATATTCATCGGATCCCCATCCAACGGCCCAGCGTATCTCGAAACCCACCGTTCCTAGGCCTCGCCCTTTCGCCCGACATTCCCCTGCCGCTCTCCTTCCACTTCCACCTCCCCCCCACCCATCTCTCCGATCTGTGATTCCTTCCAGCCGACGCCTCCGCATCCACCTCCCCGGAGCCGCCTGCGGCCAGCCACTCGTCGTCCAACCAGCGGCAGCGGCCACCATCCCCAAGCGGCGAGTTGGGGGACGCGGCGAAGATGATCAGCAGGCAGCTCGTGCTGACATACCTCTACCTGCTGATCTACATCTGCCTCTCGTCGGGCGTCATCCTGTTCAACAAAGTAGGGCTCTGCTTCCTTCCAATGCGGGTTTATGCGCGCCCCTGTGTTTTCCATTGCGGTAGAGTGGTGGTGAAGCAAAGGTAGCACTCGTTGTGTAGTGGCTGGTGAAAACTGATGTCCATTTTGCCCCAAATCCAGCTGATTTGCGAAGCATTTGTATCCGTATGCAGAGGCTTAGTGTTTTGCGTGTAGTGTGGTTCATGTGAATCTCATATCACGTGGTGTACTTTGACTAGGCACATTTGTTAGGATTATTAGGTTGGTGAACGGTCAATGGCGACGTTTGATTTCTATAGTAGAACCTTAAAGCTGTAGCTGTCGCTGTAAGGTGAACCGTTTTTTTCTTCTACAGCACACTACCACTATCAGTAATCTAGGGTACAATGTGCCTCTAAGCATATTCCCCAGAGGACTTGGTGTGCTGGAAACATTGAGTGAGGAATTTACACGTATTTTTAATTTATATGCGTCTATTTTTAATCCATCTGGACTTTGGTTGTGATTTGTGAACTTAATGCTCTAATTTTTTTTGACTGCAGTGGGTCCTTTCTCCAAAGTACTTCAAATTCCCCTTCCCTATCACGCTCACAATGATTCACATGGCATTTTCTGGAATCGTGACGTTCTTCCTTGTCCGAGTTTTTAAGGTGGGCTTCTCTACAACATTTTTCTTTATTATTATGATCTTCCTGTTCAACCAAGTGACCATTGCTATTGTGAAAGAACATGCATGGATAATATTATGATTGCCATCTTTGGTTTAGATTGTTAGGTTCTCTGGTAATGTGATTTACATTCCTGGAGCTGATGGATTTTGTTTTTCTATTATTTGTAATGCAGGTCGTTGCACCTGTCAAGATGACTTTCCATATGTAAGAACATTCACTTATTCTTCCCTCTCTACATGTATAAGTCTGACTCTTAGTCAGTTACCCCTCTTAATGCAGATATGCCACATGTGTAATTCCAATTAGTGCCTTCTTCGCTTCAAGTCTATGGTAAGCTAATTGTTTACAATGTAGTCTTGATCTTTCATTTCTTATATGTTGCAAGGATATGTATAAAACTTTCCTGTACCAAAATTCAAAATATGCCTATTCAAGCATGCATGAAATGGTAAAACATCTTATCTAAATTGATTATAAACATGCACAAACAGTATGATACTTGCAGTGCTGCTGGCTAATGACTTTGCACTGTTGCTAATGAGTTTGCTTGCACCTGGTAGCTGGTAGTATGGTATACCAAAGGCTACAATAATATAACATATATAAATTATTAACGTTATTGTGGGTGAAATTCAGTAGCAGACTTCTTTATGCTAGCTTGCTGTATGGATGCAGTGCTCCATTATTGGGCTAGATGCAGGAGTGCTTCATTATGGACGTTTGTTTGATTTGGTTGCTTTTATTCATAACTTTATCAAAGGCGCATCATCAGCAAAGAAATGCGTTGATGTAGCAGTTTGTTGTTCCAGAATTTTATAAACCACAAACTTCACAACAACGACAAAAATACACGCCTCATTTACTCGAAAAGATTTATTCCTCCCTCTGTATGTGACGTAGATTACACCTTGCAGTACCTGAATGGCTGAATCCTTGTTCTGCAAATTGAATCCCTGTACGATTATAACTCTGTTAGCTTCTGGCATTAGTGTTGAACTATACTTTACTAATTTCCCATTAGTATGACTTGTTGTGCATGTTTTCTGTGCTCCTTTAGAGTTTGTTAAATGAGATGTGCAAAACACATATTTCCCTTATAATTCACACATTGATTTTGATGGCCCTTTTTCAGGTTTGGTAACACGGCGTATTTGTATATTTCCGTGGCTTTCATTCAGATGCTCAAGGCCTTGAGTGCGTCCACATTCTACTCCCGCTATGTTACTTTGCAAAGATCCATCCATGAGCTTATACAATAGATACTGACTCGAGTTTCTTTGAAATGCAGTGCCTGTAGCAACATTTATAATGGCTGTTTTATGTGGTACTGACAAATTAAGATGGGATCTCTTCTTGAACATGGTATTGGTTAGTGTTGGTGTTGTAGTTTCATCTTATGGTGAGATCCACTTTAATGTGATTGGAACGTTATACCAAGTAACTGGTATTGTTGCGGAAGCCCTCAGGCTGGTCCTAACTCAGGTCCTTCTCCAAAAGAAGGGCTTAACCCTGAATCCTATTACAAGCTTGTATTACATAGCCCCTTGCAGGTACTAGAAACTGTATTATGATATCCTAAATGCTCTCTTAATTGATATAATTTCTGACAACGACCATTTAATGATATTGTTGTATTATGATATTTTACAGATTATTTTTACAAGAAGAAAATCTGAAAATGCTTCACTGATAAAGTCTTGAAAATGCATAGTTATTATAATTTGAAGGAGTTAGCTAGGTTTAGTCATTGTGATACGGTATCATTAACTATGTGACTTTCTGTATTCTGAAAAATCTATACAGTTACACATGGGTTCATTGCGCTGATATCGTAAAGTGAATGAATATTGCTATATGATCATGGACAGGTTGTCCTTAATAAGTTAATAATATATTGGATGAACCTGTTCCTTGACAAAGGCTTCACTTTATAGATGATTGCTAGGAATTTCTAGCTACTTGTAATTGGAAACACTTTTGTATAACTGGTTCTCCTATAACAGTGCATAGTGTAACTGTACCTTTGTACTCAATTTGTTTTAATTCTCCCCAAAATGATCTTAGAAGGATATGCTGGACTCCACTAAGGCGCATGCCTCAATTTGGATGAGAAAAGAGGTAGTTTGGAATGTATATTGATTTCCTTATGGAGCCTTCAGCCTCTTTGATGATTTAGTTCAATATGTTGTCAATATTAATGAATAGCCAAAGTCAAGAGGTGCTTTCACTGTTATTCTTTTCTTGAAAAAATAGTTGTCATTGAACATAAGAACCCATCTGCTCGAGGTTTCAAATCATAATGCCAAAGTACTGTAGTGTTGAGGTTTTACTAGACTGATCCCCATGTGAATCTTCTTAGAGGTACTTTGAAAGGACAATTTGGTTTGAATGTATCTGTAATTAAGAGTAAGACCTCAGACTTAATATAAGTTATAAATAAAGTACACAGATTATTTTATCTGTTTTATTGTGCTTCTTGGTGTTTTTTTTCTTTCATTCATTTGATAAGTTATAAATTGCTAGTCAAGTTTATTCTAAGGCTTATTAGCCGAATTTCTTCTGTGATGGTAGTTTGATATACTATCTCTGTACTTAACGGGACACGTTCATCAAAACATGGTTGAATGATATGATACTTGTACTGCCTCTGCACTAATATGCTACACGCTCTCGTATTGACTCAATTAAAGCACGTTTTTTCAAGATTATCTTCATCTTTTAAAATCCAATCACATGTATTATAGATCACTAAAAAATTAATGAATTGGGTTACAACTCTAAACGATTGAATGTCTGCACTAAAAGATATCCTTGAATAATTCTCCGTCCTTTATATTTTATGGTAGTAGTATTTCTTTCAGTTGCGGTATTCTAGTTTAGGGTTGTAACACAATTCATTTTAAAATTGAGTAACTGTTTCATGTTCTAAAATCTAAGTATCTCTAATATACCTTTCCGTTTTTTTCTGCTTGACATTTCTTCATTGTATTGTTTTTATGCAGTTTCATCTTCCTGTTTATTCCATGGTATTTGCTGGAAAAGCCAGAAATGGATGTGTCTCAAATTCAATTCAACTATTCAATATTTTTCCTGAATGCACTTTCTGCATTCGCATTGAACATATCCATATTCTTAGTTATTGGAAGAACTGGAGCTGTCACCATCCGAGTTGCTGGTGTTCTGAAGGACTGGATACTTATTGCTCTCTCAACTATTATCTTCCCGGAATCCATTATTACAAGTCTCAACATAATTGGATACGCAGTTGGTAATTATGTACTTGTTCTTTTTCATCTCTAACAACATGCTGATATTTTATATTATGTATGCCTGTTATTATTCGTTTCCTTAACTAGCACCAATTTTACGTGTAGCGCTATCCGGTGTTGTCATGTACAATTATTTGAAGATGAAAGATGTCAAAGCAAACCAGCTTCCAGCAGATAATAATTCTGATAGGGCTACAAAGGTTGGTATAAGTTCCTTGCTGCTATTTTTTAATGTTTAGTACTCCCCTTGTTTATTGTGCCTATCTGGAGATATATTACATGTATCAGTTTTTCAAAGAAATAAGTGGGATGAGTATTGTTCCACGTTTCACTTCTATTATCTTTTAGCTGTTCTCTAAACTTTGTTTTCATTGTGGTTAAAACACTGCTGTAATGAAAATTCTATCACCTTGGCCCTGCCACGAGCCCATGAGCATTATGTTGTTGTAAACACAGGACATAAAAGGTTTTGAACTAGAATTACTTCTTTTCTTCTTCTCCCTTCATTTCTTTTAGAGCTCTAGAGACCTTGCCCATCCATACGCATTGTAATAGGACATGAAAGGTTATACATCACTTTTTAGTCACAGAATCTGGAGCAAACCTGCTCATACAACCTGATGGTCTCCTAGAAGTTCAATGCATACATTACCTCTCTTATCTCCAGCTTCTTCAGCTTATGTTTAAGCCTACTCTGCTAAAGACCATCTTATATTAAGATACATGATCCCATCAAAAGGAGCATCGATACACATATAGCATGCACTTTTTTGTTTCTTCAACATAAAGTTTCATAAGTGTAGATTGACCATTTTAAACTTTTGGCGTTTGTCTGTTACCTCTTTAACAAATTTATTTAGATTTTCATGTTTTATTCAAGTGGTAAATGATTGCTTTCTAATTCTATTTGCAGGACAAGAAGTCTTTAAGTATATTAAGGCCTGACAATTCCATGGACAACAATGATGGGACTGCAGTAGGAGGCCTGTCATCAGAAGCTGCAGCAGTTGATGAAGAAGCCCTTTGATCCCTTCTGCGCGCCTCTCCTATGTTACACGGACCCAAACAGGCAGCTTCATTAACAGATAACCATGGTTTACCTATTTTGTGGGTTGACCATCATATCTTTTTGTTCTGATGAATCTGAAAGAGGTGCTGATATACGTGTGGAAAAGAATATATTTTCAGAAGCTCTTGCAAGTTGCACCTCGTCTCATACAATGACACCTGGATGTCTCCTCTCGATGTACCTTTTTTGCTAGCGTGTATATTTTGGGGAGATACCCAGAGATGTATTAGAGAAGTTGAAGAGATAGGTTATAACTTTTGCTTAGTATTTGGACTTTGGAGAAACACGGTAGGCCATGTGTTGGCTATAGTTATTCCTTAACCAAGCATATGGAAATGGTGTTAAGCCGTAGATGTTGTAAAGCACTCCCTAAGGCTCTAATTTGAATTTTAGTGCTGTTTCCTTTTTATAGTTTGTTCCGTCACTGTTGCCCAAGGAACTACTAGCGGATTACCAAAAGTGTGAATCCTGCAAATTGTGCAGTTGTCTGCTGTTCAAGCAGAGGTTGGTCTGTAGTCTGGACTCGTATGTTTTTAGGCGTACCTACTGCAGGCTGCCTTGTTGCTGCATACCCTAATTGCAATTGTAGTTTTACTCTGGCCTGTGTTCCTGTTATGTCATATTCCATGCATCAACATTTTAATTGGACTTATACAGTATATGAAGATGATGCAAGACTCTAGGAATGGCTACTGCACTAAGCCGAGATGTTGAGCTATTAGGTGTGAGCTATTCACTTGGCTTATCAGTCCGACTTATTAGTTATGTTATAGTGTTTTTGTCTCACAACAAACAGAAAAAAATGATCAGCCGGACAGTGCCCAATCGATTTTTAGGTGTGAGATTTATTTTGTTGGCTATCATTAATTCATTATCCATATCGTTCACGTCCAAAAAACATTACCATCCATGTACTAGTACCACATATATCCTATCTTTGGATATCCACTCGACCAAGCACACCACGTGTACTCCGTATTAGGCTTATATATATATAGTGTTGCCCGCCATTTACGAGAATGAAAACAAGAAAGTTAGGATTTTATATTTATATTTTAATTTAACTAATGTGTGTGTCCTGTCTTATAGTTTATTTAGATCTTATTATACATAACATAACTTAGCCTTAAACACGTCACGTCTGTTTGAGGTTTGACTTTACAGTATTGATGGCATTACCTTTGCTCGACGATAACCGGTCTGCGCTTATTCCTCACGCACTACTGCAGCCCTGCCCTAGTGCTATCTCTTTCTCCTCCATTTCCCCCCTGCATTCGCGCTCTGTCAGTCTCACTTTCGCTCTCTCTCTCTCTTGGCGACTGACTGGTTGACCGCCGCTGCCGCTGTACAGGAGGTGCCCAGGTCTTCTTCTGGTCCTTCGCCGGCGACAAGCACCAACAGGTTCGCCCTTTGTCTTCTATTCCTGCTGTGCGAAACCGAGCTAGCAAACCCTAACTTAAGCTATTTTCTCTTTGCATGCGGATCTGATCTAATTACAAGTTTATGCATGTATTATTCTTACACTTCGATTGTTTTGCAAAAATTGTCACCCATCTCCTTACTGTGTCCGCCCAGCTAAAAGGTTGTGGTAGCTTTTTGACCTTTTAGATGGTGTGTGAGTTGTTCATTAGCCTTGACCGATTATTTTTTCTCTGTGAGGTTTGACCCAACTGTGAACATGTTAAGTAGTAATTTGGAAATGGCTCCAATGATTTCTCTCTTATAACATTTTGTTGACTTGTCTCCTGTGCTCTTAAATGTCCAAGAGAATCATCTTTTTGGGTGGTATTTAGAATCTCAGTCTAACCGTGAGTGCAAAAGGATGCACATATCATTCGTACATTATGAATCCACAACTTGTGAATGGAGTGTAAGCTCCACCATTAATAGTTTAGTGTGTAGCATCAGCTCTGAAATTATTCATACGAAGTCTATTTTACTCCCTAAAGTGTTACTAGAATTTGTTTATTATCTTAAAGTTTTTTATTTGTTTAGTTAGCCCCTGGTTTTACGATACAATATTTAATGCTGTCATATGTAGTTATTTATTTGTATTGGCACCATAGAACATAAGGCTCCTCATTACTTTGATAATTTGTGTGTGACTTGCTTCTGTCGTACATTTGTGAATATTAGATACTAGTTTTCATGTGACCACAATCATAACTCAGTGCAGTTGGCACAACTTAATGAAGGATATATGTCAATAACTTAAGTATTGGTCTCCGGTTTGAGGTATTACTATTTTTTTACTACTGTGTTTGCATCTGTCCTTGGATGACATTAGATATAACCACTCCCTTCTCGATAGGAAACAGCTGTGCTTAATGTACCACCACTATTTACTCTCATTTTGGTATTACTCTATCTGTAATATGCTTACGTTCAATCACTTACGCTTGGCAGCTTCTATATTCCTCTCTTTATCTGATGCCCTTGGTCCTCACATCTGGTATTCTGCAGGGTGATTGAAGTACTGTGCTTTCACCAAGATGTCTGATGGTCAGGAAACTGACAAGAACATCGAGATTTGGAAGATCAAGAAGTTGATCAAGGCATTGGAAGCTGCCAGAGGCAATGGCACCAGCATGATCTCTCTGATTATGCCACCACGTGACCAAATTTCCCGTGTGACCAAAATGTTGGGTGATGAATATGGTACTGCTTCAAACATTAAGAGTAGAGTCAATCGACAATCTGTTTTAGGAGCCATCACATCAGCTCAGCAGAGGCTGAAGCTGTATAACAAGGTTCCCCCAAATGGACTCGTTCTCTACACTGGAACAATTGTTACTGAAGAGGGCAAGGAAAAGAAAGTTACTATTGATTTTGAGCCCTTCAAGCCTATCAATGCATCCCTGTACCTTTGTGACAATAAGTTCCACACTGAAGCATTGAATGAACTCTTGGAATCTGATGACAAGTTTGGCTTCATTGTTATGGATGGTAATGGAACTCTTTTTGGTACACTGAGTGGCAATACTCGAGAAGTGCTTCACAAATTCACTGTTGATCTCCCAAAGAAGCATGGAAGAGGAGGACAATCTGCTCTTCGCTTTGCTCGGCTTCGAATGGAAAAACGTCATAATTATGTCAGAAAGACAGCTGAACTTGCTACACAGTTTTTCATCAATCCAGCTACCAGTCAGCCTAATGTTTCTGGACTTATATTGGCTGGTTCTGCTGATTTTAAGACAGAACTGAGCCAATCTGACATGTTTGATCAACGACTCCAGACCAAAATACTTAATGTTGTTGATGTTTCATATGGTGGGGAGAATGGTTTTAACCAAGCTATTGAGTTGTCAGCAGAAATTCTAGCAAATGTGAAGTTCATACAAGAGAAAAAGCTGATTGGAAAGTATTTTGAAGAAATTAGTCAAGATACGGGGAAGTATGTGTTTGGTGTTGACGACACACTCAAAGCTCTTGAAATGGGTGCTGTGGAAACACTTATAGTCTGGGAAAACCTTGATATCAACAGATATGTGCTTAAGAATAGTGCAACTGGAGAAACTGTTATCAAACATCTGAACAAAGAGCAAGAAGCTGACCAGAGTCATTTCCGTGATCCATCTACCAATGCTGAGCTGGAGGTTCAGGAGAAAACCTCGCTCTTGGAATGGTTTGCCAACGAGTACAAAAAGTTTGGGTGCGCACTTGAGTTTGTTACCAACAAATCTCAAGAAGGATCTCAGTTTTGCAGAGGATTTGGTGGCATTGGTGGCATGTTGCGCTATCAGCTGGACATTCGTTCTTTTGATGAGCTTTCCGATGACGAGGGTGTCTATGAAGACTCTGATTAAGCAAACGTCATTCATATGGCTGTGCTGGACCCTGGATTGATGCAATTGCTAGTTTTGTTCTTCCAAATTTTGCTTGATTATTCAGTTTTTGAGGAGAGTAATACTTAAGGCACTCTCTTTGTTTCCTCTGCAGCAGCTTATAGTTGCAATGCCAAGGACATCATTACAATCTGGTTGATACCTCATGTCCTGTTGTTATGTAGACATTGGCTGTGTCCAAGGTTTGATTTTTTTAGCAGACGCTTCAATGACAGTATTGCAAATGTGTCTATTCTGTTGTACTCCTTTGGGACCATGGTTCATGGTTGTTACTGGCCATATGGTGTAACAAATCGTCTAAGGAGTACATGTTTCCACAAATTTCGTTTGTTTTTTGTTTTTTGTTGTTTTATTTGGGAGTTGGGGCATGCTTGTTTTCCTTTCGAATTTTGCTACGTTCAAACTCTGATTGATTCAGCACCATCTTAGTCATAGCACGATTAGACTGGCTTCAAGTGTCCTCTATTCATGTATGTACCATTAAAATGCTCTACATTAATTATACAAAAAATCAAGTTTGAATCCTACATGCATGCTTGAGCACGGATCATTTCTTGGGCAATGCTTTCTCCTCCCATCCCCCGCAGGAATCGTCACAGCAGCTCTCCTCGCCTATGACCCTGTTGATGGTCCTCCCAACGCAGCTCGCCGACGGGCACCCGCTGTCCCTGGCGCTGTCGAAGTCCGGCACGAAGCCCATGAAGATGGGCGGCTGCACGTCGCGGTCCCCGTTGGTCTGGTACACCTTCTCGACGCCGCCATCCTTGCGGAACCTGACGGTGCAGCCGCCGATCAGCTGGGAGCAGAAGAGGTTGTCGTGTCCGGGGTTCTGGAACACCCGGACGCCGTGCGCCCAGCAGCGGTTGGCGCCACGGTAGGAGCAGAGCACCTCGAACACCTCGTCGCCGTGCACGGCGGGGAACGTCAGGTTGGCCTCGGCGCCGCTGGGGATGACGGCGCGCGCCGACCACGCCGACCGGTTGTGGTTGTGCTCGCCGAAGCCGTGGCACCGCAGCTCCACGTTGCCGTCGGCCAGGTCCATCTCCTCGCCCACCTCCTGCTCGTTGCTCACTACGATGAGGCGGTGCGCCTCGGTGGAGAGGAAGGGCGACGGCAGGTGCCGGCACTGGTAGTGGAAGAAGGAGCTGAGCGCGACCGCGGCCACTATGGCGACGGCGAGCGCGGCGAACTTGACGGGCGCCGAGGCCATGGCGGTGGCGATGCGACGGCGGTGCCGGTGCGGTGCCTGCTTGGGGGATCGCGGGGACGATCGAGTGGTACGTGTCTGGTGGAGGTCGGCATGCAAAAATGGCATGCGTGTGGTGTGGCCGATGCATGCTGCGAACATGGCTTTGGCTCAGGTTTGCCGAGGATGGAAGGCAAACTTAGACAGCGGACGGAGAGGAATAAAAGCTTCAATTCTCTTCGTTGCAGTTTAGGAAGGGCGACCGCTGCCCCCCTAATTTTAGGGCGTTCACTGCGTTAGGGATGAAACATGATGTCGGAGTTCACGTACATGACCAGGGAGACGGCCGGATCTAGTGCTGTGCCGATCGTACTCATACGTGCGTGCATCCTGTTGCCACGTGTCAGCAAGCAGCTGCCAGCATGGAGGAAGCGCGCCTTTCGCAGAAGCAGCTCCCGCGCTCTCGTTCCTAGTTCGTGTCCGACTCGAATTCCCGGCCAGCAGGAAATCTCCTCTGAGTAGGATTCGTGTTCGTGGCGTGGCAACGATGGATATAAAAGTCCGGTGCCCGTCGCCCCTGTCCATACTCATTCCCATCGACCATTAGCGAGAGCCATCAACACCATTTCCTACTCAGCGCCCTATCGCAAGCCTCGAGTAGTTCTTCCCTGAAGCCGACCCAAACCCGCTCGATCCACCGTGGGTGATGGCGCTCCGGCGGTGGAAACCGTTCTTCCAGGCGTTCGCAGCCATCGACGCCGCCATCGAGTCCGCCACCAAGTGCGGCTCCGGGACAAGTTCCGGCAAGCGAGGAGCGACCTGGTGCAGATGCTCTGCGACGCCGCGGACGACGACGACGACGAGGGCGGCGTTCGAGCGGAGCAGTTGTGCCGGCTGCTCGACAGGGCCATGCACGAGGCGCTTCTGACGCTGCGGGAGGTCCCGGTCCAGGTGATGCCGGCCATGCTGGCGGCCACCGACGTCGCCAATGCCGTCGACGGCCTGCGGAGGCACGAGGCCGGGATGGTGCGAGCCCAAGCGTGCGGCGTCGTGGCCGACTGGAGGGCGTCGATCGAAGCCCGAGGCGCCGCTTTGAACGCGATGCTGCAGATGTTGCCTGAGCCCGAGGTGGGATGCGGCCGCGAGACAAAGACAAGCCTTCGTCAAGCTGACAACAGGCAAGCCGCCAAGATCCCAGACCTGGAGGGAAGCCCCAAGACCAAGAAGATGTCTCCTGGAGTTTCTATTGCCGGCGGCGATCGTGCCAGCAGGACCGAGAAGGCAGGCGATGCAAAGCGTAAGCACCCAGGAGACCGAGGAGGGGAAGCTGATGACGTGAAGCGGCGACGCAAGGACCCGGAGATGGAGCAGGACAGGAAGAGAATCGAGGGACGAGAGGCGCTTCTCGACATCGACGCGTCATCGTCATAGGAGGTTTTAGGTTTAATGAGAGAGCTGTGTGCACGTGAGAATCCAGTGGGTATAAATTGCCTAGTTGAACTCAATTCCGTTGAGAATCCTCAATAGATGTTAAACTGTGCCGCTCCCTCAGTGAAAAATATAAACTGCCTTGTTAAATTTCCCAGGGCTTTCTTTTTACTGTAAATCTACTGAATGTCGGCATTTGATCTCATTTGATCCAATTACCAAGGGCTCATGGTAGTTCTTATAATATAAGTAATAGATGTGGTTAAAAAAAAACTCGAGATGTCACATTCCTGATTAAGCATGTCAAATATGATCATCAACAGGATAAAATAACCACAGCTCAAACTCCACAGAGAACATATTCACAAACTCACAACATTATGACCATAACTCGGAATGCACAATTGATTCGAGTGGCTTTCTTTTATTCTCATTTTGCTAGCCAAGCACAAGGCCGAATTTGAACCATTAGGCCATCCAAAACACTAGGCAAAGCTGAACAAAATGGTACCTCCAGGCTCGGCCCTGGAGATCTCAATGCTTCTCAAGCATGTCCCTGAACCAGTAGGCCGACGCCTTCGGGTGCCGTTCGAGCGTGTTGAAGTCAACGTAGACGATGCCAAACTTGGACGAGTATCCTGACAGCCACTCGAAGTTGTCGAGGAGAGACCAGGCGAAGTAGCCAGCCACGTTTGCACCCTGATCCATGGCTTTTTTCAGCTCGCCGATGTAGCTTCTGTAGAACCGCACCCTTGTGGCATCGCGTAGGTACTGGTCACGGCTCAAGTTCCCAGGCTGATCCATTCCTGGTAACATAGAAAAAAGATTGAGATATGATTCTCTTGGTATGCAACATGTTCATGTGAAACGTGGAATAAGAGACATGGAATTCTATTGAGTACCATTCTCAGTTATGTAGACAGTTGGATTCCCATACTTCTGCTTGAGGTAGTTCACACATCCGAACATCCCCGTCGGGACGATGTAAAGCCAATTAGAATTTGCCTACATGTCCGTGCATTGGTTAGCAAGGATTTATTGCAGTACTCCTGAAATTGTAGCTGATGGTGGCATAATATGCACTATGCAGTGCGAACAAAGTAAATAACGTTGAGAAAGAGTAAATGGAGGAACTGCATACCTGTGGTCCAATTGCTTTGCCATTGCGTGCAACTACAGAATTTATGGGATGAATGTTTAGGTTACATGTTGGGGTAAATATATTTATATAAAAATAGAGTTTAAGGCAAGAAACTCACAAACATATTGAACCTGCCAATCGGCAGAGTAGCTACTAGGCGTCTGCTGGAGCAATTTCTGTCCTTTCATGTAGCTAGCTGTGTATTGGTTGATCCCAATGTAATCCGCCGAGCCCTTGACCAATTTAGCTTGCTCAGGAGTAAACTTGGGCAGCCTCTCTTTCACAAGATCTTGCATTATCTGTGGATAATGTCCATTTATCAATGGATCAACAAACCTGCATTAGATGTAACAGTTAACTATATTATCACTTGCAGTTTTCACTTCGGAACTAGGTTCTGACAGAGGATACTGATATAGCTTACCAGCCAATGTGGAAGTCCCTAGCTCTTTGAGCTGCTGCTTGGTCATCAGGTGAGTTTGTAAGAGCTTCATACCAGTTGAAGTCCAAGACTATTCCAACCTTACCATTCTGGGCAGCCTACATTTTGAAAAATTATGCCAATGTTCCATCAGCAATTTTAAATCCAAGAAGTTATTGAGATTCACCATGTATGTCCAACTATTTAAGAAAACAAGCTAGTGCATTTCATGAAGAAATAACTATGGAGCATTGTTTCAAGCATATATAGACCCTGCCACATTTCATTTAATAATAAAATGAAATTTTGGACCGCACACTTCATTGAATAAAATAACATTAGTTTAGCACTCCTAACTTTTATTTTCAGGGGAACTTTTGAGATTCTCAAGAAGAAAATACCTGATATTTTGTACGGTATCTTGCAACTGCAGCAGAATGTGCCAAGAGAAAATTATGAGCAACGATATAAGGTTCGGTTGCTGAATTCCCACCGGCAGCGCATTTGGTGCACCTTTGAGGAGGATTTGACCCTGTGTCATAGCCAAGCAGTGCTACTATCCTTGGCTCATTGAATGTAAACCAGTGCTTTACGCGATCGCCATAGGTCTTAAAACAGAAGTCAGCATAGTCTGTAAACAGGTCCCTAAAAAACAAATTGTATACATATATAAGTATAATCTGGTAATTCTAGATCTATATCCTGTGAAATTAGAGCTATATAGCATGACACATTTATAGGTTACAATATAATTCTAGAGTGCTTCTATGTTGTGTATTCTTCTTTGGGAAAACACAGAAAGTCGAAACATGTCATCATCAATAATATGACCAGATATAAACATTTATTCTACCTTAATCGAGAGGCAGAGCTGCTGCTGTTCTTTTAAAAAATGACCAGATATAAACATCAATTAATTGTTAGACTGACTTACGCCATCTTAGCGCTTAACCACCCTCCATATTTCTTCTCAAGCGCAAGAGGAAGATCGTAGTGGTAAAGGTTGATGTAAGGAGTCATGCCTGCCCAATTGTCAAGGAGGGACGTTCAGATATGTTTACATGGGTTACAATGAACATCTCAGAAGTAGAATTATCCATTTCCAACTTATGTATTACCTTTCTGAAGCAGATAGTTTATCAAGTTATTGTAATATGCCACACCTTCTGGATTGATTTTCCCCTCGCCATCTACATGGACCAAAGATGTATCAGCACTAGTAACACCCAAAAACTCATGTTTGGACTGTGCTACAACTTGAGTCAAAATTGTTTACCTGGGAAGATCCTGGACCACGAGATTGAAAACCGGTAGGCATCAAAATTCAAACTTTTCATGAGATCAACATCTTCCTGTAGCAGAACAAAAGAATTAATCATACAGCCACCAAACTCTCTTATGTCTCAGACTAGATCGGTTTATTTACTTCTCATAGTGATGAAGTACCTTGTAGCGATGGTATTGATCCACTGCAACGTCTCCATTTTGATTCCCAGCAATATTTCCTGATCATTGCAACAAAATAAAAATAGAAAATCTCAATGAATGCAGTTTAAGCTGAAAAGTTGACCAGTTAATGAGAATCAAGATGCATGGATCTCAATGAATGTTTGGCGTACAATCAACTTGTTGTCCAACATTCTGTATTTGGTTCATAGATTTTTTATTTTGCCTAGATCCATCTCTTACACTCCCACCCCAACCCCCACCCACACCCCCACAAGAATGTCAAGTACTACTAACCATCTAATCTAATCAAGTAGAAACTTGCTCTCACTGTCTCGCATTCGGAGACGCAAACCGCAACGGTAATTCAGACGTGCTGCTGTTGCAGCACTGATACGGCAACTGACGTGGGTGGGTAACTAGTAGTAGTGCTTGGATTCATGCTTCCTAGGACTACCCACGCTTACGCATCAGATTTCCTCACTCCCGTTCCCGTGCCAGGCGAAGCAGTCAAGCAGAGTTCAGCGTAGCACACAGTGATGAAGCGGAGAGAAGCAAGCAGTACCTGGGACGTGCGCGAATGAATCCCAGATGGAGGGTCCCCGGCCGTTGGTAGACGCGGCGCCCTCGACCTGGTACGCCGACGTCGCCGTCCCGAACACGAACCCCTTGGGGAACGACGCGCGGCTGAGCCCGCCCAGCCAGTTGGCGCCCTTCGTCCCTGCGGCGCAGACACCGCCGCCGCCGCTGGCAACCAGCAGCGCGAGCAGCAGCACCGCCCACCGAGCTTCCATCTCCCTCCGCTCGCGCGCACGCACGCACGGCGGTCGACCGCGGCAGGGGCAGCTCGCTCATACCCTCACCGGCGTCACCGCGTCAGCCAGCACAGTAGCAGTAGCAGAGACGCTGCAGGCCTTCAGTGCCAGACTGTGCTGGCGCACTAGCTGGCTGCTCACGTCGCCTCATCAATGTGGTAGTGTCGCGTGTCGGTGCGGTGGATCGTGGCATCTCTGCGTGATTGGGACCCCGGACGGCGGTGCGCGCCCGAGTCTCGACCCTGACGTTATCCTTTCTTCTGCGGTGGGCGTGGGGACCGGTTTACGAGCTGCCGGTGATTATTAGCTCGCTGCCGTCCTCTCTCGGCTGTTCGATTCTTTGATGAGGCCGCGTTACCGCGTGCCGGGAATGGCGGGCTGTCCGGTCCACGAGACCACGACGCATGTCGTTTCTCTTCGGTTGGGTGGCGCATCGGCATCGGTCGGAGGCCTTCTCGGTTCCTCAGGGATTCGGCGCGCCCCCGCGCTATCCATCTGCGCGCATGTGCAGCGAGGCAGGCCACGGTACGTTCCACGAACGTGGCAGCGACGAGTATGTCGTGGTGCGCGCGCGTTGCTCATTGCTCAACTGGCTGCGGCTGCCACTGCCTTGCTTGCTTGGCGAAGTGGTGATGAAAGAAATGAAACAGCCGGTTGTCGTGCAGCCATCGAGCAATCATTTCGCGCGTGTTTCTTTCTTAATCGCACCGGTCACTTTGGAATACTATATTCGTCCATACGTGGAGCGAGGACTCATGAATCCTTCTCGTTTCCACTTTTGCGCTTTTGTACGGAAAAGGAAACGAAATCGGAATGGCCATAAATATGAATTTGAGCGGGGCACTGATTCGAATAAAGGGGTGTTTGATAAGTGAGCTACTCCCGCGTCCTTCAAAGAATGAATTTCTGAGTTTGTCTTAAGTTAATTTTTTTGAACTTTAACTAAATTTGTAGAATAAAGAATTAAAAGTTATGATATCAAACTAGTATCATTAGATTTATCTAAGAACATATTTTTATATGATGCTCATTTTAAGTCATAGATAGATGTTGTTATAATTAGAAGGACGACATGTGAGCTAATTCTGAGTTAATAAAAGCTAATGAGAGCTAAAAGGTGGTTATAATCCAATAACCCTTATTTAACCCATAATTAGCTTAATCTATTTTTTTCAATGTGGACTAATTTGTAGCCCCGTGATCTAAAATGGCCTAAGTCTTTCACTCTTTGCTCTCATTCCCGGTGTTCGGTCCGGTAAATCTGTCACTTTTGCATTTCTGTACTGTACCAAAACAAATTCACTGTTATATATAGAGAGAGAGTATGTTTGGAATTGCTCCGCTCTACGTTTTTTAGACAAATGGTTTCAGCTCCACGCACACAGCTCCAAAAAAAAGATGGAGTTGTGAGAGCACCTAAAGAAACGCTCTACAAAAACTTGGAGTTTGTGGAGTTGCTTTACAGTGGAGTTTGTGGAGCAGAGTTCGTGGAGTAGTCCCGAACAAGCTTGTAAAGAACGAACCTATTCAAATGAAAACGATCGATGACTGTCCAAATCTGGAATTACAAAACGAGAACAATGGGATATATAGAACCAAAGAAAATATGACTTTACATGATACCCAAACCGGCTCAGCATAGTAAGGGTATGTTTGGATCCATTAACAACTATAGTTGCTAACTATTAGTTCCATTTGTAAGTTTGGAGTTGTTAATAAGTGCTAATACTTCATATGCACCTTCGACTCACTATTTAACCACCTATTAGTAGGTGGATCTAAACAACCGACCCCTGCTAAAAATTTTTAGTGCTAATAGCAGGGATTTAGGGTATCTAATAGGTGATATTTTTAGTAGATAGCTAAGCCTGTTCGCTTGGATGTTTTTGGCTGATAAGCCGCGACTAATTCTGTTTTGACTGTTTTTCTGTGAGACGAAAACACTATTTTGGTGGCTGATAAACCGACTGATAAGTCAAACGAACATGACTGATAAGTACGTAAATAATTCTAATTCATATCATATAATATCCAAATTTAATAACAAGAATAAAAGACCACGAAACTATAAGTCAACGATCAACCACGTAACGAGCCAACCACCAGTTCAACAAAAGTGTAGTTTAGTTTTTTTTTCCCGAACAAAAAGTGTAGTTTAGTTGATTGTGTTGCACTATTGAACTTTCTAAAACAGAATATCTTGTGCGAGTAAAAACAAGATGACTCGGCCTAAAACGGGTAAAGCAAAACGTTAAGACAAATAACCATATTATTCTATCCGTTTTCTATAATTTGCCAACATCGCTGTGAACACTACTACACTAGACAGTATAGACACTCAAGGTCAAGGAGGCTAGCCTGGGATGGTGCCTGTCAGCCTGTGACTCATCCATCTCTAGCTAACTGATTAACAAAAACTTATCGTTTCACACAAGATTTGATAAAAAAGCTTAAAAACTGCAAGCATTAATAGTTATTACATTATGTAGTTTAAAATGATGAAAGTATATGTGTCAATTTTGTATTCAAACTACTTGCAAAATTTGTTATATTTGAAATATTTTAAGAATGCATTATAGAAGAAATTAGTTGCTAAAGATATGCATCAAAGACTATGAAAAACCAAATACGTCATATGTCCCTCTTTTTTTTTAGATAAATGATAAAATATCCGGTTTTATCTATCGAATGATAGAATCAGGCCAATTATTATAGGATCCCAATCCGCACCAACCTTACAGACGCAACAAAGTTTAAAAAAAGACAAAAGACCTCGAAAGAAAAGGAACTAAAGGAAGACGCTTGACTATATGTGACCAATTGTTCTTGATGTAAGTCATCCAGAGGACCTAAAGAACTGCAAAGATGATGTCTCCAGATGCCGAGCAACCAAAACAAGCTGCTTTCTCTGCTCATCATGCCGCTGTAGTTTTGCCCACTGTCGTAGCTAGTGAGTTCCCCGGAATAGAACCTGCAAAAAAGATTTTGGAGCACAGTAAAAAATCACCTCATTCCTTGTTAGTCAAATCGTCCAACACAATGTGGAGGTTGCCGTTAATAATAATAGGTTTTGCTTTTTGCTTCCCTTTTTAGACCAATTGATGAACAAATCATTCACAGATTGGGGAGGAGAAATCCCAAATAACAAATGTACTGCACGCCACAGAAATTTGACATACACACAATCCAGAAAAAGATGGTGATTAATCTCTAGACTATGGCAAAAACAACAACTAGTAAACCCCATTCCAGTTTCGTTTTGCCAGATTATCTTTAGTTAAGATCACCCCTTTTTTTTAGATACCAAAGAAAGATTTTAATCTTCATTGGTACTTTAATCTGTCAAATATCCTGTGAGACACGAACCCTATTATTAATTAAAGCAGCATACATTGTGTTAACCGAGAAAAACACCTGATGAATGTAATTTCCATACAAAAACATCTCTTTGATTAAGAAGATTAATATTTTGTACGGAGGCTACAATCTTATGCCAATCCCTAAGGTTCCTCCCCACTAAATTTCGTCTAAATAAAATATTTAGTGGTGTTGAACTAAGGACTTTAGCAACCGAATCTTGTTTCCTTCTTACAATGTTGAACAAGTTGGGGAATCTATCCTTCAATGGCTTATCTCCTAGCCAAGTATCTATCTAGAACTTGGTTTGGGAGCCATATTGCACTTTAAATGATCCAAAACCCATAAATGTGTCTTTGACATTCATCAGGCTTTTTCAGAAATGGGAGTCTGTTCGTTTCTTAGGGAGTCTGTTCGTTTCTTAACACATCTTCTAAAAGGTTTATCTTTTAAGTATTTGTTCCTTAGCAATTCCTGCCATAGCCCCTCCTCATTTAGCCCCTCTTGAAGATGAAAGACGGACGATAGTAGAAAACACAAAGGATGCAAACATAAAAACCACAATTAACATGGAACGCGTAAATTGATTTTTTTTAGATAATGGATATAAAGTATCCGGTCTCTACATTCTGCGATGTACACAACCATTATTACAAAACAGATCGTCCCTCAAAAAGGAAAAGCGCAAGCCAAAGTCTTAAACAATGATCAGGGAGCTAAAGTATCATCTTTTACTCCCATTTTGATATCCTTGCACTGAGCTAGTTTTGAACTTGCTAGAATAATATGGCCATCCAAAGTGCCAAACGGTAGGCAACGTTGTAGAAATTAAATGGTACTGCCTCCATTCCAAAATGCAAGTCGTTATGTTTTTTTAAGATACTTTTGCTACGAGTCTAGATATATGCATTACATCTAGATACATTAGTAAAAGCTATGCATCTAGAAAAACTAGAACAACTTATAATTTGTAACAGAGGAAGTACTTTATAGCTGTTTTGAAAAAAGGAAAAGAAAAGAGAGTAATTTGTAGTTAGGCGCTCAATGTTTCTGAAGCATGTCTCTGAACCAGTAGGCTGACGCCTTGGGGTGTCGTTCGAGCTTGGGCGTGCTGAAGTCAACATAGACGATTCCAAACTTGGACGTGTAACCTGACTGCCACTCGAAGTTATCAAGGAGAGACCAAGCGAAGTAGCCAGCCACGTTCGCGCCATCGTCAATGGCTTTCTTCAGCGCAGTGAGGTATCCTTTGTAGAATTGCACCCTTGTGGTGTCGTGCAAGTACTGGTCACGGGTCAAGTTTCCAGGTTGATCCATTCCTGGTAACATAGAAACAAGATTGGTATATGTATCCCTTGATATGAAAAGCATTTCATGTGAAATGTGTAATAGAGAGATAATGAAACTGTAATAATGAGTACCGTTCTCAGTTATGAAAACTGTTGGGTTTCCGTACTTCTGCTTCAAATAGTTCACACAACCATACATCCCGGCTGGGACAATGTAAAGCCAATCTGAATTCGCCTGATATTGAAAAATTAATCAGGATTTCACAAACTAGCGAGTTATTTCTTAATTCACCAGCACTGAGCCACTGATGGTGTGTAATGTGTAGTTTGAGTTTACTGGATGATGTTTGCAAATGTTGAAGTGAAGAACTACATACCTGGAGTCCAATTGGTTTTCCCTTCCGTTCTACTGCATAATTAAGGGGACGAGCTCAGGTGAAAAACATCTAAATTTAGGTACATCTTGAGGTTTAGGCAAGAACTCACAAGCATATTGAACCTGCCAATCGTCTGAGTAGCCAGTAGGCTTCTGCTGGAGCAATTTTTGACCCTTGATGTATCTAGCTGTGTATTGATTGATCCCAATGTAATCCGTGGAGCCCTTGACCAATTTAGCTTGCTCAGGAGTAAACTTGGGCAGCCTCTCTTTCACAATATCTTGCATTATCTGCGGATAATGTCCATTTATTAATGGATCCACAAACCTGCATCAAAGGCAATTATTGATAATATAAGAACTTGTACTTTCTTGCATGAAAACTCAGGTTTTGACAAAGGATACTTGCATAGCTTACCAACCAACATGGAAATCCCTTGCTCTTTGAGCCGCTGCTTGGTCTTCAGTTGAGTTTGTGAGAGCTTCATACCAATTGAA
>CM039123.1:960894-1033348 GCA_022036555.1 Microstegium vimineum | reverse complement strand
TTTTTTTCTTCATTTTGCAAAGTCCAAACTGCGAGTTATTTACTGAAAGAAAATATACACACTATTAACTAAAGATCAATAGTTCATAATTAATTTGAACATTTCTATGGCTAAATCCAAAATGAACAAATCGTTATTTGGGAAACCTCACCTTCGGCTATTGTTGTCTGCATGTCTTGTTGTCTTACTGTGCTGCAGCACTGGTCCAGTGACCAGTGCGGTTGTGCCTAGGGGCACCACCGGCCTCCCCGACAGCCCCACTGCTGGAGCCAGCAACACTGCCGGCAGGCGGCAGCCCAGCCAGCTAGCACGCCGCCCGCTCAACCCGCCGAAGTGCCGCGCGGCCTGCAGAGCCGAGCGCAGCCTCGCCATCGCCGCCCTGCGTCCAGCCGTGGAGGTGGAGCACCACTCGTCGGTCGTCACCTCGCCATCACCGGATTCTAGATCGGGGAGAGGAGCGAGCAAGATTATCGATTGACCGATTGGGCATGCGATTGGGGAATCGGCATCTCTGCAGTCACGGCTACAACCAACAGAGAGAGGCCAGAGGCAAGACTTACTGCCTTACTGGGTCTTACGCCCGTGCCCATTGTGGGCCGGCCTAGAAGCTATGCAAGGAGGCCGTGGAAATTGATTTTGGACTCAGTTTGAACTAGAAAATGATCAAATTAATACCAATACATATTATACATTTAAACATACATATAGATATATTTATTGTTGTGCAAAATAAATTGTGTATTCCCAAAAATACCAAGGCATCACTAGCTCCGCCCCTGCCGGCAACGCCGTCGCGAGATGATCTCCGACGCCTGTGCCTGCTGGGATTGCCATGGCCGCTCGAGGTGCCGTGCTCCCTGGATTTCCGTCGCTGGCAGTTCCGTGCTCGCTCACCGTGTGCCGGGATTGTCGTGGATCGCCAAGAGTTCCGTGCTCTCTGGACGTGCCGGGATTGTCGTCGATCGCCATGAACTCCGACGAGATAGTTCCTCCCGTGTATATGTGTATTGGAGTAATGCTCTTGGCCGGCTCTGCTCTACTGCTTGTATGGTACTATCAAGATGAAGCTGCTACTGGCCACGTTGTGGTGATGGACGGGATGCTAGCAGTGGCGGAGCCAGGATTTAAAACTTGGGTATCTATATGACAAAAAAATTTCGAATGCATAGCAGCATAGTGTCGGTGTTTCGACCCATGGGGTTAATCACCAACTAGTAAACTTGAATATTGCGTGCTCCCACTTCCAGATATGATGCAAGAAAAACACAATATTTATCCTGGTTCGGGCAAAGAAGGTCCTACGTCCAGCGGGAAAGGAAGAATTGTATTATCTCACACCGAAGTGCTCGTACAGGGGGGAGTACAAGCTGATTTACACGGGGGTGCTCGGAGCGAGCTGAGACTCAGGACTAGCTGAGCTACCCTAGGTGACTCGGTTGATTGCTTAAGATATTGATCAAGCAATCATCGGGTTGTGTTGGGTTCGGAGGTGGCCCTCTGTTCTCTGTCCGATGCCCTCCCTGCTATCCCAGCGTCCCCTTTTATAGACAAGGGGAGACCTAAGGGTACAGAGGTCCTAAACTGTAGCAGCATGAGAGGCGTGTCCATGGCGTCATGCTTGCGGTGGGACGTCGATTGTTGTAGCGGTATGGCCTTGCGGTTCTTCCGGTGCTTCAGGGCATGGTGATAGCGGACTGGACGTTGTCGAACGTCATGGTGTAGGACGATCGACCTCCAGTGGACGGGTACGAGCTTCGCGGTTGGCGCGGGACAGAGTGGACGGGTCCCATGCCGTAGTGGTTGGAGATGAGGGTCGAGCTCCTGGATCGAGGAGTATCGAGGCCTGCATGATCCTGACGCATCCCTGAAAATACGGTCGAGGGTTGTCCCATTCAAGATTCGAGGGGGTGCTTTCGGCCTCCGTACTTAAGGCGTGGCTACAGTGGCCGCATGATCGACGGATAACCCGAGAATGGGTGACGACTTGATGGATTTGACCATGGTAGTGGCCGCCCATGGCGTTAGGCGGGAGCAGGTAGGGGCATTGGATTCCTTTTACCCCATACCGGGAGTGGGTGAGTCGATCGGGCCTCCTGCTCGCGGGTCGTTCGATCGACCCCCCGTCCGTCGTTCGAGGGGTCGAGGCAGAGGGTCGTTCGATCGACCCCCCTTCCGTTGGCTGAGGGATCGAGGTCGAGGGGAGTCCTGCCTACTGTGCCCTTAATAATGGGCCGGCCCATGACTGGTCGTGTTTGATGGGGAGGTAGGCCCCTGCTCGATAGACCTTCCGTTATAGGTTGGATGACTTTTGGATTTTGCCTGAATATTAAGCACTAAATTGCTAGAGATTAGGGTACCCCTTACCTTTGTACCCGACACATAGGTTTTAAGTATAATTCATAGTTGTGTTAGGGTCATTGCTAGCTATCTCATGGTCAATAGATAGAATTCTTTCATTATCAACTTGACTTTCATTTGTCAGCACAATAGAAAGAACACTCGGATCTTGAGGTTGGGCCTGATGTGGTGGCAGTGGAGCCTAATTCTACCTTTCTTGTCTTTGTTGCTCTATCCCACAAACTCTTCAAATCAACTGTTTTTTTCTTCATTTTGCAAAGTCCAAACTGTGAGTTATTTACTGGAAGAAAATATACACACTATTAACTAAAGATCACTAGTTCATAATTAATTTGGACATTTCTATGGCTAAATCCAAAATGAACAAATCGTTATTTGGGAAACCTCACCTTCGGCTATTGTTGTCTGCCTGTCTTGCTGTCTTACTGTGCTGCAGCACTGGTCCAGTGACCAGTGCGGTTGTGCCTAGGGGCACCACCAGCCTCCCCGACAGCCCCACTGCCGGAGCCAGCAACACTGCCGGCAGGCGGCAGCCCAGCCAGCTAGCACGCCGCCCGCTCAGCCTGCCGAAGTGTCGCGCGGCCTGCAGAGCCGAGCGCAGCCTCGCCGTCGCCGCCGTGCGTCCAGCCGTGGAGGTGGAGCACCACTCGCCGGTCGCCACCTCGCCATCACCGGATTCTAGATCGGGGAGAGGAGCGAGCAAGATTATTGATTGACCGATTGGGCATGCGATTGGGGAATCGGCATCTCTACAGTCACGGCTACAACCAACAGAGAGAGGCCGGAGACAAGACTTACTGTCTTACTGGGCCTTACGTCCGTGCCCATTGTGGGCCGGCCTAGAAGGTATGGAAGGAGGCCGTGGGAATTGATTTTGGACTCAGTTTGGACTAGAAAATGATCAAATTAATACCAATATATATTATACATTTAAGCATATATATAGATATATTTATTGTTGTGCAAAAAAAGTTGGGTATTCCCAGGAATACCGAGGCATCACTGTAGCTCCGCCCCTGGATGCTGGCCGTCGACGCCTCAGAGGCGGCACCAAGGGATTTCGAAGGACCGGCCTTGCCGTGCATGTCGGGTGAAGAAAAAATTGCGGCAAAAAAAAAGAGACACGACGAGGAATCGAACTCTGGCTGCAGACCTATGGTGGGGCGGGGGCATGGGAGATGAGAGGGATGACACACAATGCTGACCGTTAGATTTGAGTGAGTAAGAAGAGAGAGAACGGCCTTGGGTGAGTAAGGAGAGAGAACAACCAGAAACAATTTGGATGGTTGATTTTAATAGAGTTGTTGTCATCTCAGTAGGGGATGTTTTTGTATGTAGATATAGAAAAGAAAAAGATGATGAATTAGTAGTCTATATAGATAGACTAGAGAGAGTATTTAGCAAGTGGTAAACAGGGCAATCCGTTTATGGAGTTTTTCTTTCCTCCGAAGAATACGCCAGATTTGGCTTGTACAGTAGTTCTAGGTTGACACAATGCAAGACTTTTATTATGTTATGAACAACAAACAAAATGAGATAACCGAGTATAATAACGATGAAACTTCCGTGCTTCCGAGCATCTTAGGGCCCGAGCATTTTAGGGCCTGTTCGGTTACTCTAGGTGCCACTAAACTTTAGAGACCTCCCCACTAAAGTTTAGAAGGATTGTTTGATTACTCTCCCTAAATCCATCTAAGGGTCATTAATTGCTTATCACAAAGTCTATTTTGCCACTTTTCTTGCCCTCCCCTTCTCTATCTACAACAACTTAGGGGATTTTAGCTCCCTTCAACCAACTACAACAACTAAAGTTTAGGGGACATTTTAGAGTGGTGTTTGATAGTTTAGGGCCTAAAATCACCTAAGTTTAGTTGCTAAAATTTAGAGGGCTGTAACCAAACAACCCCTTAGCAAGGTGAGCATCAAATTTACAGATTACTACTAGCCAAGTCCTAATCAGGGACGCATCAATTTCATAGAAAATTTACAGAAACGGTTCTATCTATTCAGAACCAGGGAAACTTTCGGCCTTCCAAACTGGGCTAAAGCTAGCTACAGAGTTCTAGGAGGCATCTCCCCTGCAGCAAGCAGCTGCAGCTCCAACTCTGCCGCGATCTAGTACGTCATCAGCTGAAGACCCTCCAGGGCCCTGCCGCCGCGCCGACGCTCCCACAGGCTCGGCGCGTTGTCGTCAGTCGACGGCCGCCTCACCACGGGCAACGGCGGATCAAACACGCCCACCACCACGTCCGCACCCGCACCGAGACGGACACCACGAGTGCTCCCAGGCGCGGACGCGCCGGAGGCCGTGCCACGCGGCACGTCCCTGACCTTGGCGCACGCACGCGAACGCAACGTCCTCGCGTCCCGCCTCATCCCGAACAACCCGAGCACGAGATCCGCCACCTTGCCGCCGGCGCCGCGGTGCCGCGAGCCCTCGGCCGTCCGCGCGCGCTCGAGCACCCCGTGCTCCTCCTCCTACTCCTCCCCTTGATCTGCCCCATGCAGGTGATCCTCGGCGACGCCGGCAGGCCGCCGTCGGCGTCGTCCCTGTTCCTCTTCTTCTCGTCCTGCGCCCTCTGCCACACCGCCGGCGACAGGAGGAGCGGCGAGTAGGCGGCCGGCGCGGCCTTCTTGCCGCCGTCCCTCGGCGCCGGAGGCGGCGTAACATTGACGAGAAACCACTTCGGCGTCAGTGCCTTGACGTGGTGGTGCTGACCCCACACCGCCATGGCCGGAGATCGATCGCCGCCGCGCGCTCTCCCTGGGGTCGATCTGGTCTCTTCTGCTGACGGCTGAGCTCTCCACCTACACGGCTCCGGTCTCGTGCCCGAGGCGGTTCTTATACGCGAGAGCGGGGCCCCGGGGATAGTCGACGACTCCGATTCGGTCCACCGGCTCGCGCGCAGCACTATTTTGATTAGGATTAGGAAACTTTAATAACAAGAAGAATACTATGGATGTTTACGAGTGGGGAAAAAATGCGATTACTGGCTTCGTTATTCCTTTTCCAGGTCAAGTCCTCGTAGTCGTGGTCGTGGCGAGGCAGCGATCACGACTTGAACCAACGGGGACAGCGGAGAGCGTGACTCAGAGCCGGTGCGAGTGCTAATTACTGGGTCGCTCTTTATTCGCTAACTTACGTGGAACGGTTAGCGCGCGGGTCGCTTTGGCGCGGCGCGGACGTTAACCATGCGAGAGGGCCGTGGACTTCTGCGGAGGCGACGTCACTTCTGCATACTTTTGCTGCCGGGATGTTTCTTTGAGTTTACTAGCTGCCTCTCTGGTCTCGCTTTGGTCCAGTTGTTCAGAGACGGTTGGCGTTATGCGTTGCAGAGAAACCCAATGATATCGATGAGTGGACACTGTCTAAGACTGGCTCTTGCCTCTTGATGTTCACTTGTGCGATAACAAGTTAAAAAATAACCTCATCCTTGTGTCAAAACTGATTAATATAATAACTTATTGCATGTCATCTTGCATGAATGCACTAGCTAAACTTTAGCTGGTTAAATTTAATTACTAGCCATTTAAACAACACAGCTAAGGTTTAGCTATTTTAACCCAATTAAAACCAGCAAAATATAGATGAGTATATTAGCTGGAGCATTCACATATCCTAACTAAAGTTTAGTTGGGAAACTTTTAGTTGGCTAAAGTTATAAACTTTAATTGGGTGCATCCAAACATGCCTCTTGAGTTAGGCATGTAGGAGTATTGTTTATGCTATAGTTTGTTGAGTATATATGTCGTCTTGTTCGCTTGACTTATCAGTCATGGTAGATATTTTTATCTCACAACAAAATAATCAAAATAGTGTCAACCGGTTTATCAGCCGCAGAGAAACGATTAAGCGAACAGGCCGGCAGTGTATAAATGAACCATGAAACATGGCTGGCATTATTCACCTAGAAATCATTAGTGTTGCACATAAACAGAAAAAAAAAGGATTGGATCATCAGAGATGTTTGTGAAGAACTAGATAAGGTAGTGCATCGTAACCTCGTCCAATGATTTTTTTGTGAAAGATTTTTCCATCACTGTATTAGATAGTGTTTCATGACATATGCGGTAGTTGTGGATTAACCCACCAATTCCAAGAAACCATAAAGAACTAAGGAATTAGAACATGAACACCATTCCTCAAACCTAGTGTTTCAACAATTGCTATATGCTTGACAAGCTGTCAAGCTCCTCCTTGCATTATACTATAGATTTTATTTTCATGACACAATTTTTTATTACCAGTTTCTTTCCACCGGTTCAAAAACAATGAGGCGAGAACATGACGATGCAAAATATTTTCACCATCCAGTCATATTATATATCCTCCTTATACTGCTACAAATTGTCTTAATTGATTTCTCCTATTAACCATACACAAGATAATACCTTAGTTACTACTGTGGATGTACAATATATCTATAACATAGTGGCTATCCTTAGTGTGCATACTCAATTCGAATAACAAAACCATGATATGGATCTAGTTGGAGTAGTGTAAAGAGTTTCATCCCTCGTTTGTAATTATCACAATTACCTAGCATGCATGGTTAATGGATATAAAATTAAGCTTACCATCCTATGGATACGTAGCAATACTCAATGTTCCTTGAGAAGAGGCATCACCAGTTACTGGTCAAATTACCAATATGTGTATTTCGAGGGATGCAAATTCTAGGATTGGCTCTTAATACGTGATATGAACACACAAGGTAATCATCATGCATGGTGCCATTCATGATTGGCCACGATTTTATCTCTAGAATTTAGGTCTATCTAAAAATAAATTATGTTGTTTATAAAATATCATTCACTTCTTTCCTTTACATTAAAGTTTTAACACTCATGTTCATCGGTAGCTTGGCGGTGGCAGTAAAAAAAGCAATGATGGTTTGATGGATTTCTTTGATCAGATGAGTAAAATTCACATGTCAACAATGAAACGGATGAACAAAAAAAACAAAAACAAGGGGAGCATTTTTATATTAGCGTAGACGCTATCATGTTACCACACTGGTACTGCAATTATGTGTGATCGTCTTTAACTATTCTTTTTTTTTTGAAACTTTAACTATTCTTATTAGTCCGTCGCATCTTTGTTGTTCCTGCACAGATGGACAACCCTTGCGATAGGGCGATCAATCCAGCCATATCCATCGGATCCCCATCCAACGGCCCAGCGGATCTCGAAACCCACCGCTCCTAGGCCTCGCCCTTTCGCCCGACATTCCCCTGCCGCCTCCTTCCACTTCCACCTCCCCACCCACCTCCGATCTGCGATTCCTTCCAGCCGACGCCTCCGCATCCACCTCCCCGGAGCCGCCTGGGGCCAGCCACTCGCCGTCCAACCAGCGGCCGCCATCCCCAAGCCGCGAGTTGGGGGACGCGGCAAAGATGATCAGCAGGCAGCTCGTGCTGACCTACCTCTACCTGCTGATCTACATCTGCCTCTCGTCGGGCGTCATCCTGTTCAACAAAGTAGGGCTCTGCTTCCTTCGAATGCGGGTTTATGCGCGCCCCTGCGTTTTCCATTGCGGTAGAGTGGTGGTGAAGCAAAGGTAGCACTCGTTGTGTAGTGGCTGGTGAAAACTGATGTCCATTTTGCCCCAAATCCAGCTGATTTGCGAAGCATTTGTATCCGTATGCAGGCTTAGTGTTCTGCGTGTAGTGTGGTTCATGTGAGTCTCATATCACGTGGTATACTTTGACTAGGCATATTTGTTAGGATTATTAGGTTGGTGAACGGTCAATGGCAACGTTTGATTTCTATAGTAGAACCTTAAAGCTGTAGCTGTCGCTGTAAGGTGAACCGTTTTTTTTCTTCTACAGCACACTACCACTATCAGTAATCTATGTACAATGTGCCTCTAAGCATATTCCCCAGAGGACTTGGTGTGCTCGAAACATTGAGTTAGGAATTTGCACGCATTTTAATTTATATGCGTCTATTTTTAATCCATCTGGACTTTGGTTGTGATTTGTGAACTTAATGCTCTATTTTTTTTACTGTAGTGGGTTCTTTCTCCAAAGTACTTCAAATTCCCCTTCCCTATCACGCTCACAATGATTCACATGGCATTTTCTGGAATCGTGACATTCTTCCTTGTCCGAGTTTTTAAGGTGGGTTTCTCTGCAACATTTTTCTTTATTCTTATGATGTTCCTGTTCAAGTGTTCAACCAAGTGACTGTATATTATTATTTCAAGTAACCATTGCTATTGTGAAAGAGCATGCATGAATAATATTATGATTGCTATCTTTGGTTTAGATTGTTAGGTTCTCTGGTAATGTGATTTACATTCCTGGAGCTGATGGATTTTGTTTTTCTATTATTTGTAATGCAGGTTGTTGCACCTGTCAAGATGACTTTCCATATGTAAGAACATTCACTTATTCTTCCCTCTCTACATGTATAAGTCTGACTCTTAGTCAGTTACCCTCTTAATGCAGATATGCCACATGTGTAATTCCAATTAGTGCCTTCTTCGCTTCAAGTCTATGGTAAGCTAATTGTTTACAATGTAGTCTTGATCTTTCATTTCTTATATGTTGCAAGGACATGTATACAACTTTCCTGTATCAAAATTCAAAATATGCCTATTCAAGCATGCATGAAATGGTAAAACATCTTATCTAAATTGATTATAAACATGCACAAACAGTATGATACTTGAAGTGCTGCTGGCTAATGACTTTGCACTGTTGCTAATGAGTTTGAAACCTCGATTTCTTTTGCACTGTTGCTAATGAGTTTGCTTGAAGATCTAATTGAGGTTAATTTTTTTTATGGGCATGCCTTTTTGAACCATTTACCTGGTAGCTGGTAGTATGGTATACCAAAGGCTACAATAATATAACATATATAAATTATTAACGTTATTGTGGGTGAAATTCAGTAGCAGGCTTCTTTATGCTAGCTTGCTGTATGGATGCAGTGCTCCATTATTGGGCTAGATGCAGGAGTGCTTCATTATGGACTTTTGTTTGATTTGGTTGCTTTTATTCATAACTTTATCGAAGGCGCAGCATCAGCAAAGAAATGCGTTGATGTAGCAGTTTGTTGTTCCAGAATTTTATAAACCACAAACTTCACAACAACGACAAAAATACATGCCTCATTTACTCGAAAAGATTTATTCCTCCCTCTGTATGTGACGTAGATTACACCTTGCAGTACATTGCAGTACCTGAATGGTTGAATCCTTGTTCTGCAAATTGAATCCCTGTACGATTATAACTCTGTTAGCTTCTGGCATTAGTGTTGAACTATACTTTACTAATTTCCCATTAGTATGACTTGTTGTGCATGTTCTCTGTGCTCCTTTAGAGTTTGTTAAATGAGATGTGCAAAACACATATTTCCCTTATAATTCACACATTGATTTTGATGGCCCTTTTTCAGGTTTGGTAACACGGCATATTTGTATATTTCCGTGGCTTTCATTCAGATGCTCAAGGCCTTGAGTGCGTCCACATTCTACTCCCTCTATGTTACTTTACAAAGATCCATCCATGAGCTTATACAATAGATACTGACTCGAGTTTCTTTGAAATGCAGTGCCTGTAGCAACATTTATAATGGCTGTTTTATGTGGTACTGACAAATTGAGATGGGATCTCTTCTTGAACATGGTATTGGTCAGTGTTGGTGTTGTAGTTTCATCTTATGGTGAAATCCACTTTAATGTGATTGGAACGTTATACCAAGTAACTGGTATCGTTGCGGAAGCCCTCAGACTGGTCCTAACTCAGGTCCTTCTCCAAAAGAAGGGCTTAACCCTGAATCCTATTACAAGCTTGTATTACATAGCCCCTTGCAGGTACTAGAAACTGTATTCTGATATTCTAAATGCTCTCTTAATTGATACAATTTCTGACAAGGGCCGTTTAATGATATTGCTATATTATGTGATATTTTACAGATTATTTTTACAAGAAGAAAATCTGAAAATGCTTCACTGATAAAGTCTTGAAAATGCATAGTTATTATAATTTGAAGGAGTTAGCTAGGTTTAGTCATTGTGATACGGTATCATTAACTATGTGACTTTCTGTATTCTGAAATATCTATACAGTTGCACTTGGGTTCATTGCGTTAATATCGTAAAGTGAATGAATATTGCTGGTATTTTTGTTTAGCGTATATGATCATGGACAGGTTGTCCTTTATAAGTTAATAAAGTATTGGATGAACCTGTTCCTTGACAAAGGCTTCACTTTATAGATGATTGCTAGGAATTTCTAGCTACTTTGTAATTGGAAAACACTTTTGTATAACTGGTTCTCCTATAACAGTGCATAGTGTAACTGTACTTTTGTACTCAATTGTTTTAATTCTCCCCAAAATGATCTTAGAAGCATATGCTGTACTCCACTAAGGCGCATGCCTCAATTTGGATGAGAAAAGAGGTAGTTTGGAATGTATATTGATTTCCTTATGGAGCCTTCAGCCTCTTTGATGATTTAGTTCAATATGTTGTCAATATTAATGAATAGCCAAAGTCAAGAGGTGTTTTCACTGTTATTCTTTTCTTGAAAAAATAGCTGTCATTGAACATAAGAACCCATCTGCTCGAGGTTTCAAATCATAATGCCAAAGTACTGTAGTGTTGAGGTTTTACTAGACTGATCCCCATGTGAATCTTTTTAGAGGTACTTTGAAAGGACAATTTGGTTTGAATGTATCTGTAATTAAGAGTAAGACCTCAGACTTAATATAAGTTATAAATAAAGTACACAGATTATTTTATCTGTTTTATTGTGCTTCTTGGGTATCTTGTTGGGTTTCAACTCTAGCCTACCCCAACTTGCTTGGGACTAACAGGCTATGTTGATGTTGATGTTGATGTTGATGTTGATAAGTTATAAATTGCTAGCCAAGTTTATTCTAAGGCTTATTAGCCGAATTTCTTCTGTGATGGTAGTTTGATATACTATCTCTGTACTTAACGGGACACGTTCATCAAAACATGGTTAAATGATATGATACTTGTACTGCCTCTGCACTAATATGCTACACGCTCTCGTATTGACTCAATTAAAGCATGTTTTTTCAAGATTATCTTCATCTTTCAAAATCCAATCACATGTATTATAGATCACTAAAAGATTAATGAATTGGGTTACAACTCTAAACGATTGAATGTCTGCACTAAAAGATATCCTTGAATAATTCTCCGTCCTTTATATTTATGGTAGTAGCATTTCTTTTAGTTGCGGTATTTAGTTTGGTTGTAACAATTCATTTTAAATGAGCTTTAACAACTTTTTACATGTTCTAAAATCTAAGTATCTCTAATATACCTTTCCGTTTTTTCTGCTTGACGTTTCTTCATTGTATTGTTTTATGCAGTTTCATCTTCCTGTTTATTCCATGGTATTTGCTGGAAAAGCCAGAAATGGATGTGTCTCAAATTCAATTCAACTATTCAATATTTTTCCTGAATGCACTTTCTGCATTCGCATTGAACATATCCATATTCTTAGTTATTGGAAGAACTGGAGCTGTCACCATTCGAGTTGCTGGTGTTCTGAAGGACTGGATACTTATTGCTCTCTCAACTATTATCTTCCCGGAATCCATTATTACAAGTCTCAACATAATTGGATACGCAGTTGGTAATTATGTACTTGTTCTTTTTCATCTCTAACATCATGTTGATATTTTATATTATGTATGCCTGTTATTATTCGTTTCCTTAACTAGCACCAATTTTACGTGTAGCACTCTCCGGTGTTGTCATGTACAATTATTTGAAGATGAAAGATGTCAAAGCAAACCAGCTTCCAGCAGATAATAATTCTGATAGGGCTACAAAGGTTGGTATAAGTTCCTTGCTGCTATTTTTTAATGTTTAGTACTCCCCTTATTTATTGTGCCTATCCGGAGATATATTACATGTATCAGTTTTTCAAAGAAATAAGTGGGATGAGTGTTGTTCCACGTTTCACTTCTATTACCTTTTAGCTGTTCTCTAAACTTTGTTTTCATTGTGGTTAAAACACTGCTGTAATGAAAATTCTATCACCTTGGCCCTGCCACGAGCCCATGAGCATTATGTTGTTGTAAACACAGGACATAAAAGGTTTTGAACTAGAATTGCTTCTTTTCTTCTTCTCCCTTCATTTCTTTTAGAGTTCTAGAGACCTTGCCCCAGTCCATACGCATTGTAATAGGACATGAAAGGTTATACATCACTTTTTAGTCACAGAATCTGGAGCAAACCTGCTCATACAACCTGATGGTCTCCTAGAAGTTCAATGCATGCATTACCTCTCTTATCTCCAGCTTCTTCAGCTTATGTTTAAGCCTACTCTGCTAAAGACCATCTTATATTAAGATACATGAGCATCGATACACATATAGCATGCACTTTTTTGTTTCTTCAACATAAAGTTTCATAAGTGTAGATTGACCATTTTAAACTTTTGGCGTTTGTCTGTTACCTCTTTAACAAATTTATTTAGATTTTCATGTTTTATGCAAGTGGTAAATGATTGCTTTCTAATTCTATTTGCAGGACAAGAAGTCTTTAAGTATATTAAGGCCTGACAATTCCATGGACAACAATGATGGGACTGCAGTAGGAGGCCTGTCATCAGAAGCTGCAGCAATTGATGAAGAAGCCCCTTTGATCCCTTCTGCGCGCCTCTCCTATGTTACACGGACCCAAACAGGCAGCTTCATTAACAGATAACCATGGTTTACCTATTTTGTGGGTTGACCATCATATCTTTTTGTTCTGGTGAATCTGAAAGAGGTGCTGATATACGTGTGGAAAAGAATATATTTTCAGAAGCTCTTGCAAGTTGCACCTCGTCTCATACAATGACACCTGGATGTCTCCTCTCGACGTACCTTTTTTTGCTAGCGTGTATATTTTGGGGAGATACCCAGAGGTGTATTAGAGAAGTTGAAGAGATAGGTTATAACTTTTGCTTACTATTTGGACTTTGGAGAAACACGCCATGTGTTGGCTATAGTTATTCCTTAACCAAGCATATGGAAATGGTGTTAAGCCGTAGATGTTGTAAAGCACTCCCTAAGGCTCTAATTTGAATTTTAGTGCTGTTTCCTTTTTATAGTTTGTTCCGTCACTGTTGCCTAAGGAACTAGCGGATTACCAAAAGTGTGAATCCTGCAAATTGTGCAGTTGTCTGCTGTTCAAGCAGACGTTGGTTTTTAGGCGTACCTACTGCAGGCAGCCTTGTTGCTGCATACCCTAATTGCAATTGTAGTTTTACTCTGGCCTGTGTTCCTGTTATGCCATATTCCATGCATCAACATTTTAATTGGACTTGTACAGTATATGAAGATGATGCAAGACTCTAGGAATGGCTACTGCAATACCGGTTTCGTTCCTGCACTAAGCCGAGATGTTGAGCTATTAGGTCTGAGTTTACTTGACTTATCAGTCCGACTTATTAGTTACAGTATCTTATAGTTTTTTTTTGTCTCACATCAAAACATCAGCCGGACAGACATGGATGAGAGATTGCCCAATCAATTTTTAGGTGTGAGATTTATTTTGTTGGCTATCATTAATTCATTATCCATATCGTTCACGTCCAAAAAACATTACCATCCATGTACTAGTACCACATATATCCCATCTTTGGATATCCACTCGACCAAGCACACCAGTGTACTCCGTATTAGGCTTATATACGAGAATGAAAACAAGAAAGTTTAGGATTTTATATTTATATTTTAATTTAGCTAATGCGGTGAACATAACTTAGCCTTAAACACGTCACGTATGTTTGAGGTTTGACTTTCACAGTATTGATGGCATCTAATAAAGACCTTTGCTCGACGATAACCGGTCTGCGCTTCCTCACGCACTACTGCAGCCTGCCCTAGTGCTATCTCTTTCTCCTCCATTTCCCCCCTGCATCCGCGCTCTGTCAGTCTCACTTTCGCTCTCTCTCTCTCTCTCTCTCTCTCTCTCTCTCTCTCTCTCTCTCTCTCTCTCTCTCTCTCGGCAACTGACTGGTTGACCGCCGCTGCCGCTGTACAACAGGTGCCCAGGTCTTCTTCTGGTCCTTCGCCGGCGACCAGCACCAACAGGTTCGCCTTCCCCTTTATCTTCTATTCCTGCTGTGCGAAACCGAGCTAGCAAACCCTAACTTAAACTATTTTCTCTTTGCATTCGGATCTGATCTAATTACAGGTTTTATGCATGTATTATTCTTACACTTCGATTGTTTTGCAAAAATTGTCACCCATCTCCTTACTGTGTCCGCCTAGCTAAAAGGTTGTGGTAGCTTTTTGACCTTTTAGATGGTGTGTGAGTTGTTCATTAGCCTTGACCGTTCCTCTGTGAGGTTTGACCCAACTGTGAACATGTTAAGTAGTAATTTGGAAATGGCTCCAATGATTTCTCTCTTATAACATTTTGTTGACTTGTCTCCTGTGCTCTTAAATGTCCAAGAGAATCATCTTTTTTGGTGGTATTTAGAATCTCAGTCTAACAGTGAGTGCAAAAGGATGCACAGATCATTCGTACATTATGAATCCACAACTTGTGAATGGAGTGTAAGCTCCACCATTAATAGTTTAGTGTGTAGCATCAGCTCTGAAGTTATTCATACGAAGTCTATTTTACTCCCTAAAGTGTTGCTAGAATTTGTTTATTATCTAGTTTTTTATTTGTTTAGTTAGCCCCTGGTTTTACAATACAATATTTAATGCTGTCATATGTAGTTATTTATTTGTATTGGCACCATAGAACATAAGGCTCCTCATTACTTTGGTAATTTGTGTGTGACTTGCTTCTGTCGTACATTTGTGAATATTAGATACTAGTTTTCATGTGACCACAATCATAACTCAGTGCAGTTTGCATAACTTAATGAAGAATATATGTCAATAACTTAAGTATTGGTCTCCGGTTTGAGGTATTACTATTTTTTTGCTACTGTGTTCGCATCTGTTGAAGGACCGGAAATGGCGACCAGAGGGGGGTGAATGGGAGCCGTAAATTTCTTTCGAATTTTTCGGCCACTGTACCAAGATCACCACCAAAACCACGAAGTAAAAACCGAGATGTCCACGACCCTAATGAGAGGGTGGATGTTCCCTTGGAACACAGCGGGACACCGCACAAGAATCGAACACAGGATAGATCTCAATCGGATAGACTAAGCACCAACAATAGAGCTGCAAATTATGGCCAGACACTTAGCACAGCGTGGGGCTGCTCACGTTGGCCAAGCACTAGAACAGAGAGGAGACGTTGCCACTGCATACTACAGTACTGGAGCAGAAAGTCTCCTAGGCGAGGTACTGTTGGAAGCACAAATCAATTGCGTGACCATGAATTAATTAAGTAATTGAGCAAGCAATGATTGCTTCCTGTAGCTGGAAAGTGACACCACACAAATGAAAATAAAGAAGCACGAGATGCTCCACCTGCTGCTGCCTAGTTCCTGCGTGCTGTTTGCTAGAAACTAGATACACACACCAAGTCGGCTGACCTGAACCTGATCAACAACTGAGAGAAAGCAAGCACCACTAAGCACTGTCTGCACAGCAGTTAGCTATGGAGACACACAACAGGTTGGACAGGGTCTGCGCTGCCAAGCTGTGCACTGAACAGAAACAGGGAAGCACGCACAGGAACTGTTCGAACCAAAACGCACCAGAAAGAGATGAGCAGATACCAGGGCAAGCACCGGCTGGAGTGCCCACAGCAAACGCCGCTCAAGCGAGCACGCACAGTGCCTGAGCGCTCGGCGCTGGTAGCGCTGCTGCTAGAATGCTGAATCCATCCCTGCACAAGGCAACCACGCGAAGAACAGTTAGACAGGAGACAGACGAACAGACAAAAGGAAAAAGCGGCACCAAAATTCACATGAATCTTGGCCAAAACTCCATGATTCGGTCCCAAACTTTGCACACCAGCAATTCAGCCTAGTACAAGCTTATTCCCCAAAAATCATCGCTCGGGATGAACCCAAACTCCGGGAAATCGAGATCGAAGCATGCACGAAAAAGGGAAAACTAGACAGACAAAATCATACGAAAATCACAGACACAAGTGATGAATCTCAGAGGGCACGAGGAGGATTCAGGCCTCCATTCCCACTCCAAATCACAGCAAGTGCATACACAAATTTTTCCTAGAAAATAGAGAGGCTAACCCTAAGGAATGAAAAACTGCCGGATGGGGGAGGGGAAAGTGACGGGGGCAGAAGAGAGAACCTGTTTAGGGGTGCCCCTCTATTATTTAGAGCCTACTACAATTTCCCATTTTGTCCCTAGATATTTTAAAGCGAACCACCTAGCCTAAGAGACATTACGGTACAACTCTTTTTCAGTCGATCAGACGGCTCCGCTTCCTTCACGAATTTGCTTCGCCTTGACGCAACCTTCGTGATTCCGCCATGTGCCGCCCCGTTCCATCCTCGGAACCTCCGCCCGGGTTTTGAGGCCCAAACCCGTAAACCCGCCACCGGTGGCTTTCGGCTCAACCACCGAAGCCCGAGTTTTGAGGCCCAAACTCGGAAACCGTCCACCGGTGGTTTTGCGGCCCAAACCATCAAACTGCTCGACTCGAGCCACCTTGTCCTCGCCCGGTCGGACTCCGAGTCCCATGAGCCTCCCGCTCGACCCGCTCGTCCGCCGTCTTGACTCGGTCAACTCGGTCTACCTCCATGTTTTCTCGCGCTCGCCGGTGCCAAGTACTAGCCACCACAGCTAGTCCGCCGGCGCCCCGGTCCGTCGGTCCGAGCCCCGCTTCCGCCCTTCACCGCTCTCAGTCCATCGGCACGGCAAGCATCGACTCGACCTTCACCACGCCATTGACCACTGTCTCCGGGCCTAGCACCTGCACACCACAAGCCGATAGACAAGCATACATTTTCTTTCGCAAAGAGTTAGTGTAAACCGCTCAAACTGAAAACACCCGAATGTTGATCAATCACTCATCATCAAAACTAAACACTATGGGTACATATCGACCATGTGTTCGCATCTGTCCTTGGATGACATTGGATATAACCACTCCCTTTTCGATAGGAAACAGCTGTGCTTAATGTACCACCAGTATTTACTCTCATTTTGGTATTACTCTATCTGTAATATGCTTACGTTCAATCACTTACGCTTGGCAGCTTCCATATTCCTCTCTTTATCTGATGCCCTTGGTCTTCACATCTGGTATTCTGCAGGGTGATTGAAGTACTGTACTTTCACCAAGATGTCTGATGGTCAGGAAACTGACAAGAACATCGAGATTTGGAAGATCAAGAAGTTGATCAAGGCATTGGAAGCTGCTAGAGGCAATGGCACCAGCATGATCTCTCTGATTATGCCACCACGTGACCAAATTTCCCGTGTGACCAAGATGTTGGGTGATGAATATGGTACTGCTTCAAACATTAAGAGTAGAGTCAATCGACAATCTGTTTTAGGAGCCATCACATCAGCTCAGTAGAGGCCGAAGCTGTATAACAAGGTTCCCCCAAATGGACTCGTTCTCTACACTGGAACAATTGTTACTGAAGAGGGCAAGGAAAAGAAAGTTACTATTGATTTTGAGCCCTTCAAGCCTATCAATGCATCCCTGTACCTTTGTGACAATAAGTTCCACACTGAAGCATTGAATGAACTCTTGGAATCTGATGACAAGTTTGGCTTCATTGTTATGGATGGTAATGGAACTCTTTTTGGTACACTGAGTGGCAATACTCGTGAAGTGCTTCACAAATTCACTGTTGATCTCCCAAAGAAGCATGGAAGAGGAGGACAATCTGCTCTTCGCTTTGCTCGGCTTCGAATGGAAAAACGTCATAATTATGTCAGAAAGACAGCTGAACTTGCTACACAGTTTTTCATCAATCCAGCTACCAGTCAGCCTAATGTTTCTGGACTTATATTGGCTGGTTCTGCTGATTTTAAGACAGAGCTGAGCCAATCTGACATGTTTGATCAGCGTCTCCAGGCCAAAATACTTAATGTTGTTGATGTTTCATATGGTGGAGAGAATGGTTTTAACCAAGCTATTGAGTTGTCAGCAGAAATTCTAGCAAATGTGAAGTTCATACAAGAGAAAAAGCTGATTGGAAAGTATTTTGAAGAAATTAGTCAAGATACGGGGAAGTATGTGTTTGGTGTTGACGACACACTCAAAGCTCTTGAAATGGGTGCTGTGGAAACACTTATAGTGTGGGAAAACCTTGATGTCAACAGATATGTGCTTAAGAATAGTGCAACTGGAGAAACTATTATCAAACATCTGAACAAAGAGCAAGAAGCTGACCAGAGTCATTTCCGTGATCCATCTACCAATGCTGAGCTGGAAGTTCAGGAGAAAACATCGCTCTTGGAATGGTTTGCCAACGAGTACAAAAAGTTTGGGTGCACACTTGAGTTTGTCACCAACAAATCTCAAGAAGGATCTCAGTTTTGCAGAGGATTTGGTGGCATTGGTGGCATGTTGCGCTATCAGCTGGACATCCGTTCTTTTGATGAGCTTTCCGATGACGAGGGTGTCTATGAAGACTCTGATTAAGCAAACGTCATTCATATGGCTGTGCTGGACCCTGGATTGATGCAATTGCTAGTTTTGTTCTTCCAAATTTTGCTTGATTATTCAGTTTTTGAGGAGAGTAATACTTAAGGCACCCTCTTTGTTTCCTCTGCAGCAGCTTATAGTTGCAATGCCAAGCACATCATTAAAATCTGGTTGATACCTCATGTCCTGTTGTTATGTAGACATTGGCTGTGTCCAAGGTTTGATTTTGTAGCAAACTCTAATGACAGTATTGCAAATGTGTCTATTCTGTTGTACTCCTTTGGGGACCATGGTTCATGGTTGTTACTGGCCATGGTGTAACAAATTCTCTACACGTTTCCACAAATTTCTTTTTTTTTGTTTTTTTTTTTTTGGTTTTGTTTGGGGTTTGGGAGTTGGGACATGCTTGTTTTCCTTTCGATTTTTTCTATGTTCAAACTCTGATTGATTCAGCACCATCTTAGTCATAGCACGATTAAACTGGCTTCAAGTGTCCTCTATTCATGTATGTACCATCAAAATGCTCTACTTACATTATACAAAAAAACAAGTTTGAATCCTACATGCATGCGCGAGCGCGGATCATTTCTTGGGCAATGCTTTCTCCCATCCCCCGCAGGAATCGTCACAGCAGCTCTCTTCGCCTATGACCCTGTTGATGGTCCTCCCAACGCAGCTCGCCGACGAGCACCCGCTGTCCCTGGCGTTGTCGAAGTCCGGCACGAAGCCCATGAAGATGGGCGGCTGCACGTCGCGGTCCCCGTTGGTCTGGTACACCTTCTCGACGCCGCCATCCTTGCGGAACCTGACGGTGCAGCCGCCGATCCGCTGGGAGCAGAAGAGGTTGTCGTGGCCCGGGTTCTGGAACACCCGGACGCCGTGCGCCCAGCAGCGGTTGGCGCCGCGGTAGGAGCAGAGCACCTCGAACACCTCGTCGCCGTGCACGGCGGGGAACGTCAGGTTGGCCTCGGCGCCGCTGGGGATGACGGCGCGCGCCGACCACGCCGACCGGTTGTGGTTGTGCTCGCTGAAGCCGTGGCACCGCAGCTCCACGTTGCCGTCGGCCAGGTCCATCTCCTCGCCCACCTCCTGCTCGTTGCTCACCACCATGAGGCGGTGCGCCTCCGTGGAGAGGAAGGGCGACGGCAGGTGCCGGCACTGGTAGTGGAAGAAGGAGCTGAGCGCGACCGCGGCCACTATGGCGACGGCGAGCGCGGCGAACTTGACGGGCGCCGAGGCCATGGCGGTGGCGGTGGCGGTGGCGATGCGACGGCGGTGCCGGTGCGGTGCCTGCTGGGAGGATCGCGGGGACGATCGAGAGGTACGTGTCTGGTGGAGGTCGGCATGCAAAAATGACGCGCGTGTGGCCGATGCATGCTGCGAAGATGGCTTTGGCTCAGGTTTGCCGAGGAAGGCAAACTTAGACAGCGGACGGAGAGGAATAAAGCTTCAATTCTCTTCGTTGCAGTTTGGGAATGGCGCTTGCCGCCCCCCTAATTTTGGGGCGTTCACTGCGTTTTCCATCACCATGCATAATGGGTCGTTAATCAGATCGTTTTCGAGGTTAAGGATGAACAAGGAGTTCACGTAATATTCAAAAAAAAAAACAAAACAAGGAGTTCACGTACATGACCAGGGACGGAGACGGAGATCTAGTGCTGTGCCGATCGTACTCGCACGTGCGTTGCGTGCATCTTCTATGCTTGCCACGTGTCAGCAAGCAGGTTGCAAGCATCTGCCAGCATGGAGGAAGCGCGCCTTTCGCAGAAGCAGCTCCCGCGCTCACGTTCCTAGTTCGTGTCCGACTCGAATTCCCGGCCAGCAGCGCAGTTCGTGCCCGACTCGAACAAGCAAATCGCCTCTCAGTCGGATCCGCGTTCGTGGCGACGATGGATATAAAAGTCCGGTGCCCCGTCGCCCCTGTCCCATACTCATTCCCATCGACCATTAGCGAGAGCCATCAACACCATTTCATCCTCATCGAGTAGTTCTTCCCTGAAGCCGACCCAAACGCGCTCGATCCGCCGCAGCCCGTGGGAGATGGCGCTCCGGAGGTGGAAGCCGTTCTTCCCGGCGTTCGCAGCCATCGACGCCGCCATCGAGGCCGCAACCAAGTGCGGCTCCCGGGACAAGTTCCGGCAAGTGAGGAACGAACTCGTGGTGATGCTCTGCGACGCCGCGGACGACGACGACGGCGGCGTTCGAGCGGAGGCGCTGTGCCGGATGCTCGACAGGGCGATGCACGAGGCGCTTCTGACGCTGCGGGCCGTCCCGGTCCCGGTGACGCCGGCCATGCTGGCGGCCACCGACGTCGCCAAGGCCGTCGACGGCCTGCGGAGGCACGAGGCCGGGATGGTGCGAGCCCAAGCGTGCGGCGTAGTGGCCGACTGGAGGGCGTCCATCGAAGCCGGAGCCGCCGCCTTGAACACGATGCTGCAGATGTTGCCTGAGCTCGGATGCAGCCGCGAGACAAACAGGCAAGCCGCCAAGATCCCAGACCTGGAGTGCCTCAAGACCAAGAAGATGTCTCCTGGAGTTTCCATTGCTGGCGGCGATCGTGCCAGCAGGAACGACAAGGCAGGCGATGCAAAGCGTAAGCACCCAGGAGCAGCAGCAGGAGGAGGCTACGACCGAGGAGGGGAAGCTGATGACGTCGTGAAGCGGCGACGCAAGGTCCGGAGATGGAGCAGGACAGGCCGAGAAAGATGGAGCAGGACAGGAAGAGATCGAGGGACGAGAGGCGCTTCTCGACGTCGACACGTCATCGTCATAGGAGGGTTTAGGTTTAATTAGAGAGCTGTGTACGTGAGAATCCAGTGGGTATAAATTGCCTTGTTGAACTCAATTCCGTTGAGAATCAATAGATGTTAAATTGTATCGCTCCCTCAGTGAAAAATATAAATTGCCTTGTTAAATTTCCCAGGGCTTTCTTTTACTGTAAATCTACTGAATGTGGGCACTTGGTCTCATTTGATCCAATTACCAAGGGCTCAGGGTAGTTCTTATAATATAAGTAATAGATGTGTGTGGTTAAAAAAAACTCGAGATGTCACATTCCTGATTAAGCATGTCAAATATGATCAATCAACACGATAAAATAACCACAGCTCAAACTCCACAGAGAACATACTCACAACATTCTGACCATAACTCGGAATGCACAATTGATCGGAGTGGCTGTCTTTTATTCTCATTTTGCTAGCCAAGCACAATGCCGGATTTGAACCATTAGGCCATCCAAAACACTAGGCAAAACTGAACAAAATGGTACGTTCAGGGTCGGCCCTGGAGATCTCAATGCTTCTGAAGCATGTCCCTGAACCAGTAGGCCGACGCCTTCGGGTGCCGTTCGAGCGTGTTGAAGTCAACGTAGACGATGCCAAACTTGGACGAGTATCCCGACAGCCACTCGAAGTTGTCAAGGAGAGACCAGGCGAAGTAGCCAGCCACGTTTGCACCCTGATCTATGGCTTTTTTCAGCTGGCCGATGTAGCTTCTGTAGAACCGCACCCTTGTGGCATCGCGTAGGTACTGGTCACGGCTCAAGTTCCCAGGCTGATCCATTCCTGGTAACATAGAAAAAAAGTTTTGAGATATGATTCCCTTGGTATGCAACATGTTCATGTGAAATGTGGAATAAGAGAGATGGAATTCTATTGAGCACCATTCTCAGTTATGTAGACAGTTGGATTCCCATACTTCTGCTTGAGGTAGTTCACACATCCGTACATCCCCGTCGGGACGATGTAAAGCCAATTAGAATTTGCCTACATGTCCACGCATTGATTAGCAAGGATTTATTGCAGTACTTCTGAATTTGTAGCTGATGGTAGCATAATATGCACTATGCAGTGCGAACAAAGTAAATAATGTTGAGAAAGAGTAAATGGAGGAACTGCATACCTGTGGTCCAATTGGTTTGCCATCGCGTGCAACTACAGGATTTATGGGACGAATGTTTAGGTTAGGTGAAAAAATATCTAAGGCAAATATATTTATATAAAAGTAGAGTTTAAGGCAAGAAACTCACAAACATATTGAACCTGCCAATCGGCAGAGTAGCTACTAGGCGTCTGCTGGAGCAATTTCTGCCCCTTCATGTAGCTAGCTGTGTATTGATTGATCCCAATGTAATCCGCTGAGCCCTTGACCAATTTAGCTTCCTCAGGAGTAAACTTGGGCAGCCTCTCTTTCACAAGATCTTGCATTATCTGTGGATAATGTCCATTTATCAATGGATCAACAAACCTGCATCAGATGTAACAGTTAACTATATTATCACTTGCAGTTTTCATTTATCAGAACATAGGTTCTGACAGAGGATACTGATATAGCTTACCAGCCAATGTGGAAGTCCCTAGCTCTTTGGGCTGCTGCTTGGTCATCAGGTGAGTTTGTAAGAGCTTCATACCAGTTGAAGTCCAGGACTATTCCAACCTTACCCTTCTGGGCAGCCTACATTTTGAAAAATTATGTCACTGTTCCATCAGCAATTTTAAATCCAAGGAGTTATTGAGATTCACCATGTATGTCCAACTATTTAAGAAAACAAGCTAGTGCAATTCATGAAGAAATAACTATGGAGCATTGTTCCAAGCATATATAGACCCTGCCACATTTCATTTAATAATAAAATGAAAATTTGGACCACACACTTCACTGAATAAAATAACATCAGTTTAGCACTCCTAGCTTTTATTTTCAGGGGAACTTTTGAGATTTTCAAAAAGAAAATACCTGATATTTTGTACGGTATCTTGCAACGGCAGCAGCATGTGCCAAGAGAAAATTATGAGCAACAATATAAGGTTCAGTTGCTGAATTCCCACCGGCAGCGCATTTGGTGCACCTTTGAGGAGGATTTGACCCTGTGTCATAGCCAAGTAGTGCTACTATCCTTGGTTCATTGAATGTAAACCAGTGCTTTACGCGATCGCCGTAGGTCTTAAAACAGAAGTCAGCATAGTCTGTAAACAGGTCCCTAGAAAACAAATTGTATACATATGTAAGTATAATCTGGTATTTGTAGTTCTATATCCTGTGAAATTAGAGCTATAGCATGAAACATTTATAGGCTAACATATAATTTCTAGAGTGCTTCTATGTTGTGTATTCTTCTTTGGGAAAACACAGAAAGTCGAAACACGTCAATAATATGACCAGATATAAACATTTATTCTACCTTAATTGAGAGGCAGAGCTCCTGCCGTTCTTTTTTAAAAAAATGACCAGATATAAACATCCATTAATTGTTAAAACTGACTTACGCCATCTTATCGCTTAACCACCCTCCATATTTCTTCTCAAGCGCAAGAGGAAGATCGTAGTGGTAAAGGTTGATGTAAGGAGTCATGCCTGCCCAGTTGTCAAGGAGGGACGTTCAGATATGTTTACATAGGTTCCAATGAACATATCAGAAGTAGAGTTATCCATTTCCATCTTATGTGCGTATACCTTTCTGAAGCAGATAGTTTATCAAATTATTGTAATATGCCACACCTTCTAGATTGACTTTACCCTCGCCATCTACATGAACCAAAGATGTATCAGCACTAGTAACACCCAAAAACTCATGCTTGGATTGTGCTACAACTTAAGTCAAAATTATTTACCTGGGAAGATCCTGGACCACGAGATTGAAAAGCGGTAGGCATCAAAATTCAAACTTTTCATGAGATCAACATCTTCCTGTAGCAGAACAAAAGAATTAATCATAAAGCCATCAAACTCTCTAATGTCTCAGACTAGATCGGTTTATTTATTTCTCATAGTGAAGAAGTACCTTGTAGCGATGGTATTGATCCACTGCAACGTCTCCATTCTGATTCCCCGCAATATTTCCTGTTCATTGCAACAAAACAAGAATAGAAAATCTTAACGGATGTAGTTTAATTTAAGCTGAATATTTGACCAGTTAATGAGAATCAAGATGCATAGATCTCAATGAATGTTTGGCGTACAGTCAACATGGGATTAATTGCTGTCCAACATTCTGTATTTGGTTCTTTTTTTTTCCTAGATCCATCTCTTGCACTCCCACCCCAACCCCAACCCACTATTAACAATCTAATCAAGTAGAAACTTGCTCTCACTGTCTCGCATTCGGAGACGCAAACCGCAACGGTAATTCAGACGCGCTGTTGTTGCAGCACTGATACGGCAACTGACGTGGGCGGGTAACTAGTAGTAGTATTGCTTGGATCCATGCTTCCTAGAACTACCCACGCTTACGTATCAGATTTCCTCACTCCCGTGCCAGGCGAAGCAGTCAAGCAGAGTTCAGAGTAGCACACTGCACACAGTGATGAAGCGAAGAGACGCAGTCCTACCTGGGACGTGCGCGAATGAATCCCAGATGGAGGGTCCCCGGCCGTTGGTGGACGCGGCGCCCTCGACCTGGTACGCCGACGTCGCCGTCCCGAACACGAACACCTTGGGGAACGACGCGCGGCTGAGCCCGCCCAGCCAGTTGGCGCCCTTCGTCCCAGCGGCGCAGACACCGCCGCCGCTGGCGATCAGCAGCGCGAGCAGCAGCACCGCCCACCGAGCGTCCATCTCGCTCCGCGCGCACGCAGTGGCAGTGGCAGCTCGCAGCTCGCTCACACCCTCACCGGCGTCACCGCGTCAGCCAGCACAGTAGCAGTAGCAGAGGCGCTGCAGGCCTTCAGTGCCAGACTGTGCTGGCGCCCCCTATTTGTTGCTGCTGGCTGCTGCTGCTCACGTCGCCTCATCAATGAGTAGTGTCGCGCGTGTCGGTGCGGTGGATCGTGGCATCTCTGTGCGATTGGGACCCCGGCGCGGCGGTGCGCGCCCGATCGAGTCTCGATCCTGACGTTATCCTTTCTTCGGCGGGCGTGGGGACCGGCACGAGCTGCCTGCCGGTGATTATTAGCTCGCGCTTGTCTGCTGCCGTCCTCTCTCGGCTCGGCTGTTGGATTCTTTGATGAGGCCGCGTTTTACCGCGTCCCGGGAATGGCGGGCGGTCCGGTCCACGAGACCAAGACGCAGGAAAAAAGTTATGTGAGGATCATCCTATCAGAACATGGTGAAGATTATTTGACTTATATGTGGGTCATCGTATTATTATAACTACACATATGTTCACCATGTTTATTACATAGTCACTCGTCAGCTACACATCCCCACTGTGTTGTGGTGATGACCATCCCTACCTAATTTGTTTCCACGACGAATGTCGTTTCTCTTCGGTTGGGTTGGGTGGCGCATCGGCATCGGAGGGCCGTCTCTCGGTTACTCAGGGATTCGGCGCGCCTCATCCTCCATCTGCGCGCATGTGCAGGGAGGCTGGGCACGGTAGTACGTTCCATGGACGTGGCAGCGACGAGTATGTCGTGGTGCGCGCGCGTTGCTCATTGCTCAGCTGGCTGCCTTGCTTGCTTGGTGAAGTGGTGACAAAGAGCCGGTTGTCGTGCAGCCATCGAGCAATCATTTCGCGCGTGTTTCCTTCTTTAATCGCACCGGTCACTTTGGATTACTATTCGTCCATGCGTGGAGCGAGGTCATAATAGGCTATGGAAGGAGGCGTCATGAGTCCTTCTCATTTCCACTTTTGCATTTATTTTGTACGAAAACGAAATCGGAATGGCCATAAATATGAATTTGATCAGTGAGCTAATAACTAGAAGGCCGACATGTGAGCTAATTCTGAGTTAATAAAAGCTAATGAGAGCTAAAAGGTGGTTATAATCCAATAACACTTATTTAGCCCCCTAATTAGCTTAATCTATTTTTTTTTCAATGTGGACTAATCTGTAGCTCCGTGATCTAAATTGGCCAAAGTCTTTCACTCTTTGCTCACATTCCGGTGTTCGGTCCGGTCAGGTAGTCTGTCACTTTTGCATTTCTATAGTGTACCGAAACGAATTCACCGTTATGTAAAAAACGAACCTATTCAAATGGAAACGATCGATAACTGTCCAAATCTAGAATTACAAAACTAGAACAATGGAATATATACTAGATAGATAGAACCAAATAAAACATGACTTTACAGGACACCCAAACCGGCTAGGTATACTAAGAGCATGTTTGACTCAATTAGCAGCTAAAATTAGTTCCATTAACAGGTTTAGAGTTTTCAATAAGTGCTAATAGTTCATATGCACCTTCAACTCACTATTTAACCATCTATTAGCAGGTGGATCTAAACTACCTCCGCTAAAAATTAGATAGCTAATAGCAGTTGTAGCTAGCTAATTTTTAGTGCTAATGGATCCAAACATGTCCTAACATTATTAGTACATAAATAATTCTAATCCATAGTATAATATCCAAAATTATATAACATGAGTAAAAGACCACAAAGCCATAAGTCAACCACGTAACGAGCCAACCACCAGTTCAACAAAAGTGTAGTTTAGTTGATTGTGTTCCACTATTGAGCTTTCTAAAACAGAATATCTTGTGCGAGTAAAAACAAGACGTCTCGGCCTAAAACGGGAAAAGCAAAACGTTAAGACAAATAACCATATTATTCTATCCGCTTTTCTATAATTTGCCAACATCGCTGTGAACACTAGACAATATAGACACTCAAGGTCAAGGAGAGGCTAGCTGGCCGGGCATATGGTGCCTGTCAGCATGTGACTCATCCATCTCTAACTGATTAACAAAAACTTATCGTTTCACACAAGATTTGATAAAAGCTTAAAAACTGCAAGCATTAATAGTTATTACATTATGTAGTTTAAAATGATGAAAGTATATGTGTCAATTTGTATTCAAACTACTTGCAAAATTTGTTATATTTGAAATATTTTAAGAATGTATTCTAGAAGAAATTAGTTGCTAAAGATAAGCATCAAAGACTATGAAAACTCAAATATGTCATATGTCCCTCTTGAAGATGCAAGACGGACGATAGTAGAAAACACAAAGGATGCAAACATAAAAACCACAATTAACATGGAACGCGCAAATTGATTGCTCGTTTATCATCTTTTACTCCCATTTTAATATCCTTGTACTGAGCTAGTTTTGAACTTGCTAAATAATATGGCCATCCAAAGTGCCAAACGGTAGGTAACGCTGTAGAACTTAAATGGTACTGGCTCCATTCCAAAATGCAAGTCTTGTTCTGTTTTTTTAGATACTTTTGCTACGAGTCTAGATATACATTACATCTAGATACATTAGTAAAAGCTATGCATCTAGAAAAACTAGAACGACTTATAATTTGTAACAGAGGAGTACTTTATAGTTGTTTTAAAAAAAAGGAAAAGAAACGAGAGTAATTTGTAGTTAGGCGCTCAATGTTTCTGAAGCATGTCTCTGAACCAGTAGGCTGACGCCTTGGGGTGTCGTTCGAGCTTGGGCGTGCTGAAGTCAACATAGACGATTCCAAACTTGGATGTGTAACCTGACTGCCACTCGAAGTTATCAAGGAGAGACCAAGCGAAGTAGCCAGCCACGTTCGCGCCATCGTCAATGGCTTTCTTCAGCGCAGTGAGGTATCCTTTGTAGAATCGCACCCTTGTGGTGTCGTGCAAGTACTGATCACGGGTCAAGTTTCCAGGTTGATCCATTCCTGGTAACATAGAAACAAGATTGGTATATGTATCCCTTGATATGCAAAGCATTTCATGTGAAGTGTGTAATAGAGAGATAATGAAACTGTAATAATAAGTACCGTTCTCAGTTATGAAAACTGTTGGGTTTCCGTACTTCTGCTTCAAATAGTTCACACAACCATACATCCCAGCTGGGACAATGTAAAGCCAATCTGAATTCGCCTGATATTGAAAAGTTAATCAGGATTTCACAAACTAGCGAGTTATTTCTTAATTCACCAGCACTGAGCCACTGATGGTGTGTAATGTGTAGTTTTAGTTTACTGGATGATGTTTGCAAATGTTTGGACGATGTTTGCAAATGTTGAAGTGAAGAACTACATACCTGGGCTCCAATTAGTTTGCCCTTCCGTTCTACTGCATCATTAAGGGGACGAGCTCAGGTGAAAAACGTCTAAATTTAGGTACATCTTGAGTTTGAGGCAAGAACTCACAAGCATATTGAACCTGCCAATCTGCTGAGTAGCTAGTAGGCTTCTGCTGGACCAATTTCTGGCCCTTGATGTACCTAGCTGTGTATTGATTGATCCCAATGTAATCCACTGAGCCCTTGACCAATTTAACTTCCTCAGTAGTAAACTTGGGCAGCCTCTCTTTCACAATATCTTGCATTATATGTGGATAGTGTCCATTTATTAATGGATCAACAAACCTGCATCAAAGGCAAGTATTGATGATATAAGAACCTGTACTTTCTTACATGAGAACTCAGGTTTTGACAAAGGATACTTGCATAACTTACCAACCAACATGGAAATCCCTTGCTCTTTGAGCCGCTGCTTGGTCTTCAGATGAGTTTGTGAGAGCTTCGTACCAATTGAAGTCCAGAACTATGCCAACCTTTCCTTTCTGAGCAGCCTACAGTTTGAAAATTTTATATTATCAGCCATTTAAACCAGAAGATGTTAATTATTCGATATCGAGCAAATTGGACAGGACAGCTAGTGCATGCCTTTTGCGGTTTACATGACCAATTAGTTATGGAAGGAATCTGTTGCATTTATTGAGTCAGGAATAGAATTGAATGAAACATTATAAAGTATGTTGAACATCGTTCCAAAGCATAGGGACCCTGCACTTTTTTTTTCTAGAACACGTTCATTTATTAAAAATTATTTTTGGACTTCACACTTCATGTAGTAAAATAAGATCAAATTTTGTGCCGCACTCAAGATTATTGATACTAACATAGCACTTCAAGAACAGATCTGTAAGATTTTTGTCCAGGGTAATTCTATGGAAATATTAAGTATAACATACCTGATACTTATTACGGTATCTTGCTACCGCAGAAGCATGTGACAAGAGAAAATTATGAGCAACGATATACGGTTCAGTTGCTGAATTCCCACCAGCAGCACATTTGGTACACCTTTGAGGAGGAATCGACCCACCATCATAACCAAGTAGTGCTACTATCCTTGGCTCATTGAATGTAAACCAATGTTTTACACGGTCGCCAAAAGTCTTAAAACAGAAGTCGGCATAGTCTGTAAACAGGATCCTACAGAACATTGTATTGAAATATAAATTAAATTTGGTTTCTCTTCCTGCTAAAACTTGTGATATGACATAGTTTAAAAAAAACTTGTGATATGACAGATATAGCATGGCACATTTTGCAAGGATAAAAATAAATTAAACAGAGTGCTTCTATACATTGTGCAGTCTTCTTTTGGAAAAATATAGAAAGACTTCATATTCATAATTATCTATTTGTAGGGATTAGGACTTTAGGAGTCACATTTTAAGACTCAGTAACAAATCTCAGCACATGAACAGGTAGAAATTTAATTAATTTCAGACTGACTTACGCCATCTTGGGGTTTAACCACTCTCCATATCTGTTCTCAAGTGCAAGAGGAAGATCAGCGTGGTAAAGATTGGCGTACGGAGTAATGCCTGCTCAGTTTTCAAGGAAACATTCAGACATGAGCGAATGTGGGTTCAAACCGAAGACATATAGATGTCTGAACTAAATCTTGCTCCAACTTGAGCTGATACCTTTCTGAAGCAGGTAGTCTATCAAACTGTTGTAATAAGCAACACCTTCTAGATTGACTCTTCCCTCGCCATCTACATAAACCAAAGATGCATCACCGGTATTAAACAACCTAAAAGAACTTGTGCTCCTTGGCCACCATGCTAAGTACTACAACTTAACTCAGGTTTATTTATGTACTACCTGGGAAGATCCTGGACCATGAGATTGAAAACCGGTAGGCATCAAAATTCAAACTTTTCATGAGGTCAACATCTTCCTGTAGCAAAGCATGACAAAAGAAATAATAAGTACAAGGCTAATTAACAAACTTTCTTTTACTTCAAATTTCATCAGCATAAAACCTAGATGGATTCTAGCATTCACTGCATCTCGTCTGTGATATACTGTAATAAGTAGCAGTACCCTGTAACGATGATACTGATCCGCTGCGACGTCTGCAGTCTGATTCCCTGCAATATTTCCTGTTGATGGCAAACACAAAGCAGAGGCTGTCAATGAAACAGGAAACTTCAGTCGTTGAAGCAAACTGACAACAGGGTACCGCTCCCGAACGAGTCTGGCGGGTCGAGTACAGAGAGGGCCATTTCGTACGCCTGCACACTGCATCAGGCTCTTGCAGTTGCAGCACACTGCACACTAGAGTACTACACTAGCCGAAGCCGAGCTTGCTAGCGCAGGGATCTAAAGCGAGAGGTGATTGCTACTGCAACGGTACCTGGGGTGTGCACGAATGGGTCCCAGGTGGAGGGTCCCCGGCCGTTGGTGCGCGCGGCGCCCTCGACCTGGTACGCCGACGTCGCGGTCCCGAACACGAAGCCCTTGGGGAACGCCGCCCGGCTCAGCCCGCCCAGCCATCTCGCTCCTCGCCCCGCCGCTGCACCTGCACGCGCGCCGCCGCACGCCACCAGCAGCGCGAGCAGCAGCGCCGCCCACCGGGCAGTTGCCATCTCTTCTCAGCTGCCGCCGCCCGCAGCGGAAGTGCCCACTAGCTAGCTCCGGAGTCCGGATTCCTCCTGCCAACGGTTGGGTGGCAGTAGCACACTAGGCTGGTGCGAGTAGCGATTAACTTATCAAAGCGCACGGCCCTCGTGTGTCAACTTTCCTTGGAGACCTGGATTGTTTTCTATGGGTCGTCCTGTCGGTTTCGATGGCTGCTGGCTGGCGCGATCCTCTCCCCCGTGCTGGTGCTGGTGACCATGTGGGGGTAAGCGATCTGGATTTTTTGCGTTTTCAGCAACCGCTGGATCAAGCATTGTTCGAAATCGAAACGGAACCGCTTCCCGACCTTCCCGAGTTCCCGTTGAGGAGTCACGTACGGCCTCACGGGGGGCAGGTGGAAGCTGCGATCGCGAGGAACCAGTAACGTATAGCAACGCAAGGATCACGGGCTTGTTTTGTTTACCATTATATCTGTCGCGCGACGCTGCGTTCGATGTGGACATAGCTAAGACGGGCCGGCAAGCAGTGTAGCATAGCATCTCTATAGAGCTTCACTCCATCTCAAGATGTTCAGCCATGATGGACCAGCAGCGAGGCAGCGACCCTTCTATATGAAAGCTCGGTGGAGTACTCAGCTAGTCAGCTGCCGAAGAAGGAACACCTCAAACCGGCCAGCACCCACCAGCCACGTCGCCCTGTTCGCTTGACTTATCAGCCATCGAAACAATATTTTTTTCTCATAAGAAAACAACCAAAAACAGCCTTAGCCGGCTTATCAGCCACCGAAACGACCAAGCGAACAGGAATACAACGGACTCTAATCGATGCAGATACAGGCAGCTCTGTCCAATCAACGCACACTACTGGAAACAGCAACATCGCCGAGGGCAAAAAGCTTTGTCGAGGGCCGGATTTCGGACACTAGGCAAAGAATTTCTTTGCCCGCCCTCGGCGAAGCAAAGCCCTCGGTGAATGTTCCTTTGCCGAAGGCCGGACCCTCGGCAACGAATAGCCCTCGGGAAAGGGGGACCTTTGCCGAGGGCCTGGCTCTCGGCGACCTCGGCCGAGCGTGACGGCGGCACCGGCCGTCAGCCTTTGCCGAGGGCTCGACGTTAAGCCCTCGACAAAGGGTTTTCTACTTTTTCTGATTTTTTATTTCCGAAAAATGTTTGCCGAGGGCTTTGCATCGAGCCCTCGGCAAATCGGGCCTTTGCCGAGGGTCTAAATGGACCCTCGGCACAGATTTTTCTTTTTTTTTGTTTTGAGCCAATTTTTTTTGTGTACCACACATACACTATTTAGAACTACATGTCAAAGTTTGGTTCGTTTTTGAATCATTTTGCTATATTTGTTGAATTGTTTTGTTTTTGTTGAATTTTTCGGCAAAATTCAAATTTGAACTGCAGGTGCATTAAATAATATTATTTAGTTATTGTAAAATTGACATTCATGATGTTTAGTGCATTTTACAGTCTTATCCAGAAAGCCACATGAAATATCAAACATCTTGGCCTCGGAACATGTCGAGCAACTTGCGGAAAAAGTATTTTTTAATTTTATAAAATGCAAACAAAGTCCGAAAATCACAAAACTTGTCGAGGTGTCATGTTATCGCATGTGGAGGCTATGATAAAAATTTGGAAATGTTTCGAGCATGTGGTAATGTCCGGCGCGTAAAACCCTGACATCTCACACATACGATAACATTGTAACACATGCAGAGACATGTGGGTTTTAGACATTTGTCGGACAACTTGCTCCAAACCTTCTCATTTTTTTATCACAACCTATACATGTGCTAACATGACACCTCGACAAGTTTTGTAATTTTCAGACTTTGTTTGCATTTTAAATAATTAAAAATGACTTTTTCGCCAAGTTCCTCGTCATTTTATTTGAACCAGAAGCTCGAAATTTGACGTGAGTTTTTGCATAGGGACTAAACATACACCAGAGACCATGAATAATATTTTTCGTAGCATAAATTTCCATTATTGGATGCACCTGCAGTTCAAATTTGAAATATTCGAAGAAAATCAACAAAAACAAATAAATGAATAAAAACTATATAAAAAAGTCAAAATTGATACAAATTTATCAATTGAGTTTAAAATAATGTATTGTAGCAGATAAAAAATTGGCTCAAAATTTCAAAAAAACAAAAAATTGTTTGCCGAGGGCCTGGTCTTGGCCCTTGGCAAAGAAATTTGAAAATAAAAATAAAACTCTTTGCCGAGGGCCTTGGATCTGGGCCCTCGGCAAAGAATTTGAGAACTCCGGCTGGCGAAATTTAAAAAAGGTAAAACTCTTTGTCGAGGGCCTTGGATCTGGGCCCTCGGCAAAGAAATTAAATAAAAATAAATAAAAAACCTCTTTGCCGAGGGCTCTGGATCTAGGCCCTCGGCAAAGAGCGTAAGCATATAAAAGGAAAACGCCTGGGCGGGCGCGGACCTTATCCCCAAGCTGCGCCCGCCCGAGCCTTGGCCGCCGCCGCCGCCGCGCCCGCCGCTCGCCGCCGCGGCCCTCTTCCAGGTGCGTATCTGCTCCCATGAATCAAGGCAGGGCTATAAGATTAATTGCAGATTAATTTGATTAAAATTCCAGCAGCTACAAGATGAACAAAGGTGGCTTGAAATTCCATCAAACCATTTATTATTTATTTATTTTCTCAGAGATTCCAACTAATGGTCAGCATACCCATTTATTCCTCTGGATGCCATGCTCTATGGTTGATGTAGTGGGTGCAACAACATTTAATATATTATTGAAAACACCAAAACCCACTACTGCAGCTTCTCGATAAGTGACGAGTTCAGTTAAGGTTAAGAAGCTTAATTAATAGGGGGTAATAGGGTCGTTTCTCTTGTTTGCTAACCATTTGTAAACATGCTAGAAATTTATTCTTTTGCAGACAGAGGGAGTGTATGATATATGTTTAGTACCATTGCTATCTTTAAATACGTACTTGGATCCCTATTTTTTTATTAAATATAACAAGATGAACAAAGGTGGCTTGAAATACGAAAATTAGGAGTGCTTTTGCTTGTTTAATAAGGGGTATATATAATAGACTTTCACCTTGTACACCTTGACTTAAGTTGGTAGTAGTAGTAGTGTAGTAGTAGCAGTAGGGTTTAAGGTTTTTCTTTTGAAAAATTAAATTAATTACTTAAACATGTTGTGTGTTGTGACTTGGGCATGCAATGCAGGTGGTTTTGGATAACGACCTCGTCTTGACGACCTTGCCGTCACCTTCACTTCCCCGTCTCTCGGCCGAGTAGAAGGTAAAACCATGGGTTGTCGGCCATCGAGCCGAATTTTGATGTGGATGGCCTTCGTGCCTCCCATTGTTGATGTGTCGGCCTTCGTGTCGTGAATGTGGGTATCGGCCATCGAGCCGAATTTTTTTGCAGGTTTTGGGAACCTTCCCGTATAGGGGAGGTTCTGCCGAAATTTTTCACTTATACCTTTTTTTGTTTTGCAGAGCAGAGGACGTCAGAGGAGCTCAGGAGTAGTCGGTCGTCCTCTTCGGCGTTGCGACTCGCCACTGCCCCGACTCGCCACTGCCCCGACTCTTCGGCGTTGCGGGAGGAGGTGGCAAACTTCACAACGCTGTACTACAAGCCGAACCTTCCTAGCAATCATAATCCACTCCCTCGTTACAATGCTGACGAAAATGAATCGACCCTCGGGATTTTCCAAGGACAACTCGGTAGCGCAAGTGGATCGACCGTTATGATCTTGACAAATAAAGAGTGGCGCAGTATCATGCTATACGTGTTGAACAACCTTACTGAGGTGCAACCGTTCATCAAGTAAGTTCTCAATGATCTTGTTTCAATACGCCGTTACTATAATACACAAACTCCTATTGATTCTCGCTCCAATAGGGAATTTGTTCGTGAATCCTGGCATGAACCTAGGGATCCTACCCCGCAGGAACAAGACAACCTTCTATCGCGGGGCGCGGGATCACATAAGCCTGATTTCATTTCTTGGTTCAAACGAAAGGTAATGTCCAATTTAGCTTGTACATTCGATATTCGAATATAACGATCTATCATGTTTGAGCTTGCAGGCCCAGACCGATTCGTCCATGAGTGATGAGTTGAAACAAGTTGCGAACGGCTGCCAAGCTAGGGTGAAGTCATTTACCGGATATGACGTGAATGGTTATCGTTTTCACACAACAAGATACGAGCAAACCCGGCCCTATCGGAAAACCACAAATAGCGGAGTTTGTACGCCTGGCACTGATGGCCTTGGCTACCATGGAAGAGTTGAGGAGATCTACCAACTAGAATTTGATGGTGACAAACCTCTTAAACCTGTCATGTTCAAATGCCACTGGTTCAATCCTCGCGAAACGAAGCTGACGCCTCATCTTGGGCTAGTCGAGGTGCGAGAAGATTCCGTTTATCCGGGAAAAGACATCTACATTGTGGTTCAACAGGTCGTGCAGGTGTATTACACCAGATATGCCAACCAAGCCAAACAGGAGCTTCAGGGTTGGGCTATTGTGCACCAGGTTTCTCCACACGGCAAACTACCAACCCCTAACGATGACGATTACAACTTTAACACAAACACATATGATGGAGAGTTCTATCAGGAAAATGGGCTACCCGAGGCTATCGAAATGGAAGTAGACAATGAAACAGTTGATGACGAGGACGATGGAGATGTGGTGCAAAATGCCAAGGACATACAAATGCTTGAGCGATTACTTGTACCAAGTGACGAGGACGATAACATAGAACCTTCGGATAGTGTTGCCTATTTGGATAATGTTGACAGTGATGACGAGACCTATAATCCGAATCACGAAGATTACTCGTAATACATGTAATACTATGTCTTGTTTATTTATTTTCATTTATGTTTTGTTTATTTATTTTCAGTCTCTAATATGTGTACTAACAAGTATTGTTCATTCTTCGTGCGTGCAGGTGATTGATCAAAGATGGCGAGCAGCCGGCCACGACGTGACACACCCTCGTCTTACGCGAGGAGGCCGCCGGAGGAGGGGGATGCAGACGAGGGACAACCGCAGGAGGTAGTGGGAGGAGGGGGAGCCAGAGGAGGGACTGCCGCAGGAGGCCGCGGGAAGAGGGGGAGGCAGACGAGGGACTGCCGCAGGAGGCCACGGACTCAGCCCCCAGAGCCCGTGCCACCGACGGAGGAGCACGGGGAGGAGGAGGAGGAGGAGGAGGAGGAGGTCGAGGAGGAACAGGGTGCGGCGCCTGAGGACGAGGGAGGCGAGGCGTCGGGTGTGTATCAGCGAGGCCCGGCGAGGCTCCCTTCGTTTCCGCTTCCTCAGAACCGTCCAGTGCTTCGTCCTGTGCCGCCCAAGTAAGTAAATATAAATGATATCACAAACACTTCATATGATATGTTTGAAATCGAAAGAGAAACTGATAAATTTTTTTCTTACTTGTGCAGGGCTTGGGAGGTGTTGTCGGGTACTCCTCTGCGCTCTCCCGCGACCGTCTTGGGTGTGTTGTGCCAGAAGTGGTTCCCCGGCATTGTCGAGTTGCCGTCGGAGGCTCGAGAGCCGGCCTACACGTGGGACAGGTACGCCCTGGGCGAGGACGACCAGTACCGCAACAAGCAGGAGCGGATACTTCCTGAGTTTTGGGTAAGTTCCTCTCGCACAACGTTAATCAATCCTTCACATTGAATTCTATTTTTTTTTAAAATAATGATTGGTTATATCGTCTTGTATGCAGAGGTTTTTCAGGGACGAAGAAGGAACCGAGGGACTGGCTAATCGTGTGGTGCATGCTGCCTGTAGAAAGTATGTCACCGACATGTTCCACGAGGCGCGCGTCCAGGCCCACATAGACTACTACGTGTCGGCCCGTAGAATGACACTCACCAAGACGGAGGCTCGACAGATAACGCTGACCCAGGAGCAGTACCTTGAGGTAGATGAATAACATTGATTTTGTTTCGTTTCCGAAAATTAAATATGTTCAATTTCATCTTCATATATGTCAAATACTCGTTCACTTGTAGGTGATTCCCTGGTGGTGCCGAGCGCATGCCGACGCCTGGACGATGATCGTGGCCAGGTGGTTCACGCCGGCCTACATAGAGAAGCACGAGTCTTAGCGGGCACTGCGTATGCTCAGGCTAGCTGCCAGTCACCATCAAGACAGCAGGAGTCTCCCCGCATTCAAATCGGCTTATGTAAGTGATTTTTCTTCTATTTAGTTTCACGCTTAACGTATGCCTGATTGCTCACCACCTGCCACCTTTCTCGCAGGAGGCTGCGCACCCGGACGAGGATGTCTCGTTGTTCACGGCGTGGGCTATGTCCCACTAGACCAGGGTGGCTGGCGACGTCACCTGGGACCCGGCTGCCCCTCCCTCGGCATACTCCGACCCCAACGTGTACACTAAAGTTCACGAGTACACGTCGGCGGTACAGCAGCGGCACGGGCCAGAGTACGACGTCCGCACCGAGCCCATTGATGCCGAGGCCATCATGAGGCTCGGTGGCGGCAGGAAGCACGGCCGGGCGTGGATTGCGAACGCCGCCATCGACCCCACTGTTGTTCCACTCTGAGCCAGTTCCGAGCACAGAGCACGAGCTCCAGCCAGCCCATACGCTCACGGCCTACTCCGACACTGCAGCGGGTCGATGCGCTCAAGGTAATTCTTGTTTTACTCGTCGTAAATTAATATTCTCACACTTGAGTTAGATTTGTATTACTTAAATATTGGAGTGCAGGCCCGGAACTACGAGCAGACGGCGCAGATCAACGAGCAGACGGCGCAGATCACGGCCCTCACTGCTCGGCTAGAGGCTGAGCAGGCCGCTCGGGAGGCCCAGGAGGTCAGGATGGCAGAGATGATGCAAATCATGCAAGCTCTTGGGCAGAAGACAGGTGTGCATGTGCAGATGTCAGCTCCTCCGCTTCAGGTGCCGCACGCGTTTTCAGCTACTCCTGTAAGTGTCAAAGTTCACTTCTCGCTTGTATGACATAGAAACCCAGACAACACTAGCTACTGATTTGTTTGTATGACATAGAAATCCAGACAACACTAGCTATAAAAAATTTGATAGGTTTCTGTCTAAACACTAAAACTGTAGTCCTATAATAATTACTGCAATCTCACATAAGCATCTAATTGTTTGTGCAGCTTCAGTCGGCAGGTTCCAATAACCCCCCTCGTGTGTCACCTGATTCCGGACATGTGTGGGTTACACCACCCTCGACGCAGAGGCCAGACGGTTGGGGAGGTTGGTGAGTTGACGTGGACTTTGATTGTGGACTTGTGGACTTGATTGTCGTCGAACTTGTGGAATTGTTGGATTTGGACTTTTAATGATATATGTGGTATTTGTGATATATATGTGATATTTGTGAGATATTTCTACTGTTGAATATATATATATATATATATATATATATATATATATATATATATATATATATTGTATGCATGGAAAGCAAGAAACATAATAAACAACAATTAGACGGTTCCAGGTCTTTGCCGAGGGCTATGGTTAAGGCCCTCGGCAAAGAAATTCCAAAAAAAACCCAAAAACAGTTCTTTGCCGAGGGCCTTAACCATAGCCCTCGGCAAAGACTCCGTGGAAAATTACACGTCAGCTAACGGCTACTTTTCTTTGCCGGGGGCCGCCTTAGCCCTCGGCAACGGATTTGCCGAGTGCCCGATAAAAGGCCCTCGGTAAAAACTCCTTCGCCGACGATTTTTTTACCGAGAACTCCGAGGGCGACCCTCGGCAAAGGCTTCGCCGAGGACTTAAGAGCCTTTGCCGAGGGCTTCTGGCCCTCGGCAAAGGCCCTGCGTCCAGTAGTGGCAGGTACACGAAAAACGCAAGCTATCAATAAATACATGTTCAACTGTGCAGTGGCGGAGCCAGAAGCTTTTAGGAGCCCGAACGATTCTCATTATGCAACAAAAGTTAGCTATAAAATTTACAAAATTATACTTAGACATAAAGGAATTTCCTTTTAATCTTTGGTGAGGAGCCCGGCCGGCCGCCCGGGGTGGTCGGACGGTGGCTCCACCACTGCAACTGTACCATTTTCGAATGGCAAAAGTTCCATGGGATATGTTGATGTATCTTTCATTATATTGATGAAGAGATATGATGAAAGTTTTATGTGATTGGAGAAAATTTCAGAGGGATAAAACTCGTATGGTTGCGTTGTAAACTAGGACACGAAACCCTCTTGCTTATCTAAATAAAAAAAAATCCATAAATACACGTTTAGAGCTGGCTCTGAAAAGTAAGTACTGAATCATAGTCTCGATTCTTCCTACAACAGGTTCCTCATCGATGCAACATGTTTTTAAAAGCAACACGTTGCCATGCCATCCACTACTAAAAAATTCACACTAGTAGGAAAAAAAATTATTGCCAATTAAACCGAGGAAACCATGAAGACGGATGGAAGTAGAACACACAAGGAGACCAGCAGAGAGACCAGCAGGGCAGCGCCATTCGAGGTGGCCGAAGCCGAGCCAGCCGGACGGGTGGCTGAACCGGTCTGCGGGGTGGCGGCCTTGGAGCCCGTCCCTGAGAGCATGTCCTTGAACCAGTACGCCGAGTCCTTGGGGTACCGCTTCAGCGTCGTGAAGTCGACGTAGACGATGCCGAACTTGGACGTGTAGCCCGACAGCCACTCGAAGTTGTCCAGGAGGGACCACGCGAAGTAGCCCACCACGTTCGCGCCGTCGTCGATCCCTTTCTTCAGCTCCGTCAGGTAGTTCTTGTAGAAGTCGATCCGAACGGTGTCGTGCACGTACTCCTCGCGCGTGAGGTTTCCGGGTTGATCCATCCCTGATGTCATAATTATATTCATTCATGGCCACCATGATTTTTCAATGCGATCCATGGAAGGCAGTGCAAGCATTTCAGGTGAAGGAGACAGGTTATTTTGCGTACCGTTTTCGGAGATAATGATGGTTGGATTCTGGTACTTTTCCTTTAGGTAATTTACGACTCCATACATGCCGGATGGGACGATGTAAAGCCAAACCGAGTGCGCCTGAACAGCACAGGTACATTCATCATCAGAGTTTTCATGCTATTTTGCACTTGCCAATCTTGTAACAGCAATAGAATAAAGTACGGTTCAAGTTCAAAGTAGTAACAGGGAGTAGCTTATACCAGCTGTCCAATTTGCACGCCATTTCTTTGAACTGCAAAGTTCAACAAGGAAGAAGGCGATGATCTTCAGAAACTGTAGTGATACAAATACAACCACATAGAACCAGAATCACAGGTTGGTAACTCACAGTTATATTGGACGCCCCAGTCAGACGAGTAGCTTGGTGGTCCTTGCTGAGTAGTTTGTTGATTTGAAATGTAGTATGTAGTATATTGATTGATCCCGAAATAGTCTGATGAGCCCTTGACTAGCTTAGCCTGTTCAGGTGTGAAACTTGGTAGCCGATCTTTCACAATGTCCTGCATTGTCTTTGGATATTGTCCATTAATTAATGGATCAAGAAACCTGAATCATGGCCATTTGGTATGGTTAATATTGGTAACTGTGTTAAATAAGATATTGAAGTCTGTCACATATTGCTGTTAAGATCTTACCAACCAATATGGAAGTCCCTGGCCCTCTGCGCTGCTGCTTGATCTTCAGTTGAGTTGGTAAGAGGTTCATACCAGTTAAAGTCTAGAACTATCCCGACCTTGCCTTTCTGAGTTGCCTATAGAGGAAAAAAAAGCTTGTTCTGGATCATAGCCTCACAAAAGACTTAAGATTTTGTGTGTGTGTGTGTGTGGGGGGGGGGGGGGGGGGGGGGGCTAAATATATTGGCAGGATGTAATGCAATGTAGTACAGGATGGGTCATTTTGGGTTCAGTTTACGGAGAATGAACCATGATGCATTTGTCAACAGTTAATCTCGTATGTTGTCATGTTGCTATCGACGGATGTATTTTTCAAAAAAGGACCATCACAGCATTTAAGCTAAGAACACCCAATAATTAACACTTGCAGGTTCAGGTTACTTGCTGCATTTATGCAAATTATACTACCATTGACACTTTCAGTGTCAGTGCACCAGTTTGTACATTTTGTCACAGACATGCATATTATCCTGGTACTAATACTGAAGTTTTTGAAATAGTTCCTATTTGTTTATTCTTCCCTTCCATTGAAAAATACCTGGTATTTATTGCGGTATCTTGCAACTGCAGTAGCATGAGATAAGAGAATGTTATGAACAACAATGTAAGGTTCTGTCGATGAGTTCCCACCAGCAGTGCATTGTGTGCACCGGTTAGGGGGGTTAATCCCTTTATCATAACCAAGGAATGATACTATCCTTGGCTCATTTAATGTGAACCAGTTCTTGACTCGATCGCCAAAAGTCTTGAAACAAAATTCGGAATAGTCAGCGAATATGTCCCTGCAGAACATAATATCCAGAAGAAGGCCAGCCTCAGTACAAATTATGATAAGGACAAATGAAATGCATATCTAAAAAGAACAATATCATAGTTCATATACTTGTCCATGTGGGCGAAAATACGAAGTCATCATTAAATTGGCCTAGATATTGATGCAAAATCAAACCATTATCCCACCTTCTAATAATTGCAACAGGATAAGTGGCATTTTTTCCAGTATAAGCTCATACTATTAATCAACAATGAAGCCTTGAGTCTCAACTATAAAGAAACTTGACTGGTTGGGCCCATGGCTTTGCACTAAGAAGAAACCTCAGTGAAACTGGGCGGGAAAAACCCATACCTCGGCCTCACCCTATGGAGCTGCACCATAACCTGGGTCAGCGACCACTGCTACTAGCTACCCCAGATAAGACTGCTCTGTTACCACAAACTGGCACCCTGCCACTATATTTTTGGGGGGCACAACTTTTTTTTTTAGGTGCAAGTTGGGCCAGCTGGCTGGTACCAATACTCGGTAACCAACCACCGACCACCAGTGTGTTTGCTTCGGTCTCAAATATGTGTGTAACTGTGTATAGAATGTATCAAGTTCATATAGTACAAGACTGTTCACATATTTCAACATGAAGTAACAAAGACAAGAAGGTCGTTTCTCACTTACACAATTTTTGGGCCTAACCAGCCTTGGTACTTTTTCTGAAGTGCAAGTGGAAGATCATAGTGGTTAAGGTTGGCATAAGGAGTAAGACCTGCTCAGTTTTGAAGAGAACATTCAGAGGACATAACGTTTCTGTAAAATCTTTGAAGACTGAACTTTCGTGTCTGGATCATTACCTTGCTTAATCATGTAGTCTATAAGATTGTTGTAATACTGTACTCCTTCTTCATTAACTTTCCCTTCGCCATCTAGACAAACCAAAACACATCAATGGATCTAATAAGCAACTGGTGACTCATACAACTCAACAGTTGGAGTGCATGGTGTTAGTAGAGTCAGATTTTATGCACCTGGGAAGATCCTGGACCAGGAGATTGAAAACCGGTATGCATCAAAATTTAGGCTTTTCATGAGATCAACATCTTCCTGTACACGATAAAGAAGCCAAATATCAGACTAAAATAAATAGTTCCTATTTTCTAAATGAAGAATTAATTATTAGTGTGATGCCAAATCAACTTTTAGCTTTGCTCAGAGGCCAACACTATTTTAAGATTGCTTGTTCCCACTTCCCAGAATTGAGTTGACTTGTAATACTCTTTTGTTTTTCCACATTTGTTCATGTTGGAATTGGAATAAAAATTGATTGCTAGTACATAAATGAAAGCATCCTCATGGCCAGTAAAATAACTATCATGGTCTGATCCAATCCACCAATCAACTGAAAGATCAAGCAATAAATTTAAAACAGGTGTGGGGTCTTATTTGATTGCGACGCACCTTGTAACGATGATATTCATCCGTTGCAACATCTGCGTTCCCGTCTTCCAAAATCTTTCCTGTTCATTACAAACAGATGTTAGGCGTTAGCATCCATGAATTATTTTATAAGCTATATAAGCACAAGTCAGCAGACTCCATTTCCCATCCCACTACTATTGAGATTTGAGCACAGGTCTCAGCCTCTTGCATCCTCACCACTCCCTGAGCCAAACAGTAAATACCCACACATCCAACCTCGGTAACTTTCTAGTCATGCGAAGTCATCGACTAGTGTGCGTTTGCAATTATCAGGAAATGGTTACATGGGAATCACTGTGCCAATCAGCCAAAGAAGGATCTGCATTACTATGCTACTAGTAACAGTCTTACCGGGGGTGTGAACGAAGGGGTCCCAGATGCAGGGCCCGCGGCCACCGGACGTCGCCGCGCCCTCGACCTGGTACGCGGACGTCGCCGTCCCGAAGATGAAGCCCTTGGGGAACGCGTCCCGGCTCAGGCCTCCCGTGTCCGCCCCCACGGCACGGACGCGAAGCCCACGGCTGTCAAGCGGCACGACGGCCAGGGCCAGCAGCAGCAGCTGGATGCAGCGGCAATGCGTTGTTGCCGGCGGAGCCGCTGGCCCCGCGCCCATCCCGGCCGGCGAGCTAGAGGCTAGAGCAGCACGGCAGTTTGAACTCAAGCGCGTGCGTGCGCTCACTCACTCAACAGGTCGAAGACGCAGTCAGTCAATCTGGTTCAGGTCGGCGTGGGGTCATCTCAGTCATTTCTGCAGCTGCCCGCTGCCCACCCGGGGCAGTCGGGCACGTGACGGTGACGGACCTTCTTTTTGCCACCGCCCTAGCGGACTGCGTGCTTGGCGTTTGGCGAGGCGAGCTGTGTGACCTGCGGGCTGCTGGATCTGCCTGCCCCTGCCAATGATGCTCGGCGCGCTGGGCGCTGCTGATGATTGGAGCGGCAGAGGCGTGCCGCGTGCGTCGCGGAGGGTTATGACGGCAGCTCAGGCTGTCGGCGTGGCCTCGCCGCGGGGCTAAGGTGCGAGTGCGATCTGGGCCTGGTTGTCCGTGGAGGCGTGGACCCGACACCAGCGTGGCAGTCGCGTGCTTCGCGGCCCGCGGTTCACGGCTACTGTCCTAGTGATGCACGGTAGGTCGTACCGTGCCAGGCCCAGGCGGTCTTGCTAGCAATCACTCGTTGCTGACTGAAAGGACCGAACGAGAAATCCATGAGCTGTGCTGTGATGCACTACAGAACGCACGATGGTGGATCTGTGCTGCTCCGCACTCCGCAGTAAACGAAGAAACGCGACGGTCTTCACCCGGGAGCAGTCACTGAGACGCATGTCTGCAAAATGGTGAACGGTGAAACACTTGAAGCGAGATTCCTTCTCATTTTTTGAAGCCAAAATAACCGTTTCGGCCCCTCAACTATCGTCGAAGGTTCAAATTGACCCCTGAACTATCAAAACGGTCACTTTGACCCCTTAACTACCACCGAAGGCTCAAATTGGCCCCTGAACTATCAAAACGGCTACTTTGGCTCTTAAACTTATGATTTTCGTCTCAATTTCATCAATTATTCCTAATCGATGGACACGTGGACAGATGGACTGTGAAAAGGTCGAAACTGCCCCTCATTATTTTCTTTACTTGTTGGCCGCTCACGATGTTTCCAACCTTGCCTGGATGCAAATTTGAGGAGGTACTCTTCATAAGGAGCTATCCACATGAGACATGATCTTGCTAGTCGGCATCGTCCTCCGTGTGGGTCATGTAGCACAGATCGTTGTCGCCAGCCACGTATGATGATGTACCATGACATGATTTTACAAAACATATGAAGTTTACCGAGTAAAACACATGAATTTACAAAACACATGTAGTAAAACAAAAACTGGTTTCGAACATTAAATTTTGGTAAAACAATTTTTTTTTATGAATTCTCTAACATTAAATCAGATTTTGGTATTTTTAAAACAAACGGTGGGGTTGGTAACGCCATGAGCAGTCAATAAGTAAAGAAAATAATGAGGGGTCAGTTTTGATCGTTTTGCCATTGATCGGGGATAATGGATGAAATTGAGACGAAAATCATAAGTTTAAGGGTCAAAATGGTCGTTTTGATAGTTCAAGAGTCAATTTGAGCCTTCGGTGATAGTTGAGGGGTCAAAGCGACCGTTTTGATAGTTCAGGGGCCAATTTGAGCCTTCGGTGATAGTTGAGAGGCTAAAACGGCTATTTTGCCTTTTTTGAAAGGATAAACCAGGCTAAACAGGTCGAGCAGATGGAGATACAAGTCAACAACACGAAGCACGTGATAGCGCAAACTGGCTGAGAATGACTCGACTTCGTCAAGCCGATGCTTGCATTTTAGGTGTTCGTTTAACTTATCGGCTCAACTTATTGCCCATGTTTTTCTCCTGTAAAAAAAAAAAAATCGATTTATCAGCCATCGAAATCATTAGCAAGTTGAGATTCCCAACTTTCCCCCTCTGTATGGTTAACATCTAAGTCAGCTTCTCAGCCATAAAAACATTAACAAGATGCCAAAAGGCTCGAATGAGAGTACAGGATGCAATTGGGTGCTGGTTAACACCTGACACCCTGTTATCATAGCTAAACCCTTTAAATCATCCTTATACACATAATAAAATACAGGCACACCAAGCGGTACAAAATTTGCTAACAACAATGCCTTAGATACATAGATATAGTTACATGTCAGCCCTGCGACGTCGACAACGAGCTCCTGTGACCCGATCGACGTCGTTACCTGCCGGCGGACAGCTCGATGGCGTCCTGGTTGTAGATGGAGTCCTCGCCCCAGTCGAACCGCTGCTGCATCCGCTCGTAGTCCTGCCTCCTCGTCACCTCCACCTGCTGCCACTCCTCCCACCTCTCGGCGAGGCCGTCGCCTTCCAGCATCCGGACCACCTCGGACATCGACGGGCGGTCCTCGGGCGACGCCTGCGTGCAGAGCAGCGCGATCTGGATCATCATCTCCACCTCCTGCCCGTTGTAATTGTTGTTCAGGTTGCGGTCAACGATGGCGTCGAGATGCCCTTCCCTTTGCAGCTTCTTGACCTGCAAATTTGCAGCAAAGATCGTAAGTGTATTGCGAAGAGACATCTCATGCGATGTGTATGGCAGCTTGCATCAAAACACATAGAAGCGGTTCAGACAACAGCTACAAGGGATCAATTATAGAAGAGATAGGAATCGGCTTACATGATCAAGTAATAACACGTCGTCTTCTTCCTCCAAGCGTGAAAAGTCGATGGCACGCTGACCAGTGACAAGCTCGAGAAGCATTATGCCATAACCAAAAACATCGGTTCTCTCGGATGACTTCCCAGTGGACAAATACTCGGGGGCAATGTGACCCATGGTTCCACGAACCTGAGTAGTCACGGATGTCTTCTGTACATCCACCAGCTTGGCCAAGCCGAAATCACCAACAACCGGTTCAAGACCTTCATCAAGTAAGACATTGGCAGCCTTGACGTCACGATGTATAATCTTAGGATTACAGTGCTCGTGCAAATACTCCAGTCCACGAGCTGTGCCTATAGCCACTCGCTTCCTTGCAGACCAAACTAATATTGGCTCCCCAGGTTTAAATTCTGAATCGTTGATATGATAAGCACGTATTAGATAAAGTATCACAGCAAAATCATCAGTATGAAAGGGAAATAGCATAGAAGTGGTGAAACATTTGTTTGTTACTAAAAACACAAAGTGGCGAAGTTTTCCACTCATTGGATGTATACACAGTGAAATATAAACTAATGCAACTTGCTACCCATACATGGTAACAGGGTGTAGCTATGATGTAATGTACTAGAAATAGTAGACTATGACCTGGTCAGTCAGCAAAAATGGAGCAGTTCTGCTACCAAAGAGGTTCCTAATGAAAAACACTTCACATATCCTCAACAAAAAGAAGCAAATCTCTGCTAAGTGCTAACCTACTCTATAGGTTAACTGGATGACAAATCTCAAGCAGTACTAGGTGACATAAATTGCTGTACCCACCTACCTGGTAAATTTAGCTCATTTTAACACTATTATTACAAACTAGTCGTGCAGAATTACATCTTACATAGAGCATATGAAACATGTATTCTACCTTAAGGGGCAATGAAACTCCACTTCTAAATACATGAGTTGCATAATCTATAACACACTCATGGTCTAAGTAACTTCATTGAGTAGTACAGTACTGAACTAAATGCAATGAAACAAGCGATTAACTAGTTAAGACTTAAAAAAGAGAGTACCTCGTAGACGGTAAGCTACACTAAGATTCTGCATGAAAGGATAAACAAGTAGGCGCTCTGTTTGTGTTGTACAGAAACCAATCAATCTTAAAAGATTCCGGTGAACTGCAACACTGATCAGCTCAACCTCACGCAAGAAAGCAGCCTCTCCACCAGGACTTTCATAATCAGTTAACCGTTTTACAGCAATCTTAGTGCCATCTGGAAGTGCTCCTTTATATACTTTCCCAAAACCCCCTTGTCCAAGAACATTTTTCTCACAAAAATTATCAGTTGCAAGTTGCAATTCTCGCCATGCAAATCTTTTCAACTGGCCAAATGCAATTCTACGATCATCCTCGCCTGGGGAGCATAAATTATCAGATCAGTTAGTTCAATGCAAATCTTTTGAAATATGGAATTTGTAAGATTGTCAGTATCGTAGGAACACAGCTAAATATGCTAGTTTCTACTGTGCCATCATCAGTGCTAAACTGGTACAGTTAGCAGAATATGCCACTCCAAAGAAGTACAGTGGCATACATAGGCAGTTCTGGAAACCATATTTTTAATTAATCATTATACCTAATTCTACTTGAGCTTAATTTTTTTATTTCTTTAAAAAGAACTTAGTTTCAGCGCTTTACATATCTTCTTTAACTTATTGGTTTCATTTCTTTATTTAATATGTGATGAAATTATGCAGTTGCAGTATTTTTTTAGCTAATGAAAGTTTAGCTGCAGCAAGGTGATGATATAAAATGCAGCTTATTCACTACCTGATACATCCACAAATATTTCACGTAGATGGCTTTTCCTCCTTCCATTACAGATAATGAATATAGCCCCTATGACTAGAAGCCCCATCAAACCTCCAACTGTTCCAAGCACAATGCCTATTGTCGAACCATGGGATGAACCTATCAAAAAACGACAATATTATCAGATACTAATTATTTGACAAACATCTAATAGGGTCCCTGTGATATTTGACAAATGTACAATAAAAACACAAAAATGTATAGCTTGTTACCTTGGTAAGACATATTTGAGGCACACGGATGGAGGAAGTTTGCTCCACAGGTTAAGTTATTACCTGAAAAACTGTGAAGTAAATGAACCTTTGTTAGCTCTCAAAATTAACATGCATGGACACCACATAAATTTTCCAATGATCACTTATTCCACAGTACTTGTAACGTGCAACTTGAAACAGCTGGGGTGGTATTTGACCAATCAGTTTATTGTACGCCAGCCGACTGCAATCATTTGAAGAAAAAATTAGTAAGTATAAGACACGAATTTAAGTCTTGTGAGCAAAACTCAATCATTTGAGTGCTAAACCTTACATGTCTGTCAAGCTTGAGATGCTTGCTAGCGTATCAGGGATAGAACCATTGAGATTGTTTTGACTTAGTATCCTTGTTAAGAAACAGAAACAGAAAATAGGAATGTCAAGCCATTGAAAATATTCATATAACACATGAATAAGGATTGCAGTGACTTAGTATATACAGAAGCTGGAGCTTTGAAAGACTGCCAAGAGAAGCTGGTATTGGCCCAACCAACAGGTTGTCTTCCAAATCTAAGCTTGTCAACCGAGAGAGGTTGCCAAACTGCTCTGGTATGCCACCAGTGATGTTGTTACCAGGCAAGGACCTGAAGTATCATACATTACAGAGGCATTATTTCAACTAGCAAGCCAAAAAAAATACTAATACTTAGTTACTTTTACATGCTAACTAGTTTGCAAAGAATCATAAGCACAGTAGCAGTTACATCACAGCCACTACCTAAAAAATTTAGGTGCACCATCAATCTAGAAGTGTACACTTACAGAACATTTAAATACTCCAGATCTCCGATTCTTGGTGACAGAACTCCAGTAAACCCCATAGAAGCCAATGTTCTGCAGGAGGGCATCAGGAAGGTAAACTGAGAAAAACCGGAGGTCCTATCATATAGCTCAATAATGATGAGTTTTGCACACCAACATTTTGCAGATTGAACTGCAAGCGCATCAAAGTTAACAATTACATGCTAAAGCAAATGCCTCTCAACTGATATTTGGAGTTGTTAGAGACCTTAAGAGCTTATCGTATTGAACGTAGAAAATGTAATACCAAATAAATTCATCTCCAAGATAAGTGATCTACTCGTTAACTAATTGAAGTACAAAAGTTAAGAATAAGAGTGCATAGAAACAGAATGCTGCAACTTACACTTGCACAACATTGTTGTTGTTGTCACAAATAACAGAATTCCAAGTGCAGGGGTTAACTTGATTTTGGTTCCAATCAGAAAGCTGACTGCCAGTAGCATTTAGTTTCTGCTTCATATCGTACAAGGCATCACCTAAGTAAACAAGAGATACTTCTTTGTTACTTGCCAGAGCTTGAAAAATTATGTGTTGTGCTGATAGTGAAAGTGAACCAAAAAGAAGTGGAATACACATATGATAGGCATGTGAGTAACCTTGACGGTCAGATGCTGAGAATGGGAGTAGAGATGCTATAACTAGAATAATGTTGAGCAGCTCCATCTTCCTTGTATTTTATTGTAGGAGTTTCTTGGAATGCTTGCCTGACCAGAAAACATGCACAAACTGATCATGATAGTGATCCGTGCCTTATCCGGTCAACCAACAAAACCAGTTCATAGTGGCACACACTAAACGAAGAAGGAAGGCAGACATGCCAAGTTGTCAAACACAAATGCTGTGCACTTGTTTGAACTGAAAGAAAATTAGTAGTATCCACATGACCACATCTCAGTTCCCCAAGTCTAACCCAACCAACAAACTAGCTGGGCCTGAGGTGGTCCCAAAATCTCTGGGCTCAACCCTGAATTCCCAATTTCCAGCATATCAGAACCCGAATTTTGATGTCTACAACAAGGCACGGGCATAGAAAGATGCCAAAATGATATTGGAGAAGTTACTTTCATGAAAACCACCTAAACAAGTAATCAGAATCGAATTGAACGTTTCCAGATATAGAATCCCAGCTAAAATCAACCAAGCGCGCACAGTGAGAGCTAGCATCAGTTCGGGAGAAACAAGGGAAGCGAGTTAAGAGCGGGCGAGAAAGAGCTCCAATTACTTCATTAGCGATTCGTTACAGAACATGAGAGCTTGGAGAACGAAGGAGCGAGAAAACACTCACACGCAGAGAGAGACCGCGAGATTCGGCGGTTCACGGCGCGTCCCTCATCATCATCATCTTCTGCTCTGCTCCACCTCCACCTCCACCTCCGCGGCCGCCACAGCCGCCGCGCGTGTGATGTGTGAAGGCGTAGGTGGTGGACGAGGACGAGTCGGCCGGTTGACTCCAGGCGCCGGAATTGACCCCCGGTGCTGTTCCGAAACGGGAGCCCATCCCCATCGCTTTTTGGTGGCGGACGCGCGCGAACGATTCGGCAGGTAGCAGTCCAGGTCTAGCACTCCAGTAACTGTGTCGGGTGGGTGGGTGGATCTTTCGAGCCTCCCTTTCTCGCCTTCCCTTCGGATAAGGTGGAATTGGACTTTGGACTTTGCCGGATGCTGCTGCGACTGCGAGCGAGCGGCTCCACGGATTGGCCGAACGGGCGAGACGAGGCGGGCGCCATCGCGGCTTCGGTGCACGGACTGCTGTCTGCATGTATTTTGTTCGGTCGGGCGCATATACGTTTTTTTGTCTGGTCTGCCTAGCCTCTTTCGTGGTTCCAAGAGGGCGACGGATAATGAGGGGGGTTTTCTAATGATTTGCGGCTGCGGGAGCACCCTCAGGAAAAGATTACAGTGTTGAGCAACCAACTGTATAACGCAGTGGTGAATGTGCATACGCCACACCGCGGAGTGTGACAGTTCGTTTCGCCAATTGCGGTAGTTCATGAGCGACCCCTATTTGCCCTCTCTCGATCTGTATGTCATAATTTAACTTTTAGTAATAAAAAAAACAGCCAAAAATAATATCAATCGGCTTATCAAAAGAGCCAAACGAACATATCTAGGATGTATAAAAAAGAATTACTCGCACTTGCTCTCAACGTTTTATGGCGGGTTGCCTAATACACAGTCGCCACAGTCCACCCCGACCGTTTATCTAAAGGCGAAACGGTGGATTGGTAAACAACAGGGTACAAGGCCACTGCACACAGACACAGGAACGTGGTACAACTGTACAAGTAAGTATTCCCTCAGTCCTAAAAAGAAAGTCGTTATGTGATACGTGTCGGTCAAACTTTCTCAATTTTGACTAAGTTCATAAAAAATAAGTACAACATTTATATCTCCAAATAAATTTGTTAAAAAACTAGACTTAAAATCTTTCCGATGATACTAATTACTTAACATAATTATTTATATATTTTAATATATAATTGTCGGTATTTTGAAAACGAAATTACATCTATTTAGAGAGAGACGGACTACTATGTAATAATGATAACGCCCGGCACCGGTGGTGCTGCGGCTGCCGTCCGCCCGGCGGCCGCGGGGGTACTCTGTGACGCCGGCCTGCCCGGACGCTGCCAGGAGGCGCTCAGCCCCGCGCGCCGTGCCGGTCGGACATCGCGCGCGAGAGCAGGCCTCCGCCCTATCCCCGATCGGTGACCTTCTCGTGTGCCGGCCGGCTGTTGCGGACCGCGGCGGCGCGTCCGAGCACAACTCGCACAGGGGTGCCTGCCAAGTACGATTTGCAGGTTAAAAAACCGGCAAATCCCGAAAGTTGATTGGCTTTGCCGTAAGTATATGGGGGGGGGGGGGGGGGGGGGGGGAGATCTACTAAACCTTTTCCAGTTGCTCGCCTAGCCTTTTTCTTTTTGTGCGTGTGCTCATCTGGCCCCATCCTCTGGTTCTTTCTAATGCATCTCAGCATCTGATTTCATGTGCCACTGTCTTATTCCCTCTCCCACATGTAATTTTAATGTCTCCATGTGTAGGTTCTCCACTGTGGTTGAACTTAACTGTATCACGTTAAGAAAAACCGTACAATACTTAGGACTGCTTTGGCTAGCTTGAACACATGTTCTTCTTTTTACAAAATAAATTAATTAATTAATTACAAAAATGCTAACCTAAGCAACGCCGTGATCTCTTGATTTGTGCAAGGAAAGGGTAGTGATGACTTCAACACAACGCCGTTCCGCTTTTCAACTGTCTAGGTTTAAACGATGGAGATTGAAAACTAGGGGTGTAAAGGGGTGCACCTCTAAACTTGTTTAGTTCAAATATTTGTACTACTTTTTAAAAAATTTAGAGAAGTAGTATAAGGGTCCGTTTGGTACAGCTCTGCTTCACCAGTGAAGCTGTTTTTTTTTTAAAATAGCTTCATAAGCAACTCTCTAGGTGAAGCTGAGCTATTTTGAAAAAAGTGTTTGACAAAACAGCTTCATCAACAACTTTATTCATGACTATGAGAGAAAAAGGGGAGAGAACTGTGATAAACTACTATTTTCAGCTTCATCTCACTTCATATCTTTATAAGAGGAGAAAGGTGTTTGGTAAAAAAAACCTAAATACTTATACTTAAACTGCACGCACCAACGTAGAATTTCACGTTGCGAGATTTCAATTAACCCTATACAATTGTACAAAATCTGTTCCATTATTTGCTGTAATTGATCACCTATATTATATGATATATGATAATATGATATGGCTATATCGTTCTGTTTTCTGTACATGAAGAATGCAGGGTACTAACTTTAACTTAACTGGTGTTACTGACTTCAACTTAACTGGTGACTCGGCAAAGTTTATCCAGATTCTGTGAAGCCGCTGTAAGTAGACTATGCTTTGCTCTGTCTTCCAGGCAGCGTGAGCGCCACCCGTATCCATCATCTTGTTAAACCTTCAGCCATCCCCGGGATACACATCAGGGACATTTTCTCTGTCCATGTTCTTTGCCCTTGAGTTGCTTCGAACCGATTTTTCCGAAAGAGATGGTATAACTGTCGCGAAGCTTCTCTCCTTGCTTCTTCTGCAGCAGTGCGCCACTAATGGATTTTCTTAGAAGGTATACTAGTGTTACTTTGCAGCGAATTTGAAAAACAGTGCTAACATGATAGCGCACCTGAGATGGATCATGAAGAACACTGCGCCAGCAAGGGTAATTCCTCCAACAACTGACTTCAGAACCACTTTCCCTGATTTGGGGACATCATCTTCAGGCCTTCGAGTGATGCTATCCTGAGCTATATCTTCTGATTCCACAGGTTTTTCAGTGGATTGGGAACCATCCTGCATGACAGAGGAATGTTAGGAACACTTTTGTGTACAGGAAGCATGATTATAAGAGTGACAAGCTGGAGTCGAGCATTTCAGGAGTCACCGTTTCATTCCTAGTGCTGACTTCAGGATTCAGCTCCCGGCACGTGCTATCACTTGTTGTCACCCTAGTCATATTTGGCTCTATACTATTCACTGGATGTTCGGAAACCATTGGCAATTTGCTACCTGTATTATGTGTTGGGGTCAGTCCTGAGTATGATTCCGAGCTCAAGTCTGATGGCTCGCCATTTAATCCACATCTCGGTTCTTCACAACTTGAACACACAGACTCCCTATCACAAGCAAGGGCATCACAATGTTGAACTATGGTGCCAGTCTCCTTTTGGAGGTCAGCTTCCTCTTTTTTTGGATGATCAGCTAGTGTGTCCTCATTTCCCTGAATATAATGATCTAGAGACTTGGCATGTCCATCGTAAATCCTTTCCAAATCTGTGTCAGAATGATTGTTCAACTCCAAATAATTCTTGCCACTGTCAAACGCCAAATGACTGCTTGTGGAATCTGACTCTTCTGAACTTAATGAACATTTAGCCATTCTAGTTCTTGAACATTGGTCAGTTGCAGAATGAGTAGAACATGATTCTTTATTATGAATTAGAGGACTTGAATCCATGAACTCAGAATCAATAATGTCAATGTTAAGTGATCCCACTGATTCAGCTAGAGATTTTTCTTCATGTTTGTCATGTCCACTTTCTCCATAGCCTTCACTTTCTTCGTTGGGGGCATCACTAAATTGGGAAAGCACAGCTGCAAAATTATCGTGATCAGCTAAGTCCTCAGATTCTAGAAGAGAGAGTTTGCTTTCTGCTTCATCAGAATCATAATGTGTGTCCTCGTGCTGGTCATTCTGCCCTCCAAATATTATCTGAGAAAAATATATATTAAGTGAATAACATTAAGAAGAAGTATGGAAATACAATTAACCCTTTCCAAGACCCTGCCTGCTGTTGTAGTGCTTTAGAACCAGCATGTGGACTGTATCCACTTGAACTGGATGAGCTGTATTGTGGCTGCTCCAGACTTCTACGAATACCTCCAACAAAATAGTTTGGCATGGATATTGTGTAGGTGACTATGTCAAAATCAGGCACCTACGATCACACAGAAGAAACACATAAATTAAAGTTACTACAGTAGGTCACTGAAAAATGAATTTCTTAAATATTCTTAGTAAGAACCTAGGACTTACATTTAGGTGCATGACGTGAGACTTTTTAGACACCGATCGTATGCACATACAGACTTTCCGAACATTTCTTTTTTCGACCACATCAGAAGGGGTAAACAGATCAATTCCAGCTAACCCAAGGATTTGACATATCTGAAAAGAAGTAAAGAACAGAGAATACTAATTATCAAGCAACCATTTCAGAAGAAATGTAAACTAAGCCAGTAAAGTATATATGTGACCGCATCATGCTTCAAACCTTTTAGTATCAACCAAATCTGTCAATGTAGCGTAGGAAGAAAACACAAATGCACCTACACATTTATGCCTGACATGTTTCTAGGTTTAGGTAGTGAGTAGAAGAGGGGCCATTATCTTGCTGTTAGTTAAAATTCTACCAGGTCCAAACTTAGCACCATTGGAATTTTTTGTTGGGTGTTTTCTTCACCTTAAAGTTTGCCCTATGCAGGATAAGGACACTAAGCAAGATCCAGCAGACCAGCACCTATTCTTATCACAGAGACAATTTAATCCGATTTACATAAGTTACCACCTTCCAGTCATAAAAGAATGTCATTTAGGACAATAATTAGTCAAAGCTTAAAAACCGCATTTAGTTTGAAAACATGTAGGTTATATGTGTAAAAAGTGTATCGAAGAATACTTACAAAATCCTCACAAAATTGAGAGCGTGTAAGAATATATTTTAGAAAGCATTAATGGCCAAAGATATGCATAAAAAATCGTGCAAAGTCAAATGAGACGAGTGTTTTTACCAGAGGGAGAAACTCTATGTCAAATTAGATTTGTATTTAGAAGTACAACTTTTTATTGAGAATTTGTACAAATAACAGCTGCTATAAAATAGGTAGATAACCATGGAAACAAATAAAATCATTGAAGTTCACAGCAAAAAAGGAAAGATACACAGATTTGTTTCGTTTTTTTAGCGAAATGTATAGCAGGGGAGATCCCCACTGATAGAGAGACTTGTAGCTATACCTAATGCTTATTCAATTCCATTGCAGCAATTTGAGTCAGCAGAGTGTACATAACTCACAAGAAAGTAGCACAAAACACCATCTATCTAGCAGATTCAATACTGGTTTTTAGAACTCTTCTGCACAAATATTGGCAGAACATTTCATGCGTCACAGACAATTTACACTGATCAAACTCATCAGACTGGATACTTAAAATGGAACCCATGCTAGAAAAATGCTTCACATTTGTTCGAGAAAAAAAGGCTTCATTGAAGCTCCTCTGGATGGAAAAAAATGTTAAGATCTTGAACACATGAACACATGAAGTTATTGCACTTCAAGTTAACAAAAATCTTGAACACATGAAGTTAAAATCAAGACTTTTGCTCAAAAAGATATTAATAGAACTAAAGCGTCTAGAGGGAAAATGTGCAATGATCCATACCTTTAGAAAGGAGTCAACTTTTGAATAGGGCATGTATTTTCCACTGCTCCTACCGAAGGATAGTTTCTCAAAAATATAAACTTTTGATTGTTTCAATTGTTCTCTGTTCTTTTTCAGTAACCTTTTCCATATTATCTTGGAAACTTGAAACCTAACAGCACAAATAAAACAGGTGAGAAAAATATAATAGATATCAGAGAGAGAAGTACACAATTAATCATAAAACAGTTCCATTCTTTCAGAAACCATTTATCCTAGGCATGTAGACACTTGCAAAGACGCAAAACTATCTCAGAAAAAATATACAGATCAGTGGGATCCAAGATTTCTGTAACACCATATCCATATGTATGGCACACACGTGCTAATTACTTTTGTTCATGCAGGAAGACCTCATGAAGAAACTGATCTTACAGTAATTCTCCGTCAGCAAGAAGATCAGCAACTAAAGTTTCTTCATCAAACCTAACATGTAGAACTTCTCCAAGCCAGATTTTTGTTTGTGTCTGAAACAAAAGTGAAAATAAATAGAGATGTAAAACTAAGTAAATGATTAAATAAACTAATATAGCATGTGTAATCTCGGGTTTACAGAAGCAGGATAACTAACAAGTTTTCTTTTGAAACAATAACTAGAAAAATGTTTGTTTTGCATGAGTAGTTGAGTACAGAGCCAACAAAAAGGAGAAAGCAAACACTATACTTCCTAAGAATAGTTGTATATGTAGTGCATTTTATTATAAACCATAGCAATTGAATTGACTATACCTCACTAGATTGCATTGTGTTTTTAACAAAATTTCACAGATTTAATGGAATGTATATAGCTATATATATCATCTTTCATATTAGTTTACTGCACAACTGCAAATACAATTTTTGAGAAACTAAGACATGTTGAAAAATGAAATTACACTGCCCAATGTCTCCTGTAGTATTGAAGTAGCTATACATGGCAAGGACCGTTTGCCATGCCCTTATCTTAACTTTGTCAGGAAGAGGTTGGATTAAACCGCATTGATATTTTACTAACTCTGATGACATAGAGAAATGGTCCGGCAATCATAGGCCATTTTCATACATCAGCCACGACTAAACATGGCAAAAGAAAAAGTGTATGAAAGAAATTCTACTACCCTGATTGGTATGAAAAGCATCAGTTTTAACATCATCATATATCTAAGATACATGGTCCCAAACTCCCCTGAACGTCTTATTTTACCACTGCAAGCGCAAAGTAGTACTCTATTCATGTCTCAACATTCTGACGAAGTCCAAATGCCACAAACCAGCCAAAAAGAACCTCATATGCAACCGTAGCGACAAAGAATTCAATCGAAAACCATTTAGTCCATGTTGCCCTCTTATAACTACTTAATAATACAAAAAAAAATTGAATTCATCAACAAGGGATTCTGTTATAATAATATCTGGCGTGCGAAGCCTTTGAATCAAGAGCGCCGACAGCCCTCCACGAATGGAATCACTGGATAATCTAGCACCAACACAGGATGGCGTCCGTCAGCAAGCACGGCTGGAAGGCACTCCACTAAACCGCCGGGGGGGGGGGGGGGGGGGGGGGGGGGGCGGAGGTCCAAGATAAGCAAGCACACTAACTGTTCCATTAGCTCCCTGTTCCCACAACCACAAGAACCCCGACCAAACAGAAAAGCTTCGGGACCTCACCTGCAGGAAGGCCTCGTCGAGCTCACGGAAGGTGGACGCGGACGACGCCTCATCCACCCGCACCGCCCCCTGCCCCTGCTGTGCTGCCCTCCTCATCCCGCCGCCGCCTCCTTCTCGATCACCGAATGCCACGTCACGGGGTGCCCGCCGCCCGATGACGCTCCAGCTCGGATCCTCGCGCGTCCCGCCGCGGGCGGCGTGCAAGCTCATGGCTCCGGTCTCCGGATGTACGTCTGGGTCTGCCTAGCTGTTTGCCACTACTACTACTGCTGCACTTCATCGGCGGAGGGAGGAGGAGGATGCGTGAGCATGCCTTGCGTTTGCGTTAGCGTGCGTGTGCGTCGCGGGGGGTTGAAGCCGTGGAGGCGAGGCGGCAGCCGCGTGTCGCGTGCTGCGCCGGAATATGCGCGGCGCTGCTGCACCTGCGCGCATTTACTCGCGCATTCTTCTCGCGGCGAATGACGAGGACATGACTGGATTTTTCTTTTTTTTTTCCCGTGCGGGGCGCCGAGACCGAGAGGGGCATGAGCAGGGCGCGCTCCGGACGACGCGGGGCGCGTGCGCACGCCGCCCGGTTTAATTTCTGCGGGGTCGAGACAAGCGGCGTTTGCCGTGTGTGCAGGTGCAGCGAGCCAGCGACGCCGACTAGCGCTCGAGGGTGGGATTCAGATTTCAGGAGCCGAACCGGACAAAGCCGCGGGACGACAGGGACCGGGCACGAGCTGTGGACGTCCAATGCGCCATCCGGTTCGTGTGGCCGGGGAACTGGCCTACGGGATTGCGTTGGACAACTCTCATTCGTTTGATAGAATTATGCACTGTTCAGGTAGGATTATACACTACTGACTGATTTTTTATGAGAGAAAAACATTGTTTTGATTGAATTTAAGCCGGCTGAAAAGCCAAGCGATCAGACTGTTTAATAACAATGGCTTATAAATTAAAAAAAAAGACGAAAATTCCCTTACAAAAGTTATTTAGCGGAGAAAACAAATGGCCTACATTTCTATCCAAAACCTTTAACAACAGCGAGCGCGTAACTTAGCTGGATTGTGATAGAATCTATCCATCTAGTTTAAGTTCTTAATTTAATATGGTTTCATATTTTAAAATTTTATTCTAAGACTTAATATCATTGTTTTTATAATGGTATATTATATGTTTATCAACAATGAATTGTTTGGAGTGACTTCGTCAGTCTCGAATCTCATAGCCAAGTCTTGTTCTTTTGAAGATGTAAGTGCACTTGTGTTATGGACACGGTTTCATAGTGTTGCATATCTCATGCCATTTTACAGTAATTTGATTTTACAATGCTAGCAAATCTCATGACATTTCTATTTCATAGCTTGTTTAAATGTTCATATATTTACAGTAAACTACATACTCCCTCCGTTTGAAAAAGGATGACGTTATGAGATGTGTGCAGGTCAAACTTTTTTAACTTCGACTAAGTTTGTAGAAAAATACGTGCAACATTTATATTTTTAAATAAATTTGTAAAAAAAAGTAGACTTAAAGATTTTTCCAATGATACTAATTACTCAGTATAATTATCTATATATTTTAATACATAATTACCGGCATTTTAAAAACGTTGACTTCTCAGAAAGCGAGAATGACATCTATTTAGGGATGAAGGGAGTATATTGAGGTGGATTGAAGTGTGTATAAATTAATTTTGCTCTACTCCAATACATATAATTTGAGATAGATTAGATACATCCAAGATGTTAGATAGTTTCACTTCCTCGTCCCATGTCATTTCGCTTCGGTCTATTATTGCACACACTAACACTACAACCGACGCCCATGGCACTGGCACCACCCCCAACTACTCGGTTGTCCGCTCGACACACAAGCCTGCACAAAATTTGAAATAGCACCCTGCCCTGCCACCGATGTTGCAAGTACTCCACTGTTCTGCGCCACGACGCTCATACTCGGAAGCCTAATCGTGACACTTCGAAGTTGAAGAGGTCCTCCATTATTAGGCAGACGATGGGAGAAGTCCATTTTTAGTCATTCAACTAACGCTGGAGTTTGATTTTACCTGTCCAACATTAAAACCAGAAATCATTTTCTATTGGACTATCAAAACCATTTATATTTGCCCAGGGGACTGGTTTCAACTGTGGCTTTCGCTGACAAGATAACAAGTGGCAATGGCGCCACTACTCGTCAACCACACTACTGCCTTGGTCCTTTGCTGCCATGCACGCCGAACACAGCCCGCGGTGCTTGCTCCTGTCCAGGCCGATTGCCTCCTTTGCCGGCAAAGCCGAACCGGCCGCCCAAGCCTTGGCTTCCCACTTGTTGCCCTGTACGCTGCGCTCACTGCCCAGCGCTGCTCGCCGCCCCGCCCATGCCGCACCTCTGCCGTCGCACCATGGCCGAGCAGCGCCCCGGACCCCGGTCTTGTCCGAGCCTCAGTGCGGCTAGGCTGCCGGCAGGCCGCAGTGCCTATTGCCGGCCAGGAGACCGAGTCGGCCACGGCCTCGTCGTCTCCGTTATCGCAATCGCCTCTACTTCTGCACCCCCACCTGATGCATGTGACCGCCACCGACATCGGGGAGCTCTGCGTAGAAGCAGTAGACCTGCACGATGAGCCCCGCGTTGACATAGAGACACGACCCCCCGAGTACAGTTCAAAGCAGAGGATGCAAGGAGCCATGCCTGTGGCTCCGACTGATGCTATTTCGGTGGCTGATAAGCCAAGCAAATCCTGAACCATTGTGAGTTGTTATGGTACTGATTAGTTCATGTAACATGACATACTAAGCAGATGATGATAGAACTGGTATAACAGAATAAATCCCGTAGATGATAGCATCAGAAAAAAAACACTTTCATATGCGGCGAAAAATCAGGAACAGCAGGGAACTCATTGTTCCGGATGCTTTTCGAGCAACAAACCATTACGTAAAGAATGGTGATGTCAAACAATCACTAACATCAGCTAACCCTATACCAGAGGCAATTGCAACCTTTTACCTACAAGTGTACATAAATCTACGAAATAACCAGGAAGAGAACCCTTTGCCTAATGAACACCCAAAGAATACAAAAACACAGAGCCAATGCTGCCCACCAACCCTACAGACTACAGATACTAAACTATACCCTAAACAAGCCCACATGATTCCATTCTGGAACCAGTAGTGTAAATCATAAGGATCTGCAAAGTATAGATGCCCATCAGTGTCAGCCTTAAAAGCTGAGTGTTTCGAAGCTTGATCATTCCCCTTGTACAAGGGAGAAACTTACCAGCACTTGACCTGAGCGTTGGCCGCACAACGAGAAACACCCCATTATATCAATACTATAATCAGATGGCTGGGGGAGATGAAGCTTCAAATGAAGCTCGCAGTGGTCTGTTAACAAATGGGTGCTCCAAAAGTTGTGATGCAGAAGGTCGGCTCTCAGGATCAACTCTTAAACACTGGCCAATGAAATCCTGTGCCTCCTTCGACAGATAGTTGGGAATAGTAGGCTGTTCCCCTCTTCCAATCATGAAGAAAGCATTAGCCTACAAGTAACAAAGCATATTAGAGATATGGTGACCAACACAGGGAAAACTAGGTTACAGCTTCAAGGGAGAAGCATATTATATATATAATGATCTCATGCACTAGTAAAGGCGCTATATCCTAGCACAAAGTGATCAAATCAAGGAAAAGACTTGACTGAGACAGAAGCAAGTCCATCTTCGTAGGATTACAAGAGATACAAGCTTGCAAGGCAACAAACAATGACTTTCCCAATAGACTTGACAAAAAAGGGCCTTAAAAAACAGAAAAGAGAGGGAACTTTTGACATTCTAGTGTTAATTTATTGCAATCTAATAGAGGTTTTTTTCTCTCTTCACCATAACTTCTAGACTCTTCTCAACCAAATGTTCAACATTCTAGACATTAGATAAGGCCAATACAGTAAACAATATCTTAACATGCAGATATTTGAAAGGTATGAGTAAATCAATGTTACTCAACTCTGTAATATAGAAAATCAAAACATGACATACCCACTCGACATTAGGAAATGGTATTTGCCGGGTTAGCATTTCCAACACAGTGCAGCCAAGGCTCCATATATCAGCTGAAGGCCCATACATCTTTTTAGGATTAATAACCTGAAAATGAGAAGGTAAGTATGTTCCAGACAAGCGATACACAAGTATTATCTTGTGAAAAATAACATCAAAATAGATAGTTATCAATACAAGGAATGGTAGTCACAGAAAAGTAACAAGAATGTTAAGGGGCTATTGCAGATTTTCCATTGGTTTCTTGTCTTTTGAAAGAATGCCACTCAGGATGTTGAATTGTAACTTTTACCTCAGGTGCCATCCAGTAAACACTTCCTTTGCATGACTTCAGCATATTAATTTTTGACATCTGACAAAGAAAACTACAACCATAAGACAATTTGACACTGAGAACATGGAAATAATGAGCAGAAAGACAAAGGCTAACCTCCTTTGCCAATCCAAAATCTGCAAGCTTTACAGATCCATTTGCATGCACCAATATATTTGCGCATTTGATATCTCTGCATATGAAGCAATTGTTTCAGCTGAAGAAATTACTGAGTCGAATGGAAGGATCATGCAGACATATCCATGCCCCACAAAAGCAATGAACACCATTAAGATAATGCACTAACTTTACAATTTCACAATTATCAGTATCAAGTTTTAGAATCAGCCAGGATGAACAGCTTCATTTATTTATGGAACCTCCTCCATGACTCTACTGTGTATGACTGCATGGCACACTCATAAAAAGGTGTACCAGGGCAATAGGTAGTTCTTGAAGTAGAGATGGGAAAATAGTTTCCCTAGATATGCAATTAACAGCAGAATAACACATGGTCTAAAAAAACATCTTTTCGTCCCTCACGTTACTCTTGTTGGACATAAGATTCAGAAAACAAGCTGTTACCACTACAGCAATGAAAACATGAAATTATCCCCGTAAAATATTAGATGATTAAGAAGCTTTGTACCTGTGGACCACATTTCTCTCATGGAGGTAAACCAATCCATTAAGAATCTGCCTTGTGTATGCAGAGACTTGCGATTCTCGTAGTTTATACTTTTGATAGAGGGATGAAAGAGATCCTTGTGTGACAAGCTCAATAAAAATATAGAGTTTGGATTCTTCCTGCATTGAAACATAAACAGATCACTTGACTTCATCAATATCACTAAGACATAAGGGGGTGCAAATGGCACAATAATCAGTTAAATTCAATCATCTCTTAACTAAATGATGGCAGGCAATATTAAAAGAAGACCACAGTACCTTGTCAGTTCCATAATACTGGACTATATTTTCATGTTCAAACTGACTGAGGAGTGCAATTTCCTGAGAAATACAAAACACAAAATTAGAGCTGGCAATTAGTGACAAATGTAGCCTAACCAACAACTGATGATATTATAAGATTAATCAGTAGCTATAACCTGCTCAAGTGCACCAATAGATTGTTGTGCATTGCTTCCTTGGTCAAGCAAAGATACTTCCTTCACAGCAAAAAACGCACCCTCACTGCAGATTCATAGGCATAAGTTTCAACTATTTTCTAATGGAGCAACAAAAGGAAGAGTACACTTTACACCATTCGAAGTGGTGTTTGACTTAAATTCTATAATCAGGTATTCAGGTGAAAGACATTCTCAATGTCACTCCTAAGAATCTTTTTGAGTTGAATCAAGCATTCAATTTGTAAAGTATTTTAATCATCCATTTATCGATAACGAGAAACTATACAAGGGAGAGGGAAAGGAGTAGGAACTCTTAGCACCTCCCCCCTCGAGACGACTAGAGACAACCTAGAGCAAAGGATTGCCTGAACCATGAATTGCATTTATTCATAATCAGTTACTACATCTTCAAAAGGTTGAGATTTCCAACTAGAAAGATCCTTTCCAGGACAAGTTACCATGAAGTTAACTGGTAGCAGGTTACTCGTGGCAGAGTTGGAAATTGATAGACAAAGGTTTATTGAGAATAATTGTTACCATACAAATTCAATGGTGGCATAAGCTCACAACTATGAAAACCCATGCAAATTATAAATAGCAATATCAGCATTTGTTCAGAAAAATAATAAACCAACATATGACAAATGTGGTGAGTATTGACCAATGAGACGGGACAGACCAATATGTTGGTCAGTGCATTCTTAGTGCTTTGCAAATAAAAGGAGTTACTAAAGAATCTTTTGTTAGTCACACCTTGTCTTTGTTCAAAAGGTGTCAGTTTGAAGCATCATCTCTATAAGTAAAAGATATCCGTTCAACAATGTGGAAACTTTGTGACCCGGATTCCAATTTCTTTGATGAGCTACTATGGAACTTTAGTTTAATATATATATTAAATAAATTGTGAAAATATAACATCTTGTTCACTACCTAAATCATTACTGGAGGAAAACTCAAGCACCAAATGAAGGAGCTGTTCAAGCTAAACAAGGGGCTTTTTGGACTAAGTCTAAATAACAGGACAACTTATATATAAAAAAATTAATATGCCTATAGACGAAAGGCTGCCATATATTTGCAGTGACTGATGAGTAACAGAGTAACTACGCAAACAAAATGAGCTCACAGTAATATTATTCAAAAGCACTGGCACTTACTCACTGATCCCCTCATACACCATCCCAAATGAGCCGCTTCCCAGAAGAGCACCCCGCATCCATGACTTGATCTTCCGCTTGAACTTGCCATTCGGTGATATAATGAACATGGCCTCCGTGGTTGTACTGGACGCGTCATCATCATTTGTGGTCGACAATGAAGAAGTTCCAGTGAACCCCTCGAAGGTCTCTCCTATCCTCAACTCTTTCAGCTCGCCCTCCACCGCTGCCACCCCATCCTCAACCACATTCTCTTCCTCTGTGTCCGAATTGTAACGAGTGTCCACACGTTCTCTCAGTTCACTTCCCGGTTCCCTGGGAGCAAACGACTGCACAATGTCCCAAGCGGACGACCCAGTCATGTCATCGTCAACGAAGGACCTCCTCACCGGCGGAGGAGCGAGTGCACCAATTGGCGGAGGCGGGCAGAGTAAAGGCGGCCGTGCACCCCGTATCCCTACCTCCCCGCCTCCCCTCCTTGGTGAAGGCAGGAGCAAGCCCCCGACGGGAGCCACAACAGCAACGGCAGGGGCAGCCTTGGGTGACTCCTCGAGCACCGCAACGCTAGGCTCCTCCGCCGAGTCGGTGGCGGTGGAAGCGGACGAAGAGTGGAGTGACTCCTCAGGAATGGGGGCAGGGACGGAGCGAGTCGGCTGGACATCGGGCGCGGGCGCCGAGACCGCGCGCGCAATTGGCGAGGGTTCGTCGGCGGGTGTGGACGGGTCGAGGCGGGAGCGCGGGAGGAGGTCGGAGTTAGACCGCGACTTGCGCGCCTCCCAGGCGGCGACGGGGATGGCGAATTCCTCGGGGCCCGAGAGCCCCAGGCTGCGGCAGAGCTCGTCGACTTCCCCCTCCACGCTCCCGCTGATGCGGAGGTCCGCGCCGGGGGCAAGGTCTAGGGAGCGCGAGGGACGGAGCCCCGGCGAACGCTGCTGCTCCGCGGAGGACGAGGACGACCACGACGCGGCCACCGGCGCGGACGCCCCCGCCCCCGCCCCCGCCCCCGCGCCCGCCTCGTACTCGATGCGCTTCACCGCGTTGCGGCGATCCAACCGCGGGCTCCGTCCGCGGCTCCCGCTCCCACTCCCGCCGCCGCCGCGGCTGCTGGAGTCCATGGAGGCGTCCGCCCCGCCGCGGCGGCGGCCGGAGGAGGACGACGACGAGGGCGAGCCGGAGGAGGAGGAGGACTGCTTACGGCTCCACGAGAACATCTGGATCCATACGAGGGGAGGCGCAGCTCAGAACTAAAACCTGAGCTCCATGGGAGCTTGTCGGGACTCGGGCTCGATTTCGCACCCGCTGTTGCGCCGCAGCATCGGGGAAGGATTGGGGGAGGAGCTCGGCTGCTTGCGGGAAGCGGGTATGGCGTGTGCCGTGGCGTTCGTGGTGGGAAGTGAAATTTCCCTTTACAATACACAAGAGGCTGAACACGCTTTTGGGTCTATGCCAGGTTGGCCTACAGTTACCCTGGGGCCCAGTGGAAGAGACGTGGAGGCTAGCGGCTTGCTGTCCCGTGGGTGGGTTTAAGGAAGTGGTGGAGGACTGGCCGGACGCGGGTTGACTGCGACGACGAAGCCGTGGTGCAGTATAGAAGGGGTCGGGTCGGACCCGCGGTGGGGCCCGTGCGTCATTGGAAGAGCGCAGAGTGAATAGCTGCCGTTGGCGTGGATGTGAGGTCAGTGTGGGCGGGAGCGTGTGAGCGCGGCTGCTGCCTCATCGTCCTCGCTGTCAACGGCTGCGGCGCGCACGGAGCACGGCGGCGGTTGCCGGTGAGGTAGGCAAGGAAGTTTGGAAGGAGCAGGCTCCGGCCTCCGGGACTGCTATAGTAATAGCATAGCAGCCGCTACTCTCTGAACTCCGAGTCCAAGCCTTTGGATCGGAAAAACAACACGTGGGGATTGTGTTACGAGTATCATTTTGCTGATTACCAGGACACCCGTAACAGTGCTATCGAAGTTGACAGGTGACGTGGAGCTGTTGATATACATGGCCTATGTGTTAAAATTAATTAAAGGTACTTTTTTTTCTTTAGCATAGGCATCGGATTGATAGTTGAAATAAAAACATAGCATGCATGTACTTAGATTGATAGTTGAAATAAAAACACAGCATGTATGTACTTGGCTAGCTCTGCGCTAGCGCTAAGCAAATCTCTAGCAATTTGCTTTTGAGTCTGAGTCTCCTCCCAAGTCTAATCAACTAACGATTTTCGCCCCCTATTAGGGACGTCCTTAGTTGAGTATAAGTGACCTTAGGGTGGAGCATGGAGACCGCCAAGCTATAATGCCATTAAAATTATCATTGCTATGAGTTGACCTATTAGTTAGGCCACGTTTAGATCTTCTAGGTAGTAATTTAATTTATAGTGCTTAGTTTGCAAAACCAACTACAGGTTTCTATTAACTTGGTTGTTTATTTTGAGCTATTAGCTTGTGCATTTAGGATAAACACGTGCTAGTTTTAGCTTCAGTTTCCTTTGTTCTTATTGACACTGTTTTTTGGCACGTGTCAATATGATTTAAGGATTGTGCCGATTGGCAAAAGGCTAGTTGTCGTTCCTTATCGGTATTGGGATATTACCGGTCAGATTGCCGATAAAGATAAGAATGTTGCTGATGCAGACAGGGACTTGTTGTCGATTGAGGCAGAAAGACTCTTGATGAAGGCGAGAAAGCGTTGCCAATGAGAGCCAAAGCCTGTTGCTGATAGGATGAATATTGCCGATGAGGACGGAAAACTGCCGATGAATGATGATGCCGATGGAAGCAGGATGAAGTGGCTGGTGTCAGCAAAGAGCTGCCGATGGTGATAGAAGGGATGTTGCCGATGAAAGATGACATGGCTAACGTGAGCATACAGTTGCCGATGGCGCTAAAAGGAAGTTGCGGATCGGAAGGAGGTGTCGATGGAAAGTTTCATCGAGGAGAAGACGTAAGGAAACTGGTGATCTTATGCCAGTATTGTTATAGAAGTTTGAGTCCGACTCTTGCACGAGTCGTTTATTTCCTTAAAAATAGAGGTGTTTGTTTAGGAAAATATTATTGTTATTTGGGTCCGACTCCTGCGCGAGTCAGTTATTTCCTTTAAAACAAGAGTTTGTTTTGTTTAGGAAAGGTACGAGTTGTGTCTGTCTACAACTCCTATTGCTGGAGTATAAATATATACCTAGGGGTCGTGAGGAGAAGATATATCCAAGCATATCAATACAAATGAATCTACTTTTTTATCTACTTTACCAGTAATTTACCTTTACCGCATTAGGTTTAGTCTATCTACGAGTTCTTCAAGTTTCGACGGGCTGCATCTCATTGACCTCCGTCAACCCTTGCAAGTTCCGTGTTTGAGCAATCAGACCTTTGACGTCCAGGCGCATCGCTGTCGTCTCATTCTGCTATTGTTCTAGTTATCCTGATCAGGTTTGATCCTTGACATCTGGGCGCATTGTCGTTGTCTCGTTCAGATCTTGTTCTATTTATCGTCCTTGTCGATTAACTGGTCAAATCGACTGACACGCCCTCGGATATCGAATTCGGGTATAAGTCCGAAGTGTTCGCAGATCCTGACGTTTTTTGTGTCAACAGTTCTAAAATAAATCAACTTGTAGAGTGTCATAAATTAATTTTATAGAAAAACACGATGACAAATTGGCATCACTAGATATGTTTTTATGATATACTATTTTGTGTCATAGATAACGTTACTTTTTCTTATAAAGTTGATTCATCTTATGATAGTTTGACTTTAAGTGATTCAATGAATTGATTTATTTTAGAACAACGGTAGTAATAACTAGCAGTTAGGATATGTAACACCCATTATTAATTATTGAATTATATACCGAAATATAAGAGATATATGTTTATTCTAAATTGAACTATGCAGTTAGAACAAGTATGTAGAAAAAAGTATTTGCAACATTGAGTTATTATCATCAAATGTGCGACATACAATTTAATAATTTATATCTATTTGGCATGGTAGATGTCAACATTTTTTTCTACAATTTAGTATAGTTTGACTCAAACTTATGCAAAACCGAGATATCCTATATTTCAGGACGTAAGAGTACACGTTTCAAACATGGAAAATCACATAACCGTGCGAAAAAAAACATTTTTTTAATTACGATGAAAAGCTCAAATTCTAGTAGGAAATGGAAATGGTCGCAATTTTCCAAACAAGATAACAGCTATCAGTATACGTTCAGTCCTAACATCACCAAAAGTCCAAAAGTCCAAAAGTCCCAGAGAGATTTGTTCTCAACTGATTTCTCGCAATAATCTGGAAACTTCACTGCTTTTAAACGGGCCTATCCGTGGACGCTGTGTTTTGTGTGTGTCAGTGTGTGTGAGAGAGAGAGACCGCCTGATGAACCGAACTGAACGTTCTCCCTTCTCCGGCGTGGCCCCCTAGCCCTTGCACATGCGTCTGAACGACTGAGGCTGTGTTTAGACGATGAAAATATGGTAAAAAAAATCTTTTCGTTTGTATTTAATAATTAGTGTTTAATTATAGACTAATTAGGTTTAAAAGATTCGTCTCGCAAAGTTAAAGTAAACTGTGCAATAGTTTATGATTTCGTCTACATTTAGTACTCCATACATATATCATAAATTTGATATTTGATATGATGGAGAATCTTCTTTTTGCATAATATTAAAGTTTAGTGTTTTCGTGGAACGATGCGCGAGCGTCACGTTCGCGCCAACGCACGCCTCCCTCTCCCTCCCACCCGGCTCACCCTCTGTCTGTTCTGAGTGCCTGAGTGGCGGCTAGCACCGAGGTGGCCGCACGTGGCAAGTCGATCGGCTCCCGGGAGTTGTTTATTCCTGTCACGTTCCTGTCAGAGGCTCAGAGCCAGCTATATATGTTTATTACCTCAATTAATTAATTAATTAGCATATGTTTATTTCCGATATTAGCTGGCCTTTTTGTTCACAGCGGTGACTCCGGCGATGGGTCAAGTTCCTGCAGGCCCACTTCCACTTGCCACTTGAGGCCACTTCTCACTGTCAGAAATTTGGGTTGCGTGCAAATGGCACGTTCTTGAAAAAAATTCATGTTGCAAATTCTGCGCATTGTACGTGCTGCCACTACTACTAGCTGAACATAGTGCACGACGACCTCTGGTTTCTGAATCGTTCCTTTCGGCAACGTGACAAATGCAATTCGACGAGGTACTAAATGAATACCGGGTCTAGCTGATGGTACACGTGTAGCGATGTCAACCAATAGCCTCCTTTAGTTTCCGACACGTACTAAATGTGTAAAGCTGTGGGTATCTGACCTGGTGATTGCAGTACGGCTGTCGTCCTTGAATGACCATTGAAGAGATCCTATATGTATAATGTTTTCATGATCCACGCTAGTCAAAGCATCCCATAACACTATGATCATCTCTGCCATCCGGATTGGAGCCCCTCCGTTATTACCTGACTTGCACGTCACTTTCGTACGTATTAACTTGCATGCCGCGGCTTCCTCTGCGAGGAGAGACTGAGTAAGACAGGTCGGACCTCTTCTGATCCGTGTCGTGTCTCCGGTGACAGCGATCGGGCTGAACTGTGTTTGGTTGTTACTTCTTACAAATACAAAGCGTCAAGCGTACGCTGTTGCATGGCTAACACGGCAGCCAAGCCAATCGATCCCATGCCATGCATGCACCAGGAACCGGGCCGGCACGCCGCCCGGCACGCAGACCCGAGTCCCCGACTTGGCCAGCCATTTACAGCCACAGATGCGCGTAGACCGAGCGCGCGCGCGCGCGGTCGTTATTAACCGATTTCCCCTATATTTGCAACCTCGCACGTCCGCATCAAAACGATCAGAAATTCATGGATGATGCGAAAGTGATCGTGTCCACCTACGAGGAGCTGCCGCGCCGGCGCCGGCGCCGTCCCATCACCATCACCAGCCGTGTCGCGTCGTCGTCGGCGCCGAGGCAGGCCGGGAGCTACAGCCGTCGGGCGCTGCTGCTCGCGTACGCACAGCAGCTGCGGCGGCGGCGTCGGCGCGGGGCGCAACAGATCAGAGAGGCGCCGTTGCTGCTCGAGTGGGGCAAATGGAAGGCGGGTCATCGTCATCCCGCCGTCGCCGGCGGTGGCGGCATCGCGGCTGTATGATGCATGGGCGAATTTGATATATTATTGTTTCCACTCCACGTACGCGTGAACATGCCGGTGCAGCCGTGCAGAGATTAATATAATATAATTCACTTGTGTGTTGGTTGCAGATGAGGCGGATCGGGAGAAATTGGTGCTCCAGGTTGCGCTGCGGCGTCCGGCTTTGGGTAAGGACGTTTCTTCGGCGAGTCAAGAGGATTAAAGAGAATGCCTCTCGCAAGAATTAAAGGCGATACTAGCAGTATGTTAGATTAGGATGCGGTCGAAATTGGTCGCTGATTGATATTCTGTTCTTCAGCGTAATACTAATGTCACTAAGTCTTCATATAATCCCTCGTCAGACAAGTAAATCTATCTATGTTTTTGGGATAGATAGAGTATAAAATAGCTAATACTCCCTCTATTCTAAATTACAAGACATTCCAAAATTCTTGAAGAGTCAAAACATCTTAAGTTTAATCAATAATTATAAAAAAAACTATAAAGATTTATGACATCAAATAGACATGTTATGAAATATTATTGAAAACGAATCTAATAATATTTTTAATTGACATTATAAATGTTATTATATTGTTATATAAGTTTGATCAAATTTGAGATACTTTGACTCTCCAAGATTTTAGAGATGTCTTTATAATTTGAGATGGACGAATTACATGTCACCATATCCTATCCCTTGAATGTTTATAAAGAACATTGCAACTGTCCAATAAGCTGGGGTCGGGCATGTCCAAAGAATAATGTACCTGGGTCGGTAGCGAGAATAAATAAACCTAACGTATAGCTAACCATTCACGATGACGGCAGAGGTCCAGTTTGATATGCACGGTCGATACAGACACTTACATTAATTCTATTGAAATCATGCCATCTATTTTTTTTTCCGTAAAAAGACTGATACCCTCAGTCGTTAACTATTCCTCATATACGGGTGAGCATTTTTTAGAGAAACTATATTCAACACTCGAGTGTTTCTAGCTTTCTCTTCTTCTCCATTTCCGTCTCTCCCTCTCTTCTCCATCCCTTGTCGACTTAGAAAAGGTTTTAGAAAGGCAGACAGACTATACGGTGTGAGTAGGAGAGACGGCAGTGAGGCATCGGCAGACAACAGGAAATTTCCACAACGGCATGACGCGTCGGTCCTAATCGTGCGGCAGTAACTGCTCCGTGATTCGTGCCCATCAATGCAGTTTTTCGGCAGAGAGAAGTCGCGAGCGTTAGACGAGGAGTTGGAAGGAAAAGCGGTCAACAGAGGAGGGGAAGGTGTCGGACGCAGCACCAGATCAGAAATAGGATGGACGGCTGGTGATAAGGAATGAATAATGGCGGGCCAAACGGTTGTGGCTTTGAGTTTTCGGCAGAGGTAGACATGGTCATGACTTGGCAGGGCGGTGAGCGGGTGCAGCGGCGGCACGTTGGCAGAAAGAAGAAGATATGAATAAAAAAAAAATCAGATGTTAGGAGAGCGTAAAACGCCCGGGCATTGATGCATGCGGTGGCTTTGGAGTTAAGTGCGATCAAAGCTCGGAACATCACGTGTCTTCGGCTTGTGGTTGCGACGCCCGTCGTTAAACTCACGAAAATTGGATCCTGCAATAAGTAGTAA
>CM039123.1:933389-960794 GCA_022036555.1 Microstegium vimineum | reverse complement strand
TAATCAAGGAACAAGACCGTCAGGCTCTGAAGAAAGCTAAGATTCGTTATTTCAATGCAATACTTTGAGAAGATCAGTAAAATATGCTCACTGGAGTTACAGGGAAGCATAAAGTGGGTGAAGCTTGCAGCTCAGGTAGTTTCTAGGGCAAGGAAGTAGCCTATTTTAGCAGTAAAAAAGGCAACTCTTCACTAAGTATAGGCTTAGAGGTTGCACGGGGATGGGCAGTATGGATAGAGTCTAACAAAGTTCCTACTGTTTAATTGGAATTAACAACAGTTACAAGGAAGGAGCCCCCAGGCCCAGCCACCCATGATGATGTTTGCTCATACAGCTTCCACTAAACCCAGAAAACTTCAAAGATATGTAGTACTTTTGTTGGAGTCTTGAAACCATCAGCAAAGAAATGCTTAGGCAGTTCATGACACATGTTATCTTTCATCTCCATTCATCAAGCTTCAGCATAAGAACAATGCCATACATTCAGAACCCTAAATAATGACACATATTTGGCACTCTTGATGCTTATTAAGCACCCAAGCACATGTTTCAAGTGATTTCTTAACATACAACATGGACGTTGGTTTATTAATAATTCAACATAGTCCAAAACATTAATCAAACAATCATAGAAAATCTGTTGTTAAAGAAGAAGATTACCTTTACAGTAATATAAGATGCTGGAATAAGACCAACTAGTGTTGCAGCAAAGAAAATATGGAAAGGTATGTCAACAATCGGTGACGCCATATTTATGAATGTATTGGGCAAAGTTGGAGTTATTCTCAGAAAAAGCATATAATTCAATAGCTTTTCTTTCCTCTTAGCAATCTGCATCAGAAACAATGGTATCTGTTACATAAATAGTGCATGACAATAGATCATTTTTTATGAAATAAAGAAACGGATGAACTTTGTGTTGCAGGAAGGATCTCAAGAAAACATTAACTAACAGAACAGGATATCAGTAGATACCTCTGACTGGAAATATCTCAGTTTTTCAGGCCACAACCAACTAACCAAGGGTCTGCCAATCAGCTTGGAGACAAAATAGCAGGACGATCCACCAGCTGTGGCAGTGAAAACTACCAAACTGCCACCTTTAATCACTCCAAAAAGAGCCCCAGCAAGTAAAGACATGAATATTGTTCCAGGGATCATGAATGTTTGCATGAAGATGTATATTGAGCAATAACCCAATATAAAATTTGTTTGATAATCTCTCGCATAAACAGCAAGATTGTCTCTGCAAGTTTATAAAAAATTATTAGCAAACAGCAACAAATATGTCCTATTCCCAAACTATGTCCACTAATTTCATTCTCACTATACTCTACAAAGATTGCAGTCATGAAAATTACTCACTCTGTTCCAAATTGTAAGTCGTTTTAGCTTTCCTAGGTCCATAACTTTTGATATGCACATAGATACACGCTATGTCTAGATACTATAAAACTATAAAAGCATAAATGACTTATAATTTTTTCTTGTTATTATCCACCAATGGTAACAGACTAAGTCTAGTAGAAAATCAACTAAAACAAATTGGCTATGTGTTCAGTAAAACCTGCACTAAGATTGAAAATTCTGAGAATTCTATGGCTAATTAATAAATTAGTACAAGTAAATGCTCAGATAGGAAAATAGCATAGCATCAGATCCACTCAGCTTGTATCTTAGAAGGGGACTGTAATTCAAACGTAGGAGCACACCTCGGTGTGCTAGATTTTGGTAAATACTTGCAGTGTCTCTTAGACAACTAATAAATTGTTAAATTAGCCAAAGCAAAACAAAATGAGTGTCTTTGTTGTTGTAACCAGAAATGTAAGTGAATAACTGAATGTGCTATGGTTTGGTGAGTGGTTGGCTGGTTGTAACAGAAATGCAAGGTCACATCCTAATACATCAAAACAAATGACCAATTGGTAGTTATAACTAATATGAATCATGTTAGGTCCAGGATCCTATATCAGTGCCAGTAACTGTACAAGATTCATTTTTTTGTATTGGATGCACAACAAAGCATAATGAACTTGTACTGAAGTTCAACAAGAGATATGGATAAAATGAAAATTTTACTTTATCAAACTAAACCAATAAGGGTACAGTAATAAAAAACTATAAATAATTAATCTGGTATCACAACAGCATTGTCCAGTGCTTATATCTATAACTAAGTACTTCTCCAACATGTAAAACCCAACATAAATGTGGGTAGCATCGTTCATCTTGTATGGATGATGGTAATGGGGAGCTTTGAAAAACTGACACTCAAGGCCAATATACTTGCAAACTTCTCCTGCTAATTAACCTGAGAAGAATTATAGTGGTACTGAGTACTGACTCCCGAGAGATAAAATTTACAGCAAGAAAGAAAGGAAGTTACTGTCCACGACAATTTCAACACTGAAATTTGTACAGCCGAACTCCTAATCTTTCCCAATTTCTAGCGAGGTTTTGACTTGGACAAAGTCTCCCACTGTTGCAAGATCAAATGGGAAAGCAACCCTCTTCTGTCCCCTTGAAATTAGTAACCAATATATCTGATGTTCCTAATAATTGTCTAAATTTGCATCCACTGAAACATGTCTTCGGTATTATTTGATTGCACCGCGTGTTCATCTTCGATCTCACGCATCACGAAATCTCACATCTGCATCAAGTTATTCTGATGTTGAAGAACAGCCTAGTCCTCAGAAATCGGCACCCGAAATCACATCCGAACCAGCACTAGTGAATCAATAGATGCCATGCTTGTAGTATAATTTACACTGCGCGTCTCAGATACGAAATAGCTTCGATCCAAATAAAAGGCCGATCGGGGGAAACAAAGAGCAAGCGGGCAGGGATATGCTTACTTGAGAAGGCGGACGTCGGCGAGGTTGCGCGGAAGGCGGAGGATCTGCCCGAACTCGCCGCGTGGGGCGGTAAGGAAGACGCAGAAGATCCCGGCGGTGAAGAGCGCGAGCACGGCCGCGAACGCGAACGCCTCGGACCTCGTCAAAGCCGGGCGCGCCCCTGCGAGCTCCGGCTTGCCCTTCTTAGCGGCAGGAGAGTCGTCGCTGCCGGGGCCGGGGCCGGCGCCGGCGCCCGCTGCCTCGATGTCGCGGCGCGCGAACGGCATGACCATGCCGGCGACGGCGGCGGGGCGGGGGACGCTACGCGGAGGGAGCGCCTGCTGCTGCTGACGCCGGGGCTACGAGGCATGTCTCGGGGACGGCCTCATGGGGTGGCGGGCGGGCGACGACACCGAAGGCAGGAGAGGTCGGAGGAGGCCGGTGGTGCGGTGCTATTGTTCTGTGCCGCGTCGTGTTTTTTGTTCGGATTTTCTTCGATTTTTTTTTCTTTGGTTGCTTGCCGTGTTTGATCCGGTGCGTCGATTGGTGAGTGTGGGATGTGTCCTTTGATCTTTGACTTATTTAAAAGGGCCGGACTTGGGCCGATTTCTGTCCCGGGCCGCTGGTGACCAGGACCAGGACTCCTAGGCCGACAAATACAGTGCAATACGTGCATGGAGATTGGAGATTCTCATGGCGCCGCCGCGCCGCCCTCCTTACCGACGGACTGCCTCCTGCACCTCTTCCTCCGCCTGGACCCCATCTCAATCGTTCGCTGCGCCGCGGTTTCCAAGCACTGGCGCCGAGCCGTCATTGACAACGCCTCCGAGATCCGCCGCCACCTGATGGGCCACGCCGATCGCTGCCTTCTTTTGGGGCTCCACAACCGCGAGATGTTCCCGGGAGAGCTCGGCTTCTCCCGCCGCTCATCATGGCTGCCGTCCGGCGGGGCGGCACTGGTCGGACGACCTGCCTGTCCCTTGCTTCATGCCGATGGCTGAAGGCACAAAGGCCAAGCTGTACGCGCCGCTCGCTTGCAGCGACGGCCTCCTCCTCCTCTGCCGAGGCCTCCCGTCAGAGATCTCCGTGGTTAACCCTTTGACCGGCTTTCACGCCTCCGTGCCCCGCCCTGGTGGTGGTGGCCGCTCCAGGTACCGGCACCGCTACCTCCTGCACTCCTGCCACGGCACAGAGCTGGAGCCGAGGCCCAACTCTTTCCAGGTGCTCGCATATAATATCGTCCCTCATGCTAATGGCTACGGCACGTTGCCGTTGGCCCTCCAAAACTAACGCTCGGAGACCGGTGCCTGGGGCCAGGTCTTTGAGCCCAAGGTTGAAGGATTCAGCTGCAACCATGGTGCCGCCCCGATAGTGTGCCAGGGTGCCGTCCATTGGCTCTGCAAAGCGTCAGGGCCTTATGGACAAGAGTTCGTCGGCAGAACCACGCACACCATCGCTGTGGACATAGCCACCGGCCGAGCAAGGGTGACGAGGTTGCCGAAGCATTGCTTGAACGACCCAGATGTGTCGATCGGGAAAATGCTAATGCTAGCAACTTATGAGGATCACCGGCTGTCACTCCTGCGAAGAGAGGAGGCAAGCCTGGAGGTATCGATCTGGCTGTACCTCAGATATCATGGCGGAGGTGGAGGCGGCGGCGACGATGACCCGGAGAGAAGTTGGTTGTTGTGGCAGTCTATCGACATTCGCAAACTCATCGAAGACGCAGACTTGTCACGTTTTCGGCTAGGTTGCAAAGATTGGTCGGTGCTGGAGATCAGGTTAGAATGGTTTTGCCCAAGGAACCGCTGCGTGATTATGTGGATTCCTTACCTTGGATTACTTGTTCTTGATCTAGCGGGCAAGCAGATACGAAGAGCCGCAAGGGATAGCCATGGACACATATGGCCGTACGAGATAGATTTGACGCTGTGCTTATCCTCCATTAAGCTGTTCTAGTGAACTTCTTTTTAAGAACTTATTTGTATCACCTGAATAAATCTTAGCAAACATTTTTTTTATTGTCCGTAATGATATGCTAACCAAAAATAATCTCCTTAAGAGAAAATGGCCAGGGAACCCAAGTTGCAAGTTTTGTGATAAGTGGAACATCTTTTCTTTATATATACCCTGTTGCAAAAGTAATCTAGGCTGTCATTGGCAAGTGCATTTGGGCAGATAACATACCCACATCATTAGCTCAGTGCTAGGTTTGATGTGATGAATTGTTACCTTTATGGGAAGAAATTCCATCTTTGGGGGATATCTGTTGTTTGTTGGGCATTATGAAAAGCCCGTAACAGAACTTGCTTTGAAGGAAAACTTAAAAAAAATCCAATGGAGATTCTTTATCATGCAAGTGCATTAATGCATTTTTGGACAGGTTTGTATGCTGAAATTGATAGAGAGATGCTTATCAACGAGGTCAACACTATGTTGTGAGAGGCGACAAAGTTGCTATTCAAGAAAACATTCAGAAGGAGACCAGGAGTTGTTGAAGCTCGGCTCTGACGATGAGATCTAGGATCCGTGATGAAGGATATATGCATGCTGAGAGACTAACTTGACCATTTTGTCTTTTGGTCTTCTCTTGACCTATCTGGGTGTTGAAAACTCTTGATGGATCTGCTGGGAGGAGGTTTAGCTATAGTAATGGACTCTTGTTATTTTATCTCTGTCTAGAACTGTTTAGATGTGTCTCTTTTGTTCTAGCTTTCTGTCGCTAAGACAGAGATCAGGTTTGCTAGGTGATTTTAGCTCTGAGTCTATTATTTTTCTCCTTCCTTTACAAATTGTTGTATTTTCGTTTATCGTTAAATAGAAATGGAGGATGGACACATGGGGCAGATTTTCCCAAAAAACAGATGGGGCAGATGTCTTCCTCGATGATCCCTTTCCTACGAAGGTTTGGCCGCCATTGTAGCCTGTTGCGAAGAAGCAACCACCCAAGGAACTTGAGGGCCTATTTGGTACAGGTCATAACAACTTTATGAGTTGTTGTGAGCTGTTTTTTTTTTTGTCAAACATCTATTTTCAAAACAGATTCATGGGTGAAGTTGTTTTTCTTTCCCTCTCACAAAGTCATGAAGTGTGAATGTGTGATGAAGTTGAAAGAAAGTATCTTATCTCAGCCCTTTCTCTTATTTCTCTCTCATATGCATGCATGAAGTTATTGGTGAAGCTCTTTTGTCAAACACTTTTTTTAAAATAGCTTAACTTCACCTATAAAATTGTCCATAAAATTATTTTCTAAAAATATAGCTTCACTAGTGAAGCTAGCTAAGTTGTGCCAAACATGCCCTTACTACTGTTCTCCTAACAATCTAGAATTCTAAACTCAGTTACGAATAATTGCTTTGCAGCATTCATGACGTAGCAGCAATTTTCTAAACTCAGTTACGAAATATATAACTAACAGGATTACAATTGAATGCAGACTTAGTGCACGTCAAAGGCCACCCTAGGCACACTAGCAGAGAAGAAACTTTTGGTTCGCATCGGATTTCATCTTTAGTTTTGATAATTTTTTTTGTTCGAGACTAATGCTTACATTAGTTTCGATTCCAAGTTTTATGGGCCTTGAAAAACTTTTAATCCCTGTTAATAACACTAACCAAATTAAAAAAACCTACATTAGTCCTATTGTTGATGTTACGAACTTTTAGTCCCGGTTTGTAATCGGGACTAAAGGCCTCTCGATGGGTTAGTTTAAAAGGGAAACATCTCATTTATTGTTAGATGTGCTGTGTAGGTGGGTTGATAATCTATGGGCGAGACAATACATGAGGTCTTGAGTTTAAATCTCACATACAACAGTTGTGGGAGATTTTTTTTTTAAGTTGCGAGCACTTTTAGTTCTGGTTGGCACTAAAGGTCCTCCACCATTAGCCCCGGATAAATCTCGTGGCACGTCCTCAAGATCAGGTCATGCCCCTAACTGAACAATGTTTCGTTGCAACACGCCACCACATTTGCTAGTAATATTAAAAGTGTGAAGTCAAAATAATAAATTTATGATGTTAGCGAAAGGGATACGACAAAGCATACAAAAACTAAGGTTTCAACACAATGCATATATGCAAAAAAAAATATGATATTAGTGAAAGGGATACGACAAAGCATACAAAAACTAAGGTTTCAAAACACACACACACGCACGCATGCAGACTGAGAGAGAGAGAGAGTAATTGTTGAATTTGTAACAACCAGATGAAAAAGATTTTAAATGTGCTTATGTAACATAAGATTCCAACATGGATTGGTGGGCTAGTACTATATATTAACCCTTGAGCACTACTACTAATTATTCTACTTGTAGGTGCTTGATTAAACCTTCTCCTTATACATATATGTTGGCAGGGAGACACTACAAGATGCCCGACCAAGAATGCTCAACAGTAAGCACAGTGGTCTTGGTCTTAGTTCTGTGGTCACGGCCAAAAACAGTAATCTTGAGGACCAGATCCTCGTCTTCACGTAGAACAACTAAATTACGATGTAGAGTCACCGAACCATCATCAGCACTAGCCATGTCAACTAGGCCCCAACGTTCACTGTCGTATAACACCATCTCGTTTGAATCTTCAGATGTACAAGCCGTCACGCTGCCGGAAAAATTCCGTGGCCCCTTCAAAATGTTGATACCAATAACAGCTTCCACAGCATAGTGCACAGATATATATGCCAACTCTAACGTACTCAGCCAACTTGAAAACTGATTTTTCTTAGTCCATGGACCTAGAGGATAATCTTGATGTTCCACGATCCTACTGAAAATTCTATCCATGTCTTCTTCTCCGCCCCTGATCTTTAAGTATACCTCAAAATAAAAAACACTTGCCTCAATGGCTCCTCGGTTAGGCCCCGTCAAAGCGAGCATTTCATCCTTACAAACAAGGGATCAAAGTAACATATATAATGTCAACCAATTTGCAATTACAGACGTCGTATGTTATTATTAGACGACGATGTATATATGTAAGGATTTATATATATATATAGTAATACTTACTGGGGAATTGATCACCTGGCAGTTGTCTCTGTCACGTTGGAAGAGGTAGGTGCATTTGAAGTCTATGTCATCTCTCATCAGCACGGTCCCGTAGACACTGATAGGGAAACCAACGTCAGAGGCTAATACCTTCAGATGAAGGACGTTCAACGCGAGTTTCAGGTGGTCTAATTCAGAACTGGGGATCGTGTCAAGTGGCCGGGCAATTCGAGCCGTTGCTGCTAAGTCAAGAGAACGAAAAGCAACATGAATATTAGCAATACTTTGGGGAATTACTACTAGTTGATTAATTGACCTCTACTTACACTCTTGGTCATGGTCGAAGTCGAACACGCTTGATCCGCACATTACATCATAGCGGAAGCCACGGCAGCAGCGGTAGTTCCGACCCTTGGGGTCATACAGTGTGGCCTGTTCCTCGCGCACACGGAGAAGCAATGCCATGTCTTCCCTCCGCCACGTGCGGCTCGGCGACGGCTTCAGCCGCTTCGCAGAATCATCCTGTGTGTCCTCGTCCTCCGCCGGGCGCTTGATCTGCCTCTCCTCGGCCACGTCTTCCATCATCGTGGGATGGGTCGCGAGCGATCGAGAACCTTCGATCCGTTTGGTTGTCCGGGGCCCGGCCTTCCCAAGTTTGTCAATGGGATCGCGTCGCATGAACCAAAATATATAAGCGCGTCGCGTGCGTGGCATGTACTCTGCGCGGCCTGATTGACTGCCACGAAAAATTCGGGTCCGATTCACATGAAATCAAATGCGGAAGCACTATTTATCATATTTTAATTCAAATTTAAATTCAAGTACGAATATAAAACAGATGTCTCAAGTTCAGATTCGCATTCGAATATCTACTTCATTTTGAAAGGTAATAGATAGCATATATGTTAATAAAAAATTCTATAATTGAATCTATAAAAAAATCAGTAAAAGTGTACATAAATATTTTGATACACATAGATAGTTACGTATAAATTAATTTACGTAAAAATTCTCAATAAACTAAAGTGCTTAAAACTAATATGATTAATCATATTAAGGGCCCGTTTGATACAGCTCAGATTCACTAGTGAAGTAGGTTTTTTAGAAAATAGCTTCATGAACAACTTTCTAGGTGAAGCTAAGCTATTTTGGAAAAAGTGTTTGGCAAAACAGCTTCACCAACAACTTTATGCATAGATATAAGAGAGAAAGGGGGAGAAAGCTCTGATAAGCTACTATTTTCAGCTTCACCCCACTTTGCAAAGCTGTTTTTCTTTATGAGATGGGAAGAAAAACAACTTCATAGGTAAAGCTATTTTAAAAAGAGGTGTTTGACAAAAAAAAAACAACTCACACCAGCTTTGCAAAGCTGTTGTAAGCTGTACCAAATAGGTCCTAAAGTTAACAAAATTTAACCTTATATCTCTTGATTATCATAAATATAAGTTTTAAATAGTTCTAAATTACAAAAAAAAATGTAAGTTTCAAAGTTATCATAAATTAAACTCATTTATTTTTTTAAAAGTACTCCCTCCATCCCAAATTGTAAGTCATTCCAAGAATCTTGGAGAGTCAAAGCATCTCAAGTTTGACCAAGAATTATAGACAAAACTATAAAGATTTATAACATCAAATAGGTATACTATAAAAATATAATTGATAACGAATTTAATGATACTTATTTGACATCATAAATATTATTATATTGTTATATAAGTTTGGTCAAACTTGAGAAACTTTGACTCTTCAAAATTCTTGAAATGACTTACAATTTGGGATGGAGGAGGTATTATACAGAATTAGACAACCATAAAGGTTAAGTTTAATTTATGATATTATACATTGTCTAGAGCACATGCAGGGCGTTAGTGTTGGGGAAGAAGGCATGGGTCCAAATGGCGAAGTTGTGAAGGAGGTTAGGGCTAGGGCTCGTGGTTTTATTTATGTTAATTTTGCTAATGAGAATGGAATTTCAAATGTTGATGCTCATAATAATCTAGCTAAGAGCATGATCTCTTTTGTAACATTCATGCATGTCTGGCTTCTTGACCCATCCGAAGGCGTTTGTGTTTCGTATGACCAACTCAATCAATAAAGAGGGAGGTGTTTGAAAAAAATGCATGGGCATTCTTAGGTATTCTTTACAATATCCATATTTTTACAACACAATGAACATGCATTGCATACACTAACATGTCTAGTTCTATCAATGCTCGTATTTCTTGCTCTTTTGAAGAAAAATGATCTTGGAATACCCTATCGTGGCTCTGCTAACTACAATGCCACATGAGTCATAAAGAAGATTTTCAAGGCGACTTTATGGGATGTGCATTAATTAACTACTCATGCTTGCAATCTTATTTTATGAGTTGATTAAATTTAAGGGATAGCTTAACTTAGGATAACTTTAGATTTTAATTTATTTTTAGACAAAGGGAATACATTGAATTAATTTTAGACAAAGGGGTAGGCCTGCAAAGGCCCGTCATGGCCCAGGGAATGAACGGAACCTTCTTGAAGAAAGGCCAATCACGTACCGTTGTTCTGTAAATTACGTCATGCCCTCCCATTTTCCACCGAATCGCTAGGCCACCACCAAACCAAACCACCCCAAACCCCGCCGGCCAGCGGCCACGGCCACCCTCCCGCCTCAACAGGCCCAGCGTGCTCTTGCTCTCCTTCGCTGCGGGGAGCGAAGCGCACCAGCAAGCGCCAATGGAGAAGCCTTGGCTGATCCTATGCCGCGTACATAGTGCAGAACCGGCTTTTGTTCGCGGTCGGCCCTTAGCCCAGGATTCGGGACTAAATGTCCCCCTTTAACCCCGGTTCGCAGACTTGGGACTAAATCCCGACCAATACCAACCGGGGCTAAAGGATGCGTCAGGTGGCGCAGGCGGGCCACGCGTGCTAGCGCCCTTTAGCCCTCGGGACTAAAGATTCAATTTTTTTTTTCTGATTTTGGTATTTCTTATTTTGGGTTTTCAATTAGATTAGGTATTCAAATGTGTGTATTCTTCGCTTCTAATACATGTATTCACTGCTAATACATGTATTCACGCACTTATAAATAAATAAAATGGATGTATTATATATACATATCACATACTCTTAGTTGCTCTGTAAGAGTTCTTCTTGCATACACCGTGAGGAATTCGCAAACGTAGTATCCACTGAGATTGTTGCCTTGTGGCTGCCTTAGAACCCACTATAAGATATGAAAATATTACTATCGTCATTATACGCATATGTTAAAGCATGATAAGGTAACAGATTATGAGAGCTAGTAGAACTTACATTTAGCAGACGAGGACCCTTTAGTGCCACTTCCAGTTCCGGACGGTGTTTCGGGACGAACCAAGCCCAAACCCTGCTCAATAATTGGATCATTAGTTAATTAACTCTTGCAGTGTAGTTAAAGAGCAGGAATCCATATTTAAATACCAAAGTTACCCCTTGATAATGTCTATCATATCTTGGTAATCTCTCAGTGGTTTTCTCAATGAGTCAAAGATTATCAATTGACTTCTTCTCATATCGAAGACTATGAGTATCCAGTGAAAACTGCATTGTTTATAGAGTCAACATATATATCTTTATGCTGAATTGAGTAATAAGTAAGACAAATTGTGCAAACGATAACAACACTCACCCAAAGTTGTATGGAAAGACTATATATTCTCTGGTCTTTTGGTTGACCAAGAACCTCCAAAAATTCCTCTCCGTTTGAGGTATCCATTGATCGCAGGGAGTGTTTGGATCCGAGAATATGATTGATGGATCAATGAAACCAATATCCGTGTCTCCATTACGTTTGAGCAATAACATCAAGAATCTGCATATATATGTTTGATGATAGTTAGTTACTATACATATACATATGCTATAGTCCGATTACTAAAAGAAATGATCACTTACAGATAGTAGCAACTCATCAGAGATTTGTCTAGAGCGTCCATATGGCATAGTTGATGAAGCTCACTATACGGAACAAATATAAGGTCATCGCCCCGGAAGTAATGTTCTTGTCTAATTCTGACGCAAATGCAGTCGTCATCTGGGTTTTTGGTACATGCCTCCATGTACCACGAGTTTAACTTGCGCATTTGTGTACCAAGTTCGCTGAGGGCCGATGGGTTGTACAGACTCCTGCCACGTACATAAGTTCTCTTCCACTCATCGACTATAGTAGCATTTGCGATGAGTGCATTTCCTAAAAATTGAGTCGCGGTTAGACCAGCTCCTGACAAGAACTCTTCCATACCATCATAATTGACCCTGGGGCCACTGTAGTCTTCTAGCACGCTCATGTTTGAACCATATTGATTCCCAACAACTAGCGGGGGCACTGATTGATTCGATTGTTCCCTGAGCTGTGGGACACCCTTCCCTGCTCTTCTCACTTTATTCTTCTCCTCTTCAATTGCCTTTTTGAGAGTGCGGTCATAGTCCGATAGTGGAGAACTCTTCTGAGCATCACGTAGTTTTCTCTTCTTTTCTTCCACCGCTTGCCTTAGAGCTGATTGATGTAAGAAGAACGGTTGTTTAGCTTCTTTCCTTGCTTTACAGTCATCTTCTATTTTCTTGAAATGTGCGTCCACTGAGGCCTTTACTGAAGCATCTATTTCTTCTTCAGTCTTCTCATACAGAAGTTTCTGAGGAATCTTAACTTTCCTTGTAGCTTGCCTCTTTGCTTTTGGTTAGGCGGCCGACACCTTTGCTTTTGTGGCGGTCCTCTTCTTTGGCGATGGGGCCGGTGTTGGCGTTGGAGACCGTCGTGGAGGCGATGGGGCCGGTTTCGGCATTGGAGAACGTCGTGGAGGCGATGGGACCGGTTTCGGAGATGGAGACCGCCTTGGAGGTTCTGGGGACGAAGCCGTGTCGTGCATTTCACCATCATCATCCCTCGCAACACTATGACCAACAGGTGATGAATGGTGACTTAGGTCTCTGGGTGAGGTCCTACAGTGAAAACAACGAGTGTGAATAAAGTCTCGCTATTTAAGCCAATACAAAGTTAGTGAAAAAGAGCTAGGTATATATGATTCACTTTCATTCGCACCTAGGATGACGAGGAGGAGGCGGCGACGGTACAATAGGAGGTGATGCCCCAGGAATAATGATATAGCGCTTGCGCCAACAAATAAATGTCTTCTCCGCTTGTCCTTAAGTCGTCTTCCCATCACCTCCTTCAATGTCAAGCTTAACATCGCGATGACCTTTTTGAACTCTATCCACCGAGACGCGAGCATATCCAGCTGATATTTTTGACCCATGGCATATTGGTGTCTTCGTAGGGTCGATAGGAGATACAACACCGGTAACCACCATGATTGTGGTAGCCCCCTCTGGAATGTGCAGCTCACATGGTGTATTCGGTTCTGTGATATCATCCACGGGGAAGCGTAGCTTTGCGTCATCACCAGGTTGAGGCACTTCTGTGGAAGCACAACTGCTTTTTAACTGAGCTGATGGGCTGATGTTGACTTCCGGTACTGATCTAGTACTTTGCATTCGGATCATTGCTAACTCCACTTGCTTTTTGATTTCCTCGCTCATTCTCGCTTCAAGTTTCTCTTCTCGCTCTTTTGCTTGAATAGCTGCTTCGTGTGCTTCACTTAGCATTTGTGACATGCTAAGTTTCATAGCTTCTTCCTCTTTCTTCTTTCTCTGGAGGCTTCTGTATGTATCTTTGTCTTGAGGGAAGACATGCTTCCACGACACCGTGCCATGACCTCTCGTTCGCCCACCATGTTCTGCAGTCCCCATGGCATATGTCAGCTCATCCCTATCTCTATCTGGTGACCATACTCCTTGTTCCCTCAAAGATTGAACGTAAACCACTTTCTTTGTTGCTTCTGTGAGTCCTTCGGTATACGTTAATCTCCCGGTCTGAGGGTCAAGGCCTCCCCCGTGACCAAAAAACCATCGTTTACCGCGCTTAGACCAGTTACCTGATTCTAGTTGGATTCCCCTAACTTCAAGGTCCTCTTCTAATTTTTCCCACTTAGGAATGGCAGTAATGTAGCCACCTGATCCCAAGTGACGGTGGTATTACTTTTCTCAGGCATTCTGTTGGTTCTGTAGCACTCGTGCTTCGCCCTCTTCGGATGTCTTGAAAGCTACAAAGTCATCCCAAAATGGTCTCAACTTGACGTATGCCTTCTTGTTGAAATCTGGAGTAAGGTTCTTCTTGATAAATTCGGTGTGCAATTTTCTTCTTCTAGGCCTGGAATTATGTTGCCATCTTCTTCATAGCCCAATCCCTAACTCTCCCCTTCAAAGCTTCATCTTTTGTATCGAGCGAGAAATGTTGAAGGACTTCTTGCCAAATTAGTTCCTTGTCACGATCAGAGACAAAACTAATTTCAGGACGTCCTTTCCTTTGCCGCCATTCACGAGCACTGATCGGAAGCCTATCCCTTACAAGGTAACCACGGTTGCTGGCAAATCTATGTGCATTTGGTCCAAGTACTGCCCCTGTTTCCTCATCAAATTCTGTGATAATGTACCGACCCACCAATGGCTTCTTCGGGCCTCGTACATTTTTACTCTTCCCCGTTGTTGTCGTTGATGCAGACGGCTATGTATGTAGACACACAAAACTTATAAATATAATTATAGAAATTTAATTTTTTTTATTTTCATGTATACACAAGAGATTGTAGACATATATATACCTCGGCAACATTGTCTTGCGCAATATTTTCTTGCTCAACATCATCCGCAAAGTACTGACTTCCGTCATCTACTTGATTGGTGTAGTCATCTACTTGATTGGTGCCATCTACTACTTGATCAGTACCATCGTTGATCATTGAAAACAAGAAATCTTCCATGTTGTCATTCGGGTCGTCCATCTATCAAATCCTATATATACATGTTTACTAGCAATAATGGAAGGTCAATTTTTCTCTAGAGTAGACACTTGGGGTAGACACTTAGTCTTTGTGTGACTAATAAAAGGGTTTAGGGTACACGTACACTTAGAGTTATTAGGCACACTTGGGGTAGACACTTAGCTTATATTAGTCTTTGTGTGACTAATAAAAGGGTTTAGGGTAGACACTTAGTGTGTGTGTAGGTTTAGGGTAGACACTTAGGATGTATATCTATAGGGTTTAGACACTTAGGGGTTTAGGGTAGACACTTAGTGTGTATAATAAAAGGGTTTACGGTTTAGGGTAGACACTTAGTGTGTGTAATAAAAGGCCGGTTTAGGGTTTAGGGTAGACACTTTGTGTGTGTGTAAACCCTAAACAAGTGTGTGTGTGTGTGTGTGTGTGTGTGTGTGTGCGCGCGCGTGTGTGTGTGTTTGTGTATGTGTGTGTAAACCCTAAACAAGTGTGTGTGTGTTGAGGGTTTAGGGTTTAGGGTAGACACTTAGGGTTTACATGTATATTTATATAGCAATAATGGAAGATACATATATATATATCAAATCATATATAGAAATAATGGAAGGTCTATATTTCTCTAACAAATTCATATATATATATATATATCAAAAGCATGAATGTGGTACACATAATACATTACTAAAACTAAATCAATTTCCTAAAACTAAATTATATTACTAACGTATATCAATTTCCTAAAACTAAAATATATTACTAACATCAATCAATTTTATAAAAATAGAATATATTACTTCTTCCTTCTTTCTCCTTCTTCTTTCTCCTTTACACACCTTTAGCCTACAAAATCATTTAGACAAATGTTAGTTTAATTTGTGAAAAAAGCAACATAAATATAGTTGAGTCAATTTCTATATTTCTTTTTTTAAACACCTTTTCTCCTCTCCTTCCGCCTCCTTTTTTCCTCTCCTTTTTCCTCTTCTTTCTTCTTTCTTATTTCTCTTCTATTCTTCTTCTTTTTTCTTCTTCTTTCTCCTTTTCTTTTCTTCCTTTTCTTCTCCGATCTCTTGATCTCTCTCTCCGGTGGCTGCTGACCGGCCGGCCTAGCTCTCTCGGGCGCCGGGCCCATGAGGTGGAGGCGCGGCGGCGGCAGAGAGGTAGACGGCGGCGGTGCGCGTGGCAGCGGCGCGACGAGGAGGAGACGGCGGCGTCGACGACGTACGGCGCGGCGGCAGCGCTCGGGCGAGTGGCGGACAGGGATGGCTGGGGCTAGCGCGTGCGGTGCGCGGGGCCGTTGGCGCGTCGGTGAGTCGCGGGCTGCTCCGATGGCGACGGTGAAGACGGCGTGGCGGCGGTTGTGCGTCGAGGAAGAAGGCGGCCGAGATCAACGAAGACAGATATGAGGGGAGGAGGAAGACAGGAGATCGGCCGCGGCTTATATAGGAAGGCACCCTTTAGTCGCGGTTGGTATTACAAACCGGGGCTAAAGGACCTTTAGCCGCGGTTGGTAATACCAACCGGGGCTAAAGGTGTTACCTTTTAGCCCTGGTTGGTAATACCAACCGCGGCTAAAGGCCTATTTAGGTGACAAACAAAATTTTCAGTGGCCTCTTTTATATGTTTTGGTTTTGTATATAGTTTAATATATGTATAAATTGTTCTAGTTCTTGTTAATTGCATAATAAATTAAATACATACCACAAATTTTTTTAAAATAACCATTAAATTTTCTTTTCCTTTATTATACACTAGAAAAATGTATAACATAAAATCTTTTACCTTTTTTATAATATCAAATATAAATGTAACTAACCATTACAATTTGGTTAATGCAAAAGTATATTGTTCAATTAAAAAAAATATAAAATGCTTGGTTACCAACAGGAAATTAGTTTATACATTATTTTAACGTTAATCTTTTTATGTTTCACCATTCATTGTCCAATTATGCGACAAAGAAGTTTACCCTTAAATAGAAAATTGTTAATGAGACACTAAATGAACCTATATGAAAAACTTTTGAATACAAAGGTTTTATAACTCATCAAGATCTATCTTTAGTAGACATTAGTCACAAAATCATGAATCTCACAAATGTAGATTGTCATTATTTGACCAAACTTAACAAAAATGACCAATACACATGTCACTTGATCGACATCACACTGCTAAGCTAGCTATATCAAGCGGGCACATTAGTGATCTTCTTCTTGACATATGTCCCTTAGTCATGATCATGTCGTAACCATGGAGTATCCTCGGCATTTAGAATTATGCTTGGGTATTTGGTCACACTGAATGGTGCAATTCGGTCATCCCTTTCGTAAAGTTCTGATATGTCTGAGTTGTCCTCAATTCCCAAAATATTTCTTTTCCCTGAAAGAACTATGTGACGCTTGGGCTCATTGATGATTGATGTGTCATCGTTTTTTTTTCTTTCTTTGGTTTTGTAGACATGTCTTTTACATAGAACACCTGATTCACATCAGCAGCAAGGACGAATGGTTCGTCTTTGTACCCAATAGTGTTGAGGTCCACTGTTGTCATCCCATAATCCTTGTCAATTGTTACCCCGACTCCGGTCATCTTCACCCATTGGCACTTAAACAAAGGGACTTTAAAATTAGGTGCATAGTATAGTTCCCAAATCTCAACTATGCGGCCATAATATGTTTGCCTTTTTCCATTTGGGTCAATGGCATCTATGCGGACACCACTGTTTTGGTTGGTGCTCCTTTTATCTTGGTCTACCATATAAAATATATTTTCATTTATCTCGTAGGCTTTGTACGTGAGGATGTGCCATGATGGTTGTCTAGCCAACAAATACAGTTGGTCATCAATACTGTCATCACCAAGAAATTTTGTTCGCAACCAATCGCCGAAAGTTGTCATGTGTTCACGCATAATCCAAGCTTCGTTCTTCCCTGAAAACTGGGATCGTAGGAACTTCTTGTGTACCTCGACATACGGCTCCACCACGAAGGAGTTTTGAAGAACTGTGTAGTGTGTTTTGTTGAAATAATCATCCCCCGTACCGACATATGTTTTCTTCCCTAGTGTTCCTTTCCCACTAAGTCTCCCCTCGTATCTTGATTCAGGAACACCAATCGGGTCAAGGTTGGGAATATAGTCAACACAGAACTCAATGGCCTCCTCTATCCCGTAGCCCTTGGCGATGCTTCCTTCTGGGCGAGCACGTTGGTGAACATATTTTTTCAGGACTCCCATGAACCTTTCAAAGGGGAACATGTTGTGTAGGAACACAGGACCGAGAATACTAATCTCCTTGCCCAGGTGAACTAGGAGGTGTTCCATGATATTAAAGAAGGATGAAGGGAAAACCAACTCAAAGCTGACAAGGCACTGAACCACATCATTTTGTAGAGTAGATAGTTCCATTGGATCGATTGCCTTCTGAGAAATTGTATTGAGGAATGCACATAGCTTCACTGTGGCTAGATGTAAATGTGGAGGTAGAATTCCTCTTAACGCAACCGGAAGCAATTACGTCATAAGCACGTGGCAGTCATGAGACTTTAAGTTTAGGAATTTCTTCTCTGACATATTTATTATATTCTTTATATTGGAGGAAAATCCAGATGGGACCTTGATGCTGCTTAGACATTCAAACATGCTGTCCTTCTCTTCTTTGCTAAGAGTGTAGCTAGCAGGCTTTAAATAATGGCGTTCATCTTCTGTCTTCTCTGGATGCAGGTTGTCTTGTTCTTTCATGTCTTGCAAGTCATGTCATGCTTCAAGTATATCTTTGGGTTTTTCATACACACCCATGAATCCTAGCAGGTTCACACAAACATTCTTTGTCAAGTGCATCACGTCGATCGTGTGGCGGACCTCTAGGACATGCCAATAGGGTAGCTCCCAAAATATGGACTTCTTCTTCGACATGGGTGTGCGTCCATCAGCATCTTTTGGAACTGGTACGGCCCCTTCTCCCTTTTCAAAGACTACTTGCACAGCCCTGACCATATCAAGTACATCCTCTCCAGTTTGGTTGTGAGGCTTGGTTCGTTTCACTTCTTCTTTACAATGCTTGCCTTTCTTTCTGGCTTGGTGATTCTTAGGAAGAAAACGACGATGGCCAAGGTACACGACCTTTCGACATTTTTTAGATATACACAGTCAAGGTCATCAAAATAGTGTGTGCATGTATTATATCCCTTGTTTGTCTGTCCTGAAAGATTACTTAGGGCAGGCAAATCATTGATTGTTACGTACAGCAATGCTCGCAGGTTAAAGTGTTCCTGTTTGTACTCATCCCACACATGTACACCTGGTTTGCTCCATAAAAGCAGGAGTTCCTCAACTAAGGGCCTCAGGAAGACATCGATGTCGTTGCCAGGTTGTTTCGGGACTTAAATCAGCACCGACATCATAATAAACTTCCGCTTCATGCATAACCATGGAGGAAGGTTGTAGATACATAAAGTAAAAGGCCAAGTTCTATGACTACTGCTCTTCTCCCCAAAAGGATTCATACCATCCGTGCTCAAACCGAACCTTAAGTTTCTTGCGTCTTCTACAAACTCCGGAAATTCTCTGTCAATTGCTCTCCATTGGGACCCATCAGCAGGGTGTCTCAACATGTTGTCTGTCTTACGGTCTTCTTTGTGTCATCGCAACAACTTTGCATGGTCCTTGTTTTGGAATAAACGCTTCAGGCGTGGTATTATAGGAGCATACCATATAACTTTGGCAGAGATTTTCTTCCTAGGACGCTCTTCGCCCTCAACATCGATAGGGTCATCTCGTCTGATCTTATACCGCGACGCTTTACATACGGGGCATTCATCTAAATTCTCGTAGTCCTTGCCACGGTACAGGATGCAGTCATTAGGACATGCATGTATCTTCAGGATTTCTAATCCCAGAGGGCACACGACTTGTTTTGCTTCGTACGTAGTGGCAGGCAATTCGTTAGGCTTCGGAAGCATCTTTTTTTTGGATCTTGAGTAATTGCCCAAATGCTTTGTCGGATATGCCATTTTTTGTCTTCCATTGTAACAACTCCAGTGTTGTACCCAACTTATTTTGTCAATCTTCAGCGCTTGGGTATAGTAGTTTCTTGTGATCCTCTAGCATGCGGTCAAACTTAGCTTTCTCTTTTTTACTTTCACAATCTCTTTGTGCATCACGAATGACTTCACCAAGACCATCATCTTCCGATAGTGTGTCATCTGCCCCTGCCTCTTCTTCTGCTTCCACCATTGCAGTATTATTGAAGTCACCATATTGAGCAATAATGTCGTCAGGGTCCAATGCTCTTCTTCGTCTTCTTCCATCATAATTCCGGTTTCTCCATGCTTGGTCCAACAAATATAGTTTATCATGTAACCCGACTTCAACAAGTGTGAGTGAAGAGTCCTTGAGCTACAATATTCCTTTAAATTCTTGCACAAGGTGCATGGACAACACATGAAATTACCATCCCGCTTGTTTGCCTCAGTCGCTCTTAAGAAATCATGCACGCCATCAATAAACTCTTTGGAGCGGCGATCTACATTGTACATCCAATCGTGTGTCATCGTCTGCATTATATGACCCAAAACAAAATTAAATTTCTCATTTTGGTCAAAAAATGAAATTATAAAAATACCGAAAGGTAAAATAACATGAGATGGAACACCATCATGTGTCATTTTCGAGTCACACAAAGACTAATGTATGCTCTATAAAAGCCTCGACATAACGTATGCTAAGACCGCTAGCACTATACACAGAAAACCTAAAATGCAATGCAGTAGCATAATGATCTCCCGACCAATCCCAACTAAAGCAGACAGATCATTATTCGTCTATTCAACATCGACGAGCTCCTTGAGCTGGCTCGCTACCTCATTAGCTTTCGTAGCCTCCGTCACATGTTTAACATAATCTTTCTCCCAATACCAGCCGCGGCATCCAGTGTCATCCCACTGAAAATAGAAATAAAAAATTAATATTTTAATCAAAATCATCAGGAAATATAGGTACAAATTAACCATAACCATCAAATGAGACAAAATATATAACTCATATTGTGATCTGGACACTTATAGAAGATCCGACTGTTGTTGAGACCCGCCTTCCCCACTCGGTACTCTTTCACAGTATTTTGTATACACTTGCCACAGATAATGAGAGGGATGTCTGACCTTAGTCGCTTTGGAACCCGATCAGAGGCCGAGTACCCCGAAGCAGTTGTCATCTACTCTCTATACTCATTTTTCAAACTAGATATTATAAATTCCTCATATTCTAAACAAATAAAATAAAACAATTAAAATTTACATTTCTCTAAAATCATCAAATGTGCCATGTATACAACTAAAGTAATCTTGAAATCCACCATAAATTCATTATTTAATAATATCCTAAGAATTTATATTTCTCAAACTAAGCTAAACTAATCTTGAAATGTGGAACATATAATACCCTAGAAAAGAAATGTGTATACTTAGAATATTAGTTTTAGTTGCCTTGTTCAAAATATTCAAATAATGTCAAGTGAATGAAACTTAAAATGGCAAAAATGAGGAATCATAAAGAAAAATCACATATAGACCGGTTCTACGGAGGCGTAGAAGTGAGAGGTTGAAGATACTAATCTTTCAACGAGTCGATGGAGGCGTAGAAGTGATCAAATGAAGCAATGGCCGAAGAGGAGATGAAGAACACACCAAAAACAAGCAAGAACAGAGAGGAAGAAATGAGCTCTCGGCTCGGACAGGGGAGGAAGAGAGTTCAAATAGGGAGACCTTTAGTCCCGGTCTATAGAACCAGCCGTGACTAAAGGCCTAGAAATAGCCTCGGTTTATGCCTTAAACCGGGCTAAAGGTGGACCTTTAGTCCCGGTTGTAGTTGTAACACAAACCGGGACTAAAAGTCTCCTCTGACAATGTCTGACCACCGAGCCGTTGGGAGGGGACTTTTAGTCCCGGTTGGTCATCAACCGGAACTAAAGTTACCTTTAGCTTCGAGTGCAATTTCCACCGAAGCTAAAGTCGATTTTGAAAATCAGCCAAAGGTGTGTTCTGTAGTAGTGGTAGTCCACATCGCCCCGCCCGGCGCCCACGCGGGCACGGAGGAGCACGCCGCGGTCAGGCTCGGGGAAGCCACGGAGGACGCGCAGGCGCAGCAGGAGGAGCACGCCGTGGTCGCGGCCGTGGACTCGGCGGCGGAGGTGCACGAGGGAGAGGGACACCCCGCGGTCGGGGAAGCCGAGGAGGACGTGCAGGCGCAGCTGGAGGAGAGCGTCGTGAACGTGAACACGGACGCAGCGGCATCAGAGGCGGCGCACGGCGCGGGCGAAGCCGACTTCATCATCTCGGTCGCGCCACCGCTGGAGGTCTCCTCCCTCATCGCTGGCCTCAGTTCCCACCCCGACCCCGAGAGACCCGACATGTACCCCTACATCATCGCCTCAGGCCGCTTCTGCCTCCTCGCCCACTTCGCCACCGAGCCCTTCTACGGCACGAACTTCAGCGAGGACCCCAACCACAGCCACCTCGTCGTGGTGCGCCACTTCCTCAGGGCCGCTAATGGTCAGATCGCGGCGTGCGCCGTGCGCGTACCCGACCGCCCAAAGAACATTCTCAAACTCACCAATGTGAGAGCGTCGGCCTCGTCTGCAACAACAAAACAAATCACTACACGATCGCCGAGCTCTCGATTCCCCGTGGTTCTCTACCTTACCTCATCCGCTTTGGTTCAGACCTCGGCGTCTGGCAGAGGTACAGATTGCCTTCGCCCTTGGATGACGACCACCGGGAGTGGGTACCCCACGGCACAGTCGCCATCAACAGCACGGTCTTCTGGTTCGACCTCTCGTGGGGGATCATTAGCTGCGACCTCGACCAACCGCACGGTCTGCCGCCGATATTGGATTTCCACCACCTCCCGCGTGGTCGTTTACTCCGCGACGGAGCCACGCCAGACATCCACACCAAGCGCTGCATCACGGTAAGCGAGAACTTGGTGCGCTACGTGGAGATCATCCTCAACCCCCACCAAGGAACCAGGTGTCAGTGTGGTGCCAAGATGTGGATCACAATCCATGGCGATGGATAGCAAAGTATGAGGTGAAGTTTGAGAAGATATGGGAAAACAACAGCTATAGCCAGACCAGGCTGCCGCGGAAGCCTCCCATGCTAGTCGGCGTCTGCCCGGTGAACTCCAATGTGGTCTACTTCACCTTGAACCAGCATCTCTTTGGCATCAATGTGCCCGACCACAGGGTCGTGGACTGTGAGCGATATGATCCGATGAAGAGGCCCGGACTGCCGGACGAACCAATCACAAGCCGCTACCTCATCACTTGGAACCTGTACTCAGACGGAGGTAAGACAACTACTACGTTTCAGCACGTAATTTCTACCGTGCTTACTTGTTTCATCCAGCAAAGCTGTCGCGGTTCAGATATCATGCAATGATTCCTGCTGGAGTAGTTGTTTATCTGACACTTGCTTGTGTTACATGCTCCCAATGTCGACAGCATTGCCTGATCAATTTTTAATGCATTCCCTGTTTTATAAGAGGTATAATTCTGTTTCGTGGTGACATGGTTTGTGAATTATTAGTTTTAGAAAGATGTCTCCTCCCAGGATACTTTACTTAAAAATTTGTTTGAGTTTGCAAATGATGATGCAGAATGCAGTTGTCTACTTGTCTTGCTTATTTTATTTGGATGCATGACCATAATCTAGCTTTGTTTTCCTTACTAAATCAGACTCATTTGCTAATTAAGTTATTTCCATTTCTCTGTTTTTGACTGAAAATGGATTTTATCAACTTGTACATAGCAAGGTAGCTATAATCTAGCATGCACTTCATAATTCATATTATTGGGGCAATCTTGTGCTCATGAGTGCTTTATCAACCCTTTAACGTTTCTATGTTGGTTCTTGACTAGTTTTTTTCGAAAAGTGGTAAAAAACTTTGCTGAATTTTTATTAGACAGAAAAAAAGAGAGAAAAAACAGAGTTACAAAGAGTTACTTACAGCAAAAGACATAAAACACAGAAACCACAACTCACTTGGCACGCAGGCCACCCACCCAACTGAGGAGAAAGACCAAAAAACTGAAAACTGGGAAGCACACAAACCACCCAAAACACAAATGATCAGCAGACTCCACTCGAATTAGACAGCCTGTGCATTTTCCTAGGTCACCAATTGGTATTACTCTATTTCTTCCGTGCATAAGAGAGCTACTTGTCCCAGTTGCAACGTTGTTCGAAAGGTTCTTCTATTCCGCTCCTTTCAAATATTTCACCGAAAATATATCATCACTCCATCAAATACTTTCCTCTATCTTTTTTCAATCTTTGTGCGACACCTACACAAATAGTTGTGTAAGGAGCCGTTTGTTCCAACCAAGTATAGGATAGATAATCCAAACCATTGTTTCATGAAGGACCAAACTTGTTTGGAGAAGACACAATCCTTACATAGATGCATTGGAGTTTCAGCAATTAGTCCACATAGCTTGCATATAAGATCATTTGGCCATTGCCTTCTCATCAAGTTATCGGCAGTTAGGATTTTTCTTTTGTGTTACAATGTCTAGGCGAAGAATCTACATTTTGATTCCGCCTTTGCTTTCCAAATCGGCATAATTACCAGTTTACCGAAGCCCCCCTGAAACTGGATATTGTAGACACTCTTGGTCATGTATTCACCATCTGATATCCATCGCTAATAGATGTTATCTTCCCTATTTTTATCAAGCTGAATCTGGCCGACAACTTCCCATAGCGCTACATACTCATTTAGTTCATGTATCGTCAGGATTGGAATGATATGGAATATCCAACGATTGTCCTGTAGGGCCTTTTGCACCGTAATGTTTTTTTTTTCTTTTTGCTTTGCTGAATAAAGACGGTGCTATGGTCTTCGCTGTTCGTCCACCTATTCAAGATGACATCCAGAAGCTAGCAATTTTCTCTGTTGACTAGTAGTGGCGTGAATTTATTTTGTAAGCACAGTTTGAGATAGCATTTTTATCAATACAAATAAATTGATCGTGCCAAGGCTTGAACTGATGTTAGGAAGCTCTGATTATTCCACTGATAGGAAGTCCCATTATTGTATATTGGTATTCAAATGAAAATACTCTTTTTCACCTTGTCGAAGTAGAGTTACTAGGTGCATTTAACTTCTTTATAATCAATTATATGGAGGATTTCTTTTTTCCTATCGAAAAAGTGACACTTGTATGCATCGGCGGAGCTACATGGTTTTGTGAGCAACCGAGTAGTAGTGCTAGCACCGCCAGCCGTTAGCCTGTGTTTCTTGCTTCTGTTGCTCTACGTGGTCTAAGTCTTTTTTATTCTTCTATCTTTTTTTCTTCCTAACTTTTCACTCCAAAATCTACACTGTGCTAGTAGTGAAGAGTAATATTTTATTATTAATTAAGATTTCATGTTGTTTTTTAGATATTTTTTTATGCTCAACAACTTTGTTATCAATTGTATTTTATATACTGTGACTTAATTATAACCACTAATTTCTCCACTATCTATGTACATATTTATATAGACTCAATTGATAATTCACTTCAGGCTCCGCCCCTGTTTGTATGACATATGCTGCATCGACCTTTTACAGATTTTCTTTTGGCAGTTTTGTATTGATGATCACTATCACGGTTACTTATGTCACAAAATAGATTCGGCTAGTTATAGTTTTCCTTGGAAGTACTTATGTGTTATTTTTGCATAACCAGTAAACACATAAGAGCAGGTAACCATTCTTGTCATATAGCAGAATAATAAGACAAACCTCCTATCACATTTAATGTTGTTATGATAATAACTGTGTTAATAGTTTGGTGCTATCCCAGTCACCATTGTTTGACTACCATTTCTTCTCTGTAGCAGCAATAAATGTTGGGCACCGACCATGGGATAGCAAAGTTGTGAGGCGGGGTATTCAGGCGCCATCATCTTCCTTTTCATTGTCTACAGTTCCCCTTCCCTCCGTGTCCGCTTCCTCTTCTACTAACAAGGTTTGTCCTGTTCAAAGCATGCATATCTCATTTTATTGTCACTTTTTGGCGATATGTTTTTTTGGAATTTATAAATTCCTATCAATGCACCTCCTCAACTATATATGATAAATAGTGGTATAATAAACTATAATTTTGGAAAACTGTAGGAAACTCCTTGTTTTGACATCTTCTTAGATAATATTGCAAGTTCATTGACCAAAACATTTGAGGATATCAAGAGATTTTTCAACTCAATTTCGAGTACTGATCCGCCACAAAAAAAGTTAGTGACTAAGACATGGGGTTGCTTTATGATTAGGATGTTTCCTTCAACAGCTTGTTTGGAGAATCCTATCTATGCCCTATATTGCACACATGATCTGTTGTCTTCTCAAATAAAAAGTGGTATAGACTTAAGGATCACCAAGTCAACTTACCCGCAGAGACGATAGAGTAATGGCTCAATAAACTTAGATTTGAAGTCAGATTATACAAGCCTCGGTTTCAATCCAGATGAGAAAGATCAGATAGTGGTGGGCCTCGTTGAAGTATTGGTGCATATAGAAACTTTGCAACAGCTGGCATTGAATTACAATTCTGATATTGGGAAGGTAAAGAAAGCTTTTGTGTTGCTTATTTTATTTATGGAGGCTTTGCGTTCAAGGAGTATTTCTCACAACTATCTGCTAGGACACCTACTATCTCTGCCACCCAACTATGCTTTAAGATCTGTACAAGTTAACACAGGAGAAGCAAGGGGTGGAGGGGCAGTACACAGGGGGCACCGATGGAGGGGGCAGATAACATGTGTTGGAGCCCATAGTAGCTAGATAGATTTATCGCTTTGTGTTTCCCACAGTTTAAGAAATGGTTGTTGATTTGGATATAAAAAAAAGAGCCCACACATATTCCTCTTGAACACACTGTACTATTCCGTAAATGGGGGAAGCTCTCTGCTGTATTTCAAGCTAGAAGGCATAAGTTCGACAAGGCCCTTGAAAGTGTGAAGAAATATTGCCAAACATACGACAGTGTGCTTGAAATAGTTAATCGGATAAATCTCAAAAAACTAACCAAAGCAACTAAGGGCAAGAAGAAGATCGGATGGGACGCAGGGGAAGCTGATCCAAATTCTGACAATAAAGGAAGAAAGAAAAGGAGACGCTAACTTGACAGCAGGTAACCCAATGTTTCATCCTTACCCGAGAGTTGACAAAACAAAAGTTTAGGTGCTCACTTTTCTGGTGGCAGGCGACAGTTCTGGTGCTTATGATATGCACCTCGTTTTTTTTGTGTAATTAGTTGCTTGTGAATAACTACTCTGGATACTTGAGATATAAATGTATTTTGTGCCTTTTAGTCTTGTGGAAGTAATGAAGTTCTTGTTCTTTAATAAAGCTTTGTAATTGGACAGATGAGGATAAACTTCTTTGACATATGCATGATTTGTTATTCATGTTTTCCATTGTGATACTGCTTTGTTGTTTGAACAAGGAAAATTTCGTTTTGTCCATCTAGAATCATGAAAAGCATGTACTTTTTTTAATGTGGTTGTTATGTTGATGATAGCTCAGTAGTTAGGTCGCGAGGAACGAGGGCTAGGGTGATGGTATGTTGATGGTAACTAGGCCTTATGCTTTGCCAAGAGCTTGAGAGATTGAGGAATAATAGAATTGTTTTCTTTATTATTCCTTATTTAATTCCCAATGATAGGCGTGCCTCTCTTTATATAGA
>CM039123.1:917399-933289 GCA_022036555.1 Microstegium vimineum | reverse complement strand
TTTTAGATATTTTTTTATGCTCAACAACTTTGTTATCAATTGTATTTTATATACTGTGACTTAATTATAACCACTAATTTCTCCACTATCTATGTACATATTTATATAGACTCAATTGATAATTCACTTCAGGCTCCGCCCCTGTTTGTATGACATATGCTGCATCGACCTTTTACAGATTTTCTTTTGGCAGTTTTGTATTGATGATCACTATCACGGTTACTTATGTCACAAAATAGATTCGGCTAGTTATAGTTTTCCTTGGAAGTACTTATGTGTTATTTTTGCATAACCAGTAAACACATAAGAGCAGGTAACCATTCTTGTCATATAGCAGAATAATAAGACAAACCTCCTATCACATTTAATGTTGTTATGATAATAACTGTGTTAATAGTTTGGTGCTATCCCAGTCACCATTGTTTGACTACCATTTCTTCTCTGTAGCAGCAATAAATGTTGGGCACCGACCATGGGATAGCAAAGTTGTGAGGCGGGGTATTCAGGCGCCATCATCTTCCTTTTCATTGTCTACAGTTCCCCTTCCCTCCGTGTCCGCTTCCTCTTCTACTAACAAGGTTTGTCCTGTTCAAAGCATGCATATCTCATTTTATTGTCACTTTTTGGCGATATGTTTTTTTGGAATTTATAAATTCCTATCAATGCACCTCCTCAACTATATATGATAAATAGTGGTATAATAAACTATAATTTTGGAAAACTGTAGGAAACTCCTTGTTTTGACATCTTCTTAGATAATATTGCAAGTTCATTGACCAAAACATTTGAGGATATCAAGAGATTTTTCAACTCAATTTCGAGTACTGATCCGCCACAAAAAAAGTTAGTGACTAAGACATGGGGTTGCTTTATGATTAGGATGTTTCCTTCAACAGCTTGTTTGGAGAATCCTATCTATGCCCTATATTGCACACATGATCTGTTGTCTTCTCAAATAAAAAGTGGTATAGACTTAAGGATCACCAAGTCAACTTACCCGCAGAGACGATAGAGTAATGGCTCAATAAACTTAGATTTGAAGTCAGATTATACAAGCCTCGGTTTCAATCCAGATGAGAAAGATCAGATAGTGGTGGGCCTCGTTGAAGTATTGGTGCATATAGAAACTTTGCAACAGCTGGCATTGAATTACAATTCTGATATTGGGAAGGTAAAGAAAGCTTTTGTGTTGCTTATTTTATTTATGGAGGCTTTGCGTTCAAGGAGTATTTCTCACAACTATCTGCTAGGACACCTACTATCTCTGCCACCCAACTATGCTTTAAGATCTGTACAAGTTAACACAGGAGAAGCAAGGGTGGAGGGGCAGTACACAGGGGGCACCGATGGAGGGGCAGATAACATGTGTTGGAGCCCATAGTAGCTAGATAGATTTATCGCTTTGTGTTTCCCACAGTTTAAGAAATGGTTGTTGATTTGGATATAAAAAAAAGAGCCCACACATATTCCTCTTGAACACACTGTACTATTCCGTAAATGGGGGAAGCTCTCTGCTGTATTTCAAGCTAGAAGGCATAAGTTCGACAAGGCCCTTGAAAGTGTGAAGAAATATTGCCAAACATACGACAGTGTGCTTGAAATAGTTAATCGGATAAATCTCAAAAAACTAACCAAAGCAACTAAGGGCAAGAAGAAGATCGGATGGGACGCAGGGGAAGCTGATCCAAATTCTGACAATAAAGGAAGAAAGAAAAGGAGACGCTAACTTGACAGCAGGTAACCCAATGTTTCATCCTTACCCGAGAGTTGACAAAACAAAAGTTTAGGTGCTCACTTTTCTGGTGGCAGGCGACAGTTCTGGTGCTTATGATATGCACCTCGTTTTTTTTGTGTAATTAGTTGCTTGTGAATAACTACTCTGGATACTTGAGATATAAATGTATTTTGTGCCTTTTAGTCTTGTGGAAGTAATGAAGTTCTTGTTCTTTAATAAAGCTTTGTAATTGGACAGATGAGGATAAACTTCTTTGACATATGCATGATTTGTTATTCATGTTTTCCATTGTGATACTGCTTTGTTGTTTGAACAAGGAAAATTTCGTTTTGTCCATCTAGAATCATGAAAAGCATGTACTTTTTTTAATGTGGTTGTTATGTTGATGATAGCTCAGTAGTTAGGTCGCGAGGAACGAGGGCTAGGGTGATGGTATGTTGATGGTAACTAGGCCTTATGCTTTGCCAAGAGCTTGAGAGATTGAGGAATAATAGAATTGTTTTCTTTATTATTCCTTATTTAATTCCCAATGATAGGCGTGCCTCTCTTTATATAGAGAGGGGGTCAACCCTAAACCTAACTTGGTGGCTAAGCAGTCTGGACCTAACTTGACGGCTAAGCTATTGACTCTTGGGCCTATTGGGCCGGCGGCAGCCTGTTGGCTACCCATGACATCTCCTCCACCCTCGGAGACCCAGCTCGCCCTCGAGTTGGATAGGTTAAGACTTTTACATTTCGGCTTACCCTTTTTATTTAAGACAAAAATTTGAAAGAAATTTGGGACTAAAATATTAAATAAATTTGGACTACAACTATGTCCTCCTGGATCCCATGGAAAGAGCCGAACTGCTAGCTTCATGAGGCCTGGAAATCGGAGGATGTGGCAGCCAACGAGTCTGCTGGGTGCCGGAACAGATGAGATGGATGTTGCAGTTCTTGGCACAGATTGAACCTCCATTGGTGCCCGCTGTTGCGTTGTCATGGTCGTTGCCGGGAGACACCATACCTGGAACTCTGCAGGAAGGACAGGCGAGCTTGAGTGGTCAAACCTGCAGGCTATGATTTGCCCTCGCGCTGTCGTGAGTGCCATGCGCCATGGCTGCACCATGCGTCGGACAAGAAATCCTCGCACGACTGCTTGCATGCGCATCGATGTCTGCTCCTCCGACGATTTCTCCCCATAGAGAGCTTGCGCTCGCCGTCGTGCCAGGAGTTCCCGCGCTACTCGCCTGTAGACGTACTACCGCCAGGCGTTCACGTTCCTCCTCCTTGAGCAACGCCTTTAGGGGATCCAGCTGTGTGAACACATCAGCAAAGATGCGTGAAGTGTCGTTGGCAACAAGGAACACATGATGGAGCAGGTTGGCGCGTGGGGGTGATCCGAAGCGTATGGTGTAGGAGCTTGGTGAAGCAGCGCCATGTCGGGGTGCCCTCATCCCGCTGGACTTGGAGGAACCACATCCTGGCGCCATCTTCCAAATTACGGGAAACCATCCATACCTTTTCTTCCTCTATGATGCACTCCCGGTTGAAGTATGACTCGCACCGGTTGATGAAGATTAGCAGATCGGACTTGCCGTCATACCGCAGAAAGTCCATCTTTTGGAACTTCGGCGGCCGGTCCTTGTGGTGCTCGCCGGTGGCTGACTTCGCGTTGTAGGTGGACGCACGATTAGTGGATCGCCTTGGCGTTGGCCTCCACGGTGTCCTGGAGGGTCTGCATAGCGGCGGCCAGCTTTTCCACGATGGACTTGAGATCATCTCCCATCATGCTAGCACAGGACGAGGAGATAGACGAGGAGCTAGGTGGTGCGGCGGCTGCAGGTGGTGGAGATGCGGCGGGTGGTGGTGGGGATGACGAACGGGACGTCGAGGATCCTGGATCTAGATACCAGATGTTATGTTGATGATAGTGTTATGTTGATGATAGCTCAGTAGTTAGGGCGCGAGGAACGAGGGCTAGGGTGAGGGTATGTTGATGGTAACTATGTCTTATGCTTTGCCAAGAGCTTGAGAGATTGAGGGAGACTAGAATTGTTTTTTCATTATTCCTTGCTTAACTCCCAATGACAGGCATGCCTCTCTTTATATAGAGAGGGGATCAATCCTAAACCTAACTTGTTGGCTAAGCAGTCTTGATCTAACTTGATGGCTAAACTATTGACTCTTATGTCTATTGGGCCGGTGGCAGCCTGTTGGCTGCCCATGACAGTGGTATTGGTTAAAAAGGATGCCATTGAAACAAGGCATCAAATTGAACAAGTAAAAGCACACTTGGGTGAAGTGTTTTTTTTTAGTTTTGCATGAGATGTTACAAGAAGTTGACATACATGAAAACATAAGATGTATACTATCAACTTCTGAATTATGATGCATAAGGAGTAGTTGATACAAGGACATGAAGTTTTCCGCATCGACAGGATATCCGGATTGGTGCTCACTGGATCAGGGTTTTTGTTGCCGACCGGTGGCCGGTAACCGCCGGCGAGCGGACGGCCGGTAACCGGTTCAAACCGGCCCCAAACTGAACGGTTCGCATTTTGAATTCAAACGGCGTAGTTCAAACGGTTTGGGGTCGGTAACCGGTCGGGCCGGTTACCGACCGGTTTGGGCCGGTTACCGACGGTATGGCCCCAAACCGCCCCAAACCAAATTTCAAATTTGAAAAAAAAATCGAAAATGCTGAAAAAATTCCTAAAAATAGTTCATGATTTATAGAGTCGAATGGTGTACAAATTTTTCAAATTGGAGTTCGTTTGCTATTTATTTTGACGCATACAAGTTTGGAAAAAAAATAGAAAAGATCATATTTTTTTTCAAACTTGTACACGTTAAAATAAATAGCAAACGAACTCCAATTTGAAAAATTTGTACACCATTCGACTCTATAAATCATGAACTATTTTTAGGAATTTTTTCAGTATTTTCGATTTTTTTTTTCAAATTTGAAATTTGAATTCAAACCGGTACCGAAAGCGAACCGGTCCCGACCGGTTTGTCGGTAACCGAACGGTGAGAAAAACGCTGTCGCAGACCAAGGAAAGGAGGAGGCTCCGTACAAATGCAAAGGTAAGGAAAAGCGTTACCGAGTTTTTTCTTCAGCAAAAGGAGAGCAATTTTAGAGAAATGATGTGCATGTGATCGGTCATGTACGTTTTAGCAGCCGCATTGTCGTGTGCCTCCTCCCGTTTCGATCGGACTCCTGCGGGCTCGGGGAGGAGATCCAATGCCACTGGCCTCGCCAGATCAAAAGTATTATTGCTGCCAGGCCATGGTAAAAGTTCCTGAACGCGAGCTGCATCCGTCACGCCGCACTGGGCCTGCCCAGCGTTCAATTGAGAACAGAGCTGCGCCAGCACGGGCATATTCGGTTAAAACTAGAAACACCAGCACGGCGTTGCCTACGGCTTTGGATCAGATTATGCTTCTTTACGTGGCCGCTACTCTTATGTTAGCGCAGTTCTGGGCAATCGAACGGCAAACTGAAAAAATCCACAAAACAGCATTCGATATACTTCGTCAGTGACAGTGAGGTATTACATGATGCCAGAACTAGGTATCCTAAAATCACCCAATGGTATGTTGACCGTAGAGTTAGGCCAGTACGACACTGAAAATATGTACCTAGAATTGTGATCAAATCGCAAGCATTAGCTGACTTTGCTGCAGAATGGACGAATCCTGAACTCGACGAGGCATCCCAATACCCCGAACATTGGTTGATGTACTATGATGATGCAAAGTGCAAAATGGCGCGAGAGCTGAAGTTGTCTTAATTTCACCACAATAGATACCACAAGGTACGTTGTTCAAATATATTTCAACGACCCATCTCCAACTAACAATATTGCAGAGTATGATGGCTTGTTGACCGGTTTATATATGAATTACCATAACCTTGAGAATCCGAAGGCTACTTGTGAATGGGGATTAAGAAGTAGTAGCTCAACAAACCCGAAAAGGATATAGTGCACCAAACAAAAAAAATGGCATCATATTTGCAAACATATCTTTTTTTGCGAGCGGAGGTTTAACCCCCGTTTTTTATTAAAAGGGAGCGGAGGGTTTTTAAAATAACCGGTTTACAACCATGATCAGTGAGGTTGATGAGGGGCCTCCCACTTGATCAAACCACACCCGAAGCAGATACAGGGATAACTATTACATGGTCCTTGAGCTACGCGACCAAAGTTCAAAGAGCACAACAAAAGTGGAGTAGCCAGCCAGCCCTCAAATTTCGCCTTCACTGATCGCCGCCTAAGAGACGTTGCTGATGCTGGATGCCGGACGCCCAAAGACCCTGCCATTTCTACAGTTAGAAACAAATCTACAGTTAGAAACAAAGTTTAGGGCCTGTTTGGAACACGGGATTTTTTCCTGTTCCTTTACTTTTTTTTGTGAAAATAAACTAATTCCTATAAAATTTCTACGCAATTTCTGTGAAATTCTTGCGTTCCAAACAGACGCTAGGCTTAGGTCCAATTCCTCCGCGCAAACATAATTCACATGCATCCGCATCCGCTCACTAGTCGGGCAGCCGAACGCCAGCACCTGCCAGGAGACATCACGTGTCTGCATTGCCCATATACTCCGTATATATTTGACCATGCCTGCCTATCAGTATCAGGCTGAACACGACGAAGGATAAGGCCCATGAAGGCTACACGAATCCACCATTGTTCACGGCATTCTACTTTGCTTTTGTTGAGATACGATCGGCCGGGCTGATAACGAGCACGCAAGATTAGGCGGCGGCCGATCATCGTGCCACTTGCTATCAACTAGCGAGCAAACGAGGACCTTCATACTATTGATCTATCTACTTCCTCAATTTTAAATTATAATTTATTTGTTTTATTTATTTTATAAATTTGACCACTTGTCTTATTAAAAAACTTATACAAACATAATTAAATTTAAATTATTTCTTTTAGACTATTTATTAAATAAGTAAGTCACAATAAAAAAATAATATTTTACATAAATATTTAAATAAAACGAGTAGTTAAATTTAAAGGAAAAAAGTTAAACGATAAAACAGTACACACGCTAATTAGGACAGCTCAGTGCTACAATGAAGGATGACCAAAAGCATGGTTTGAGGGACTCAGCGAGTCAGCGTCGACATCGGTTGTTGGCCCCATACACATGAATAAAATATGTTTGCATAGCTTGTCTGTCGGCGCGGCCATACCCATTCGGGTTGGTCAAAAACAAGTCCGTACGTAGTATGTGATATATTCTCTCCGTCATTTTCAAAAATCACTTTGACTAAATATATATTAAAAAAATAATATTTAAAACACATAATTAGTATCATTGATAGATATTTAAATTTATTTTTTAATAAATTTATTTAGAGATATAAATATTATTCTTATTTTCTATAAATCAAGTTAAACTTGTCGACACGTAAATCATGACGACAAACATTTATAGATGGAGGGAGTATATATATTAATCAACTCGGCAGAGTTCGGCGCTTCCACAAAATTCCATTTTAAGAGCATCTCCAAGAGATTGGCTAAAAATACTAGGTAAATTTAGTGATTTAGTTACTCTCTAAAATAGATAATATAGTTGTCGGGTACAAAGGTAAGGGGTACCCTAAACCCTTCGATAATTTAACGCTTAACATAGCAACCATTTTTAAGACAGGAACCAACCAATTGCTCAAGTCAGCAAAGAAGGGCCCATCACACGAAGGCCCCCTGCACCGGCGATAGCGACCAGTCGTGGACCGGCCTGCTTCTGGAAAGATGACGGACCAGGGGTTGAACGAACGACCCCTCCGCCTCTACCTCGACGCCGAATGACGGACCAGGGGTCGAACGAACGACCCCCGGACGGGAAGCTCGATCAGCTCACCTGCCCCCGGTATGGGTTAAAGGGAATCTGCCTAACGTCATGGGCGTCCACGACCGCAGTCAAATCCATCAACTCACCGCCATGTCCCGTACCTCCGTCGACTGTGCTGCCGCTGTAACCACGTCGCGAGTACGGACTCCGGAGGCACCCCTCGAGACGTGAACAGGACGGCCCTCAGCGACGTCTTCAAGAATACGGCAAGGCCACGCAGGTCTCAACCCCTCCCCTCGACCGGGAGGGGGGCTCGACCCCTACCTCCAACAACTCCGGTATGGGCCCTGTCCCATCTGCCCCGTCCCGCTTCAACTGTGGGACTCACGCCCGCCTACGGAAGGACGATCCTACTGTGCCGCGACGTGCAGCAACGTCTAGTCTACTGTCACCATGCCCCGGAGCACCAAAAGAGCGGGAAGGCCACGCCGCCATAGTGATCGACCTCCCTTCGCCAACACTATGCCGCGGACACGCCTCCCATGCTACAACAGTTTAGGACCCTGTACCCTCGTGCCTCCCCTTGGTCTATAAAAGGGGACGCCAAGATAGAAGAAGGGGGCCCTTCTTTTTTTTAGGCAACTCTCGCACAAACCCACATCCGCTCGGACACTTAGCATTCAGACGTCGGCTCTGATCCTCACACTCCACACACCCCGTTGCTTGCTCGACCCCTCAAGCAACCAACCGACCGCCTAGGATAGCCCTGCTAGCCTTAGGCCTCAGCTCACTCCGAGCGACCCCGTGTAAACCTGCTTGTACCCCCCCCTGTACGAGCACTTCGGTGCAAGATAATACAATCTATCCTCCCCCGCTGGACGTAGGGCCTTCTTTGCCCGAACCAGGATAAATCTTGTGTCCTTCTTGCATCACATCTGGGAGAGGGAGCACGCAATATACAAATTTACTAGCCGGTGGACTTGACCCCCGGGTCATAACACCGACAGTTGGCACGCCAGGTAGGGGGGCTTTGCGTGTCGATCAACTCCGAACTACTCTCTCAGATGGATTCCACGATTCCGTCACCTCCATTCGCCACCATCATCTGGCTCGGTAGCCTAGGGTTCATGTCCATGGGCCAGGGCCACTACATGGTCCTACTCTCAGCTGGTGGCATGGACGGCAGCAGCTCCGGTACGCCACGGCCAAGGAGGATCAGGCGACGGTCCCTCCGCTTGCGCCTTTTGCCTGCGATCAGGAGGAGGCGCGAACGACTCCGACGCACTCGTCACCGCGCGGACCTCGAGACGCCGGATGCCGTTCCCCCGGCCTCAGCTGGCGACACAGTTCCTCCGCTCGGGAGCCTGTTTGACCCATGCTTGCGGGTCGGGGCGGGCACCTCTCTGAGCGTGACTTTGGCTCTGCTATAACCCGTGGCCTCTCCGACACACTCGACCCTGCCACAACCGCATAACCCGTTTCCACACGGGCTCCACAACAACGCCAAACTCTGTTCTGCCCTCGCAGGTTCGTAGGTACAGACACGCTGCGGGTCTCTAGGGAGCCCGCCACGTGCGCCGATCAACCCCGTCACCACCTATCCACCGGACGAGCGCCCGGAGCCAAGACGAGCCCCGACCTGGGGCATGTTGAGGCGACGCCTGGCGGAGGAGCGCAGGGGATCTTTCCCCCACTTCTACCATGACGACCCTGACTCGGACTCCCCCGATGAGGATTACGATCCCACCCGGGAATGCTTCCACCTCGACGGTCAGGCTGACCCCCAGGACGATGTCGACGACACCGCGGCCACAGATGAAGGAGGAGGGGGCAACGCTACACCAGCACGAGACACCGACCCCCCCGAGTCCTGACAAAGCTAATCCACCCCCGGACGTCCAGATCACGCAAGTCCGAGAGCTGCTCAGCAAGCTCGAGGAGGAGCGCCTACGACTTCAGCAACTCGAGGACGCCCTCGAGCGAGATCGTGGGCGCCCACAGGGTGGAGGAGCTCGCGAGCGGGCCCGGGAAGTCCATCGACAAATCACCGAGGAGGGGGCAAACGAGCCCCGCGTCTACAACCGCGCCAGCCAAAATGTCGTTGCGGCCGCAATGCTGCTCCGTGACATGCCGGCGCCATCGACACCCCAAGCACGACGCATCAGGAACGAAATCCAGGGGCTTCTCCAAACTGCGGCCGTACAGTAGGCGGAGAGCTCGGCCTCGAGGCGCCGAGGAGCTGCCTCCGAGCGTCAGGAAATACCCCCTCGACAAAATCGAGAGGTATCCGTCCACCAGGACAAAGCGCCCCAAGGCCGAGTAGAGCGACGACCAGTTCGAGACCGCATCGTTGACGATCGACCACCATGGGAGAATAATCGACGCCGGTACGGCGACGCCGAGGCTCGAGGTTACAGCGCTCACCGAGGTGGGCGCTATGACAGCGACGAAGATCGATGTCGATCTCCGGAGCCACCAGGGCCCCGAGTCTTCGGCAGAACCATCCAGCGAACCGCCTTGCCTGTCCGCTTCCGTCCACCCACCAGCCTGGTCAAGTACAACGGCGAAACCAAGTCGGAGCTCTGGCTTGCTGATTTCAGGCTGGCATGTCAGCTAGGAGGAGCCGACAACGACCACGTCATCATTCGGCAACTCCCACTCTTCCTCTCCGACACCGCTCGAAGATGGCTCGAGGAGCTACCCCCGGACTTGATCCAAGACTGGCCCGACCTAGTCAGGATTTTCGAGGGAAACTTCAAAGGCACCTACGAGCGGCCAGGCAACTCCTGGGATCTCCGCAGCTTCAAGCAGAAGCAAGGGGAGACCCTCTACGCCTTCACCCGTCGGTTCTCGAGGCAGCGTACCGCGCTAACCCACATCTCCGACCACGACGTCATCATGGCGTTCATCGCCGGAACGACCTGCAAGGAGTTGGTGCGGGAGCTGGGACGGAACACCCCCAAGACCGCCAACGAGCTCATGGACATCATCGCCAACTACGCAGCCGGCGAGGAAGCCGTTGGCGCGTTCTTCCATATACCTCTAGACAAGGGGAAGGGCAAGACGGACGAGCCCGAGGGCTCGGACAACGGGCCCAAGAAGAACAATGGGCCCAAAAGGAATAACAACGACAACATCGGCAAGAAGAAGAAAAAGAAGAACCAGCCGAGTCGACGTAACGTCGAGCCCGAAGTCGAGCCCGACGATCTTGTCGCTGCGGTGGACAAGAAGAAGCCTCGAGGGCCCCCCTCTCGACGGGGGCGTCTTCGACAAGATGCTGAAGGAGTCCTGCCCCTATCATGTGGGACCAGCCAACCACCGTATCGAGGACTATCGCATGCTTAAAAAGCACTTCAACCCTCCCGGCTTCAAGAAAGACGACAAGAAGGGGGATCCGCACGACGGGGACGACGGCAAGAACGGGGGCTTCCCCGAAATTCACGACTACTACATGATCTACGGGGACCCTCGACTAGACTCAGCACGCGCCAGCGCAAGAGGGAGCGTCGAGAGGTCTTCTCTGTTCGAGCCCAGGCCCCTCGATATCTCGACTGGTCACACACGCCGATCACCTTCGACCAGGACGACCACCCCGAGCACGTCCCCAACGCAGGGGTCTACCCGCTCGTCGTTGACCCGATCGTACTCAATACCCGCCTCATAAAGGTACTCATGGATGGGGGAAGCAGCCTCAACATCATCTACGCCGCGACCCTCGACCTCCTGGGGATCCCGAGGACCGAGCTCTTGCCCAGCGCGGGAGGATTCCACGGGGTCGTCCCAGGAAAAAAGGCACTCCCGATCGGCCGCGTCAAGCTACCCGTTTGTTTCGGCGTCCCCTCAAACTTCCGAAAGGAAGAGCTCACCTTCGAGGTGGTTGCGTTTCACGACATCTACCATGCCATCATCGGTCGACCAGGGTACGCCAAGTTCATGGCGATCCCGAACTACGCCTACCTCAAGCTGAAGATGCCAGGGCCCATGGGGGTCATCACCGTCGGCACCTCCTACGAGCACGCATACGACGGCGACATCGAGTGCGTGGAAAACGCCAAAGCTGTCGAAGAGTCGGCCGTCCTCGCGGCCCTCGACGACTTGTGCAGGGAGATCCCCGACCCCAAGCGACACGCCGGCAACTTCAAGCCTGCGGAAGACACGAAGACCGTCCCGCTCGACCCCGGCCATGCGGATGGGAAGGTGCTGACGATCAACGCCACCCTCGAGCCTAAATAGGAAGCCGTGCTCATCGACTTTCTCCGTGCGAATGTCGACGTGTTTGCATGGAGCCCCTCGGATATGCCGGGCATTCCGAGGGAGGTCGCCGAGCAGTCCTTGGACATCCGAGCCGGGTCCAAACCGGTGAAGCAACGGCTGCGCCGTTTCGATGAGGAGAAGCGCAGGATCATCGGGGAGGAGGTCGACAAGCTTTTGAAGGCCGGATTCATCAAGGAGGTACATCATCCCGAGTGGTTAGCAAATCCCGTACTTGTCAAGAAAAAGAATGGGAAGGATAGGATGTGTGTAGACTACACTAGTTTAAATAAAGCATGTCCCAAGGTTCCTTTTCCATTACCACATATCGATCAAATAGTAGATTCCACTGCGGTATGTGAAACTCTCTGCTTCCTTGACGCGTATTCTGGCTACCACCAAATAAAGATGAAGGAATCCGATCAGTTCGTGACTTCCTTCATCACCCCCTTTGGCATGTTTTGCTATCTCACCATGCCCTTCGGTTTGTGAAACGTCGGGGCCACGTATTAGCGATGCATGCTCCACGTCTTTGGGAAACACGTAGGGCCGACCGTCGAGGCCTACGTCGATGACATCGTGGTCAAGTCCAAAACAGTCGGAAACCTGGTCGGGGATCTCGAGATCGCGTTTGGGTGCCTCAGGGAAAACCGTATAAAACTAAACCCTGAGAAGTGTGTCTTCGGAGTTCCTCGAGGCATGCTCCTAGGGTACATAGTTTCCCAACGCGGGATTGAGGCCAATCCCGAGAAGGTAACCGCAATCACAAGGATAGGCCCGATCAACGATCTTAAGAGCGTACAAAGGGTCACGGGGTGCCTCGCCGCCCTCAGCCGGTTCATCTCGAGGCTCGGAGAGAAGGCACTACCCCTTTACCGCCTCCTGAAGAAAACGGAACACTTCGCGTGGACCGCCGAGGCCGAGGAATCGCTCTCGAAGTTCAAAGCCTTGCTCACCTCGCCACCTGTCTTGGTACCCCCGAGCCCGGCCGAGCCCCTCTTGCTCTATGTTGCGGTGACTACCCAGATAGTCAGCGCTGCCGTAGTGGTCGAGAGGGCGGAAGAAGGACACGCCCTGCCGGTTCAGAGGCCTGTCTACTTCATGAGCGAGGTACTTTCCGAGACCAAGATGAGATACCCCCACATCCAGAAGCTGTTGTACGCGATCGTCCTCACTCGGCGCAAGCTCCAGCACTATTTCCTGGGTCACCCATTCACTGTGGTCTCATCTTTCCCCCTCAGGGAGATAGTCCAGAACCGGGAGGCATCTGGAAGAATCGCCAAGTGGTCGGTGGAGCTCATGGGGGAAACCCTCTCCTATGCCCCTCGGAAGGCCATCAAGTCTCACGTATTGGCAGATTTCATTGCAGAATGGACCGACACCCAACTACCCCCGGCGCAAGTTCAGACCGAGCTCTGGACCATGTACTTCGACGGATCGTTGATGAAGACGGGGGCAGGTGCCGGATTGCTATTCATATCACCCTCATGGGTCCACATGCGCTACGTCATCCGTCTCCACTTCCCCGCCTCCAACAACGTAGTCGAGTACGAGGCCCTCGTCAACGGCCTGCGCATCGCCATCGAGCTCGGGGTTCGACGCCTCGACGTGCGGGGGGACTCGCAGTTGGTGATCGACCAAGTGATGAAAGATTCGAGCTGCCACGACTCCAAGATGGAAGCTTCACCGGAGCTAGTAGAGGTGAGAACACCTTTTCCCTAGCTCTAGTTCGCCCTAAATCAGCACAACGCCGTTGGTCGTGCGCCATTGCCGCCGCCGCCGCGGAGCTTGCACGTGGCCAGGGTTCCACAGAGCCCCTCCGGCTCAACCAACCCTCGAACCGCACTCACCACATCACCGCGATGCTCACGCAACCCTGCGTCGAGCCTCGCATCACCGGTGATCACCTCACCGCGTCGCACCGCCACCGCACGCCGCCGGCCACTTTCATGGTCGCGCCGGTTCAACCAACACCACTAGTGGATGCGCGTCATCATCCCGAGCATGGCACACCCAACCCCACCGCCGGAGACCTCACCGCCGGCGAGAACACGCCGGTCAGCGTCATCCTCTGCTCCCTGCTCACTGGAAGGTGGGCTAAAGTTGACTACGGGTCCCGCTTGTCAGCTCTCTTCCGCCCGCGTGTATTGGGCCAGGCCCAGTACTGTTCCCCCACGGGCCGGTTTCCGAAATGAATTTCCTTTTCCTATTTTCAGTAATATGTTAATGCGTGTTTAATTTATATCTAGAGTTTAGAAAAATCTAAAATAGTGGAATCAATTTTGTTAGACTCTATAAGTTATGATCTTTCTGTTAAAAATATAAAAATGATTTTTAGAGAATGTCTTCAGTACTAATGTTTAATTAGTTGTTTCTGCATATATCAAAGTTAATTGTGTTCCTGATTAAAATGGTCAAATAAAAATGTAAGGTTTTTATGTTAGCTCTGTTATCCTGTGTAGAAACTAGGAAAAATATAAGATGTCATGTTTCTGTGTAAGTTTTATTTATCACCTATTAAAATGTGTTTCTTCTGTTTTCTTAGATTAATTCCTGTGGTAAATATGTGCGTGTATAAATCATGAAACTTTTTTTGGAGTCTCTGTAGGTCATGTTCTATCTAAGAAAAATATCATATGTGGTATGTTGTATGTCACAAAAGATACTTGTAGTTCAAGTGTCCTTTTCTAGGGGTTTCTTTGGAAAATCATATAGAGTAGTTTATGTTTGTGTTGATCATGGAACTTTCTTGATAAATATGTTTTTAAGCATAGATTCTGGTAAAAATAAGTTATAGCTTGTTTCACCCTGTTATCTAGTAGCTCTAGTTCTAAGTGCTTGTTCTGCTTTTAATTTCATCTTTTTGTATCTGCTAACTGGTAGCTTTGCTATGAGTGAGTTTTCTGCAGTGGCATCCAGTAGACATGATCTACCCTCTGTAATTTTGGTGGATTTTTCTGAGTAGTTTATAATAGGCTTGCTGTGTAAAGTAGCTTTGTGGTAATTAATTGGCTAAATGCTTAGAGTCTCTTTTAGTGTGCTAAATCTTGTTCAAGCATCATCCCTGCACCATCAAGTTACTTATTTATGCATTGCAATCATTTAGGATCAATGGAGGAACACCAGGAGCCAACGCCAGAGACAGAAGTCCAGGAGGTGCAGGAGTTAAACGAGGAGTACCACAAGTTCGACACTAACCTCCCCGAGTGCCCTGACCACCAGCCCTCCACCTTCACTCAAGGCAAGCCCCAGAGCATTCTTAAGCCTCCCAATATTTACAATTAATCTACTTGAGTATTTTATACTATGATGCATTAGGTGACAGGAGTTGTTTGAATCCCAAATTGATGCATTACCTTCCTTGATTATTGTTTTACCTACCTTGTTACCCTGTTAATAAAAGTAAAAGCAACCGCTTAGCCTGCTTAGAATAAATGGTTACATTTATATTTATGTTTCGTGTTATCCCATGGGGGTAATACTATCACGGTTGGCTATATTTGTTATCGTGGAAAGAACCAATGGTAGTAATGAATGCGGTCAACTGGAAGGAAGAGGCACCAAGTGGTTTAGACTTGGGGGCAGTCCGTCCGTTGGATCGTATAGGTTTGTATACAATGGTGGCCCTCTTACATCTTTGAATGCGCCCTTTCACATAGGGGTCGTCGGGGGTGTCGACCCCGAAGCCGAGTAAACACTGTCCGGGCCGGCACTTAATCTGCTGTGAGCACCCTCTAGTTTGTAGATACGACCTGCCCCGTGGTGGCTAACTGATTTCTACAATTGGGTGGACCAATGCGAGCCCGCGGTGATACTACCTGGACTTTGTTGAGCGGTAACCCAATGCATGGACCCGACGGGGAAAGTGTGGGCGTGTGTTAAAGGTAATCTTGCCAGCTGGTTGTATATCGATTTGAATTGCCGCCCCCACTGGATATGGTGGATTATGCTGAGCTTCACCACGGTACAACTCCATGTGACATCGTAATGGTTCTGCTAAAATACTGATAAAGGAAATTGGATATATGTTATTATATTGTTTGAGTAGTTCAAGTGAGTGCTCTATTACAGGTGCAAACCTAGAGATAATAATAATAGGATGGAA
>CM039123.1:751158-917299 GCA_022036555.1 Microstegium vimineum | reverse complement strand
TGCCTGCCTGGCCCTCTTCGCCTCTGCTTTTCCGGCTGCGTCTGGTGGCCTTTCGCCTTTTGCTTAACAGCGCGGAGTTCCGTCTCGCGAAGCCTCTCCGGCCGCTCCTGGTCCTGGTAAAGATGTCCCGTGTCCGTGGGCTGTACGTGTAGTAGGTCAGTCACGGCGAAAGTAGCACGCAAAGGCACACACCTCAGGTGCTTCTACGTACACACAAAGATGGAAGACTGACTTCATTATCTCTACACGCCACAAAAAAAGGTCGGTAAGCCGTAAGCCAAGTATGTTAGCTTGTCAGTTTTTTTTTGTGCAGCCTCACCGTTCGTAGCATTATTGCTGTGACTGCAAAGATATTAGAGTAGAAAGAATATCATAATATGTACCCACGTGTGAGTCCTATGTACCTTATGTAATCGATCAGCCTATGAGGCTAATTACATTCTCCTTTGTGGTATCAGAGGGGTACGATCCTACCCTAATCAACTACAGATCTGGTACTTAAACCTAGGATGGTAGACTATGAGATGTGTCAAGAGAATTATAGCTTGTTTGGTTTGTCACATCAATTGGTCTAGGTTGGACCCATGACGGACGTCGTCTGCTGATTTTTCTTAGCCTAGCTAGTTTATCAATCATGGCATAGTGTTTTTTCTCTCACAACAATACAACATCAGTCAGTTTTATTAGCTGCAAAAACCATCACCCGAACATGCTCGCAGCTTAACGAGCATGACTTGATGACATATAGGTTTGTTCGGTGTTGCAATCCTAATATTAATGACAGTGCTAATTGATGCTTGAGTGTTTTGGAGCCGTCCAACACTCTGATTTTTAGGCATCTAATTGGCGCAGGATCGAAGCTCTTGTAGTCCAATTAGCTTGCTTAGAGCATCTCCAGTAACAACCCCTACTTTGGCCCCTACTTTAGATTTGAGTAGTGGGGATCAAAAACTCAACTCCAGCAAACCCCCTACTACACCCCTCATTCCTATTGGCCCCCTACTTTTTCCTCCTCACCCCCTACATCTATTGGCCCCCTACTCCACCCCCTACTTTTTCCTCTCTCTTTTTTTTGATAGAGATGACAGGTGGGCCTCAATTGTCAGTATCTATTGGGTCCTAATTTGAGGGCTACTGTTAGAGTATGAACAATAAATTTAAGACCTCAAGAATAGGGAAAGCCCCTAAATCAAAAGTAGGGGCTTTGATTTGAGGCCCCTTGCTGGAGATGCTCTTAGGATTTTGGGCTAGGTGTTTCTTCTCCAACTCTAACGAACGGTAAGGCAATTGGATACGACAAGGATGGTCAGCCAGGTTAGCGTGGCTGCGAGATCGAGCTAGAGGCAGATCCATTGGCGAGGAACCGCCATAGACGAGGTAGGCAGGTAGAATGAGGGCATTTCATGGGAGAGTGGGAGACGCCATAGATAGCCGAACATAGGAGACTTATTGACCTCAGGTAAAAGAAGACCAAAGCTACTAGATAAGAGCTACTATTAGATCTACATTCAACTAGTTGTTTCTCTTCTTTTTTACGAGTATATACAAGTTATACCTAAAACTATTTTTTTAGCATGTCTAACGATGATTAACGTAAAGATTTAAAAGGAAGCCACATTAGTAAATATCAAAATTAACCGCATACACTGCTCAAAATAAGTTTTATGCGTTGAATTAAATACCCTCGAAGCCATTCGGGTCCAGCTCTAGTTGAATGAACAATTATAATTTGACGAATGACCACATTGCGTCAATGTCTACGGAAGAATATCGGCGATCACATGCTACTTTGCATCGGGTGTTTATGTTATGGGTTCCTTCTTTTTTTTCTAATCAAAGTAGAGAGCCATGCACCTTTCACGTTTGTTTGCTTTTGTTTAATAAATAAGAAAAATTAAAGGAACGGAGAATAATGGGGCATAACAATTACGAGGAACGTGCACAGAACTTCAGTAGAAAAAACGCTTCAGCCAGGCCCAGCGCATAATTACCGAACTTTACTACCCGACCCCAACACACCAATGAGGCAATGACGACGAGAAGGAAAAAAGGCTGCATCGGACTACCTGTCCATTTGGCGTCGAAAGGGAGACCCCAGTTCTGTTGCCGCAGTAGTTAAATCCAGCTAATCATAAGCTACCCCTGCCACTTTTTACTTTTCTATAAGAAAACATTTCCGGTAACTTTAGGAAGTTACTAAGTTATATACATAACTTTTACTTACTGGGTTTTTAACTTATTGTCGTAACTTATATTCACAACTTTATCAATATAACCATTCCTAGAGCAGAAGTTATTAGCATATGTTTTTCATAAAAAAATTTTAAAACAGTTATTACGTAATTCATAGACAACTCGGCATGAACTTTTCAATATTATTTATGACAAATTTTCTAGCATAATTTTTATAATAATTTTATGAGTAAAATATCTTATACTTATAAAAGTTATCATATTAAGTTGTCTATAAAACTACGTAAAAACTATATTAAAAGTATGTATAATACAACTAAGAATAATAAATCTGTTCTTCAAAATGTTATACGGAAAAGTTTTGTGTATAATTTTGTAGCTTGTTAAGAAATTATGTTCATAAGTTTGTTCGGTAAAATATTATACATAAAGTTATATGCTAGTAAGTTATATGTATAAATTATGCACGTAACTTTGTCATGTCAAAGTTATATGGTTAATTCTGTTCCGCAAGTTTTATGTTAAAGTTATGTGTATTTTCGTAACTTTCTAAAGAAAAGGGAAGGTATAGAAATATTTTTTTGCAAAAAAAAAAATAGAAAGACGTGGGACGTGTCTGATAGATCGTCCAATTCAAGATGGAATGGTTAGCTAATTTTGTACAAGATGGAATGATTGATTTCTACATGCTCTCGAAGCCGGTTGTTTCAAGCTCTGTGTGAATGAACAACAATCATTTGACGAATGACCACGTTCCGTCAACTTGTATGAAAAATCATCGGCGATCACATACTAGTCTGCCTTTCCTCTCTTTTCTAACCAATGCAAAGCCATGCAGCTCTCGTGTTTGTTTGCATTTTGTTTGTAATTATAAAGATAAAAGAAGAAAAAGGAACGAAGAATAATGGGCGTAGCAATTACAGAGAAGTGCACAAAGCTTCAGTAGAAACGAATTACGGTACTGTACATACGTACCCAACTTTGCCCACCTGACCCGGAACACACCAATGAGGGCAAGGCAATGATGAGGACGAAAAGGCCAGGCAGCGTCGGGCCACCGATCCGTTTGGCGTCAGGACGGGAGGGGAGAAGACGGCGGACTCCAGTTGGCCGCGACAAAAGCGAGATGCATGTGCAGTGGTGGTGGGGTTGGATGGAACAGACGAGACAACGGGGGATGACATGACATCTGATGCCTCGCCGGCGGTCCCCAGATGTACTCCGGCCTAGCGGGCCTAGGAGCAGTAGCAGTCAGGGTTTACCCTACTGTTTTTCAAGCGCTGGTGGCCGGCAGTTTGCCGGTTACCGACGGTTACCGTGGTTATTGGTCACAAATCGAACGGTTTAGATTTTGAATTCAAACGGCCCAGTTCAAACGGTTAGCGACCGGTAACCGGTCGGTTAGGGCCGGTTACTGTCCGGTTTGGTCGGTAACCGCCCAAACCGCCCCAAACCAAATTTCAAATTTGAATTTCAAAAAATGGAAAATGCTAAAAAAAATCCTAAAAATAGTTCATGATTTATAGAGTCGAATGGTGTATAAAATTTTCAAATTGGAGTTCGTTTGCTATTTATTTTGACGTGTACAAGTTTGAAAAAAAAAGAAAAAAGATATTTTTCTTTTTTTTCAAATTTTTACACGTCAAAATAAATAGCAAACGAACTCCAATTTGAAAAATTTATACACCATTCGACTCTATAAATCATGAACTATTTTTAGTAATTTTTTCAGCATTTTCCATTTTTTAAAATTCAAATTTAAAATTTGAATTCAAACCGGTACCGAAACCGAACCGGTGGTGGGCGGTTTGACCGGTTACCGACCTTGGTAAACGCTGGTAGTAGTATCGCTGTAGTATCGCACACCCAAGAGGCAAGACGCGTGGCCGCGTGCGGATAGAACTCGAAAAAGCCACCCCTCTCAAAGTCTCAAGCAAGCAGTAGGCGGATTGCCATGCCGAGTTCGGCGCTGGAGTTCGCCGAGCCGTATCGATACGTATACGGAGTGCGGCACGGGATGCACGTGTTGTGTGCTGTGGGAGTGTGACAGTTGGAGGCGTGTCCGCTGAAACAAAAAAAATCACGGCGCGTTCCACTGCGGATGAGGTATCGCTAGGCGACGCCGCCGCGGCCCGCGGGTGAGGAGTCGGTTTATGTAAAAGGAAAACGAAGAAGTTTGGGAGCTTTGAGCTTTCGTCGCGCAGGAAAAAGGGCGGGAGAGAATAGCTTCTTCTAGGATGGAGCATGATCGAGAACTACCTTAATAATAAATATCAAAAGGACCATTTTGTTTTGGGGTCATTTTCATCACGGCTGAGATGCGGATGCCTAGGGTCCTTTTCCGACGTACAGTTCATCTCTGTGTCGTAGCCACAACTAGGGTAGAGAACTCTAATCGAGGGTATGTTTACTTTGTGGGTATGTAGATTTTTTTATTTAAGAGTGTGAATACGGTGAAAATCAATTATTATCATAGTATTTTTGTTTTTTTTAAGTGTGAGTGCACCTATAATTTACTATATAGATCCGCCCATGACAAAAGGATGTACCGTATGTCTGTTTTGATAAAAAAAAAACTATGTAATTATTGGCTAGATAAAATTAATCCTTTACATCTAAACAAAAGAGGTCTAATTGTTTGAGTGGAAAAATCCTTCATCTAGTTGTTAGCTAATTGGCTAGCTAACATAACTATAGTTAATTTGAAATAAATTTTTAGACTTACTACCTAGCAATTAGTTTTTGACTCAACACAACAGGTCCTGCAGTCACCTTTAAGGCTTATTAAGCGCAATGGGAAGTTCTGACTCAACTAAACAGGTCTTGCAGTCACCTCTAAAGGCTTATTAGGGCAGTCCCAATGGTATATTAATGATAGTTTCTATCCTCATTAAATGACTTGTCACGTAGGTAAAATGCTGACATGACAACATAATTAATGATGAAAGAGAGCACAAATCATAGAAATGGTTTCTTCATGAAGAAATCAGGTCTTCACTTTACCCAATGCACCAAGAAACAATGAAATCATCATTGGGAAGAAACCACCAATTTCTAGGAGGCTCTTGGCACACTCTCATTGAAGGAAGAACATAAAGTTGGGAGAGAGAAAGAGAAAATAATTATTACTCGAAGACATCTCCATTGTGGAAGATAGTTTCTATAGATGATTTCTTATGCTATGGAAATCGTGTTAGTTTCTTCCATTGGGACTGCCCTTAGGACATTTACAATAGAGTCTAAATCTATTTATCACACTCTTATTTATAATATTTTATTGATATGATAGTATATTTATTGAATAGATAGGGAGAAAAAACAAGACTCTGAGTCTTATTTAGACTCCAACTCTAGTGATATCTTCGATGTAATAAATACGTTTAGACTCTATCTCTAAACGTATTTATTACCTCAAAGATATCATAGACTTGGAGTCTTAAATAAGACTCAATGTCTTGTTTTTTCTCCTTCTCTCTTGAATAAATATACTGCCACATCAGCAAAAGATCATAAATAAAAGAGTAATAAATATACTTAGACTCTATGGTAGAGTCTGCATTGTGAGTGCGCTAAGTGCCCTTAAGTGCAATGGGAGGTTTGGAGAAAGTGTGTTTTTGCCATCTTCGGTTACAATCTGATCAACAGGTAGGTTAGTCATAAATTGCTCGTTAGTTCTGATCCTGGCCTACTTTCGATTCAGAAATTGTGACATATATTTACAAGAGTAAAATGTATGACCAGTCCTTAAACTTATGGGGGTGTATTATGCCGGTTCCTATACTTACAAAATATGTAAAGCGGTCTTTAAATTTTATTTGGGTTTCATATTCATCCAAACGGATCTGGACCTACACGTCAACACCATCCCTCCTCTTTCACCTCTCATGGCCCCTTAGCCATGGCTGGCACGCCACCGCCGCTGTTGCCGGCGTCATCGCGTGCAGGACAACCACTACGCGCTCGTGTGGAGCTTTGCCTCAGACAGCATCGCGCTGCCGCGCGCTTGACATCTCTCGGCTGGAGCTTTGCCTTGGACAGTCGAGGCAAGTGAATGGGGATGAAGGCAAAGTTGCACGCTCGCACAAGTCGAGGCAAGGGAAGGCGTTCGTGCCCGCTACACGCCGTGGGTCCTGCTTCTTGGTTGCCGCTGACACATGCATGCACATGTACGTTTTTCCTGCACGCTCGTACCGCCTGGCAACTGTCGTTGCACGCCTGCGCGCACGCATCGTCGCCGGCGCCGCTGCACTCTTGCCTGTAGCACTCGGTTGCCGGTGCCCCTGCTGCTGCCTGCGCCGACAGACCATGTCGCAAAGAAGAAGATGATAATTTTGCAAAATAACTCTAGAAGAATCATAGTACAATCATTTTGATGATTCATGTGTCTAAGCCATCTTGCAAATAATCCCTTCCAGTATTTTACATCATGCAATCGAGCCCTCATTAATACACGGGCATGGGTTTAGACACGTTTTGAACGAATATGAGGCTCAAACAAAAGTTAAGGACCTAAATGACACACTTTGTGAGTATAAGGACCGACATGATACACCCACACAAGTTCGAGGACCAGACATACACTTTACTCTATTTACAACGCCATCCATAGTCGGTCATAACTGACTATATGCGCCAAACAGAGAAAATGCAACCAAGACTGGCGTCGTTTATAATTCTAAAAAAAAAGACTGGCGTCGTTTAGTGACGATCGTGCAGATTCGTGCGCAACCACCAGTCATTCAAAGTGATAGCTAACACCGGCCGCTACATGTCACACGACGTGGGCACGTGGCTGCAATTCACCAAAGTCAAAAGTCGTTACTCGTTGCCCACGTCCTGTGGCGACCCACTCCGACCATGATATGGTCGGTCGGTTGAGACCTGAGAGCCGAGGCATGCTGTACCTGCCCACCACCTGACCGAGCAGCTCGTGCGTGACCACCACAACATTTGCTTCGCATCCACTTGATCCTAGAAGCAAGTTTAACGGACACTTTAAACCTCATCTTCTAGATCTCTATTGCCCATTTTTCTTATATGTAAGGTGAGTATGTTCGTAGCCCTACTACGAGACGAGAGCATATATATTTCACTAGTCAATCCACATTGCCACAACAAGGTGGACCGGGTTCGAGACACTCTCCCACATGCATGTGCAACTCGTTGTCAAATTCAGCGTTGTGCGTGAATGACTAGAGTGGTTGATGAGTGCGTGGCCGGGACGTCTTTTGGCTTGGTCAGTTCGCGCCGTGTCAGGTGTCCGTTCGACAGGTCACGGTTCACCACTTTTGTGTACTCTCTCCATATTAAATAAGTCGTTTTACATAATGATTCGGTCACTTTAATTTTATATTTTTATAAAAAATATTTATTTAAAATGATATATGTATATGTTTATAAAAGTATTTTTCAAGACAAATCTATTTGTATGGTTTTCACATTTTCAAACTCCACAGCTTAAAAGTTTTTCATGATTTAAATTTTTAATATTTGACAAAACTTTATCAAAACGACTTCATTTACAGTATGAAGAGAGTACATACGTGGACGTAATACACGCATTAGACCATCAGGACTCAGGTCTCACTGGGTGCTGCTTAAGCTTACAATAAGCTAAGGCAAACTAAAATCCTAAATAACAGTTTCGCTAGTAAATCCGAATTGTGCCAAACAAGACATTATTCTAACTCTACTTTGTCTCTATTTATATTTTCTAGTGAAAATTCTTCCTAGGTAATTGTGCCTGTTGGGTCACTAGATACTTGACACATATATCAGCCTCAACATGTTCTTTTATTGTCATAGTGGCGAAAGTAGGTTGTATGAAGTGGGTGCACCACCCAAAAAAAGAAAAATCAGTGAGACTAGTTAAGGTTCCACAGTATATGCACCTCCTATGAGTTATGTCTATGCACTTACAAGTCAAGTGCATCTTCTCTTATTTGTTTTAGCTTCGACACTAAGTGTTATCATTGTTCTTTTATCTTACACTAACAATAACAATTTTGGAAATTGCATGGATAGATACATTTCTTCTTGAAAATCTTCTTTACAAATATTTTTCTTTGGTTTTAATGGGTTTTCTATGCACTTGTAATTATCTATATTGGCATGAAGTTCGTACAGTCATCGTCGATGAAAAATTAGCTTAAAGCTAATTTGCCTGTCTTTTATCTTCCTTTTTCCCACTACCTATGCAGTTTTCTATTGATACCAAATCATGTTAGTTTTTGGTCTCAGCTTTATTTTCTAAAAACTATTAGATGAGCCCCTTACAAATTATTTAATTCCTTGACCCTCTTATGGATTTGGTTTCTTGATGACCTTGTAAGTTCTATTGATATTCATACGTAATGACAAAGGCCATTGGTTGGGGGTTCCCACCCAGGGTTTAAATCCTGGGTGCGACACTTTATTCTGGATTTATTTCAGAATTTTCCGGCGCTACGCATTAAGTGGTAGGCGACGTTCCCGTCGACAGCGAGATGCCTGTGGTGACTTCGTGAACTTCAAGATTTGCCGGCTCAATCCTTCGAATGTGCTCATAGGGGTAGGGTTTGCGTGCGTGTGTTCGTAGGGGCGAGTGTGCGTACGTGTTGAGTGTACTCTAAAAAAAAGTTTAAACTGGTTGGCTTCTAAAAACAAGCATTGTATTTTTTAAAGACGGAGGGAGTAATATTGATATTTGTTTTATATAAACCTAGGTCCTGTTCGTTTTACTAAATTTAATTTATGTGGAATGCTATGCTAATATGTCGTAAGTATAAAATATTATTTATTTGCTAAAAGATAGTGCTGAAATAGTGTTGATAAGCGTGGACTTCTATTCTTCTTTTGCTCGAGGAGCACGTAGGTTTTGAGTATACTGAACAAAAAAGCAACAAGGTTACTCGCCTAATCGAGATAATGCCTCTCTGAGGCTAACGACGAGAGTCGTGACCAAGTAAAAGGGTCACCCAACCGTCATGCATACTAGCTTCTGTTTACCTCCCTGCACCCTTTTCGTTCTCTTCTCCCCGACTCCCGGCGGCATTTAAACTTCTCACCCACCTCCCCGTAATAAAATGCGCTCGTTCCCGAAGCACACACAAAAAATAAAAAAACAGAAACAAAATCACAGTAGAATCCGCTACCTCGCCGGCGACAGGGGCGACCGCGCGCGCCCCGGCCGGTGCTGATCCCGACTTCCCCATGCACCCATTCTGCTGCGCGCCGCTCGTGCCCGTATCGCCCGCGGCCTCCGCCGCCTCCGCCGGGGCCGCGTCCTCTGCGGTGGCGGGCGCCCCGGCCGTGATGCCGCCACCGCAGCCCCCGCCGTTGCCGCCTCCGCCGCCTCGAAATAACTCCGCTCCCATCGGTGAGAGGCGCGCGCGCGCGGCGGGGGTCAGCGGTGGCGGAGGAGGCTGTTCCTCGCCGCCCGAGGGGGTGAAGCTGAACGAGATCGTCGGCGGCGGCATCTCGGGCATCCTGTACAAGTGGGTCAACTACGGGCGCGGGTGGAGGCCGCGCTGGTTCGCTCTCCACGACGGCGTGCTCTCCTACTACAAGATCCACGGGCCAGACCGCATCATCCTATCGCGCGAGACCGAGCGGGGCGCCAAGGTCATCGGCGAGGACTCCCTCCGCCGCCTCAACCGCCCCTCCGCCTCGTCGCCGTCCCACTCCAACGGCCACCACCAGCCTCGAAACCCCATCGGTGAAATCCACCTCAAGGTCCTCGGTTCTGGCCGCCTCCGTGATCGCCAGATCCATTTCGTCCGTTGCCAGTTTGCTAACGGGGCGGTTGCGTGTGCAGGTGTCAACCGTGAGGGAGAGCAGATCAGATGACAGGAGATTCTACATCTATTCGGGGACGAAGACGTTGCACCTGCGGGCGGAGACCAGGGAGGACAGAGCTGCGTGGCTCGAGGCGCTGCGGGCGACCAAGGACATGTTCCCGAGGATGTCCTCTAGCGAGATGGTCGGGCCAGAGGACACCGCAGCGGCAGTGGCCGTCTCAACCGAGCGCCTAAGGCAGCGGCTGCAGCAGGAAGGTGTCAGCGAGGCGGCCATTGCTGACAGCGAGAAGATCGTGCGGGCAGAATTTGAGGCTCTGCACAAGCAGCTTGTGCTCTCCAAGCAGAAGCATGCGCTCCTCGTGGAAACTCTTCGCCAGCTAGAGGTACTTCCATAACCTGTACCTGCGGATCGAACAGAACCTGGTTGTGCATGAAGTGGGAATGATTGCTTTTTACTGCATGGTGTGTCACGCTTGCGATATTCTGCGTCTTGTACATGATTGAATAAATTCAAGAAAAAGTACGAAGCTACTGGTAAATATTGGCGTACAGAACATGCTATTCTGTAGTAGATTGCATCCATTGACAATATTGTACTTGGAGATATGAATGTTAGCTGTTACTCTATGGATCGTGCTGTAAATTTTTTAGTTCTTCTACTAACTTTCTTATGCTGTTGTTTCTGTCAGTCGCCAAATGTACTTCAGCATTTAATAATGATGAATGTGCTATCAAACTAGCTTATGATGTCTTATCATCAACAAAGAAAAACCAAAGCAAAGGTTCAATTAATATTTTGAGATGTTTGTTTTGGTTTACCTGCTTCTTTGTTGATACCAAAGTTTTTCAGGGGTTATGTTGCAGAGCTTTTGCTTCTTGATCACAAATTGCTTTCTCATGTGTTTTTGGTCCTTTGGGAGTACAAAAATGGTACCCTAGTTGCTATAGCTACTCTACCCATCATTTCATGACATTTCCTTGGTACCCCTATACTTCTCATAGTTCCTATTCCTGACATTTCCTTGACTGACTTTTTTCTGTTTGAGTTTGTCTTTTGTAGTTTTTATGGCTGATAAGCCGAGTATTTTAACCCGTAGAGCAAGCTAACAGGCATTAGATATATTTATTCTGTCATGTCAGGTCTGATAAAAATGAGAACATCTATTCAGTAACACATGTTTTCGGTTTAGCTTAGGTTAGCTGGCATTTGGTTGCCGATGATTTGATTATATATTGATGATTCTGTATTATAAGTTATGTGATATTACTTAAACTACTAAAGTAGTGAATGTAGAAGAGAAAAGAATGAGTGCCTTTATATTAGAATATTTGTATAAATGACAAAGCATACTAACACTGCACGGAGCTTAGTCGGTTGTCGGGTAAATAATTCTATGTTGTGGCAGAGTGAAGAAAAATATACCGACTGACCTTTTATTTTTCACTCCCAAAATTGTATTTCTTTGATGTTCATGTGGACTGCTGCCATTTGTATATTAGAAATTTTAACTTTTCCTTCTCTTACCTGCTTTCCATGTTCATGGATTTGTAAGATCTGTATCTTGATGTTTACTGGGGGACTTGAACCTGTAAAATGTTCATGCTAGAGACATCCTCATCTGATGAAGTTTTCTTATGTTGCCTTTCTGTAGACAGAAAAGGTTGATTTGGAGAATACCCTTGTCGATGAGAGCCAAAGGCAGTCGAAAGAGTATGGATCTGCTTCTAAACCAAGGCATGAGAAGTATAGTGGTATGATAATTGGTGGAATGGTTTGCCATGTCACTGTTGCACATGTTATTGAGATGCACTGTACCTTTGTGGGCAAATTTGTTGATTAATCTGATGCTTCCTTGTTAATACGACACTACAAAAGTTGCATGATGGAATGCCACTCTGGTGTCAGATATTACCAATAAATTTATTTTCTAGTGGCATATACTGACAAAGTTGCTGCAAGCCAGCAGAATATTAGACGAATTGGTTGGCTATGGTTTGTATTGAGTAATAGCATAGCTGGGTTTATTGACTACAACGTTGCCAAGTTTTTGGTCTCCATGTCTAACTATTCTAAAAATACTAGGGAATTTCCCAAAAAAGATTGCCCTTAGCTTTTCTAAACTAATACAATATTTGGTGGTTATATGAACTATGAATTTAGGTTAGGTTATTCATTCATGCAATCCACTTTCCAATTTCCCATTTCCTCACGAGGATTCATTCTTCCCAGTTTTATAAATCCACTATCATGGCATGATCATATCTAAAATATAACATTTCATATTAAACAATTGCGACGACATCCTTGTATTATTGCTTAGTGTCATGATTCTTGTATGCTAATCTATGCACCTTATTTGCCCTTCTGTAAATTCAACTTGGTGCTGTGATTTAGCTACCTAATTGAATATTGTGAAGTCTGTCTCTTAGCAGAATTCTCTAGTGTATGTGTTGTCTCTAATAGTTCAAATATCTTTCATCTTGTTTTGTAAATTTCAAATTAGCTTCAAACTTTTTTCATCCGAATGTTTTACACACTTTTAATTAAATACTTCTATATCAAGGTTTGATATCCTACCCAAATAGCCTTTTCAAATGGAAGCAATATCAAAGTAAAGCACATGTATTCCCTTAATAAATAAATAGAGACTTGATTGATACTAGTATAGCACTAGCACAAGGCCACTTCAACTCATTTTCCCTCTAGTTACCTGGTCTGATTTCAATGTTATACGACAGTGTCTACATGCAATCCCAATTCCCAACCATAAGAAATTGCAATGACCTCTCCTTGCTGCAGCCATAACACACAGCTTTCCTACCACCTAGAAGCCCATATTTGAACACTGCACCAAACCATTCTTGTCCCTAATTTGTCATATAATTTGCTAGCAGTTGTGATCCCTCCTTACCAAGCAAACAGTTCAACCTTTTTTGGATGAATTTCTGGAATGTGCATTTAGTTTGGTTTTTTATTAAGAACATGGAAACCATTTAGTTTGTTTTTTTATTGAATAACATGGAAACCATCTATTTCGAGCCCTATTTTACACTGTGCACCAATTTGGTTTACTGTACCTTGCTTAGTGAGCTATCATTTTCCTTTTTCAGAAGGAAGTGCTAGCGAATCTGATGATTATAATGAACCACAAGATCCCGCTGAAGAGACTGACGATGATGAGAACCTTTATTTTGATACAAGAGATTTTCTATCCTCAAGCTCTTTTAAAAGTAGTGGATCTGATGTCCAAAGATCTGAAGCTGGTTCAGATGATGAAGATGATTATCCAATGGATGGGATCGATCCTTCCATGAAGTCTATTGGAATTAGTTATCCATATGTAAGAAGACGGAAGAAGCTTCCAGATCCAGTTGAGAAAGAAAAGGGTGTAAGTTTGTGGTCAATGATCAAGGACAACATAGGAAAGGATCTTACAAAAGTTTGTCTGCCTGTTTACTTCAATGAGCCACTCTCATCGTTGCAAAAATGTTTTGAAGATCTTGAATATTCCTACCTTATTGATCGGGCATCTGAATGGGGGAAAAGGGTATTACTTCTTCCTCTCCCTGCTAGCATTTTTCATTCATGCACACATCTTCTCTAATATGTTGAATGCAAGTAGCTATAAACACTTGGGTTATTAGATTTTTAATTGCGCATTATATCATGTCGAATTTGCAACTAATGCATACACTTAATGATAGTCTATCCTGCCTTGTGGTGGACATCTGATTTAACTACACTAAGATAACATAGTTGTCTTCCTGTTTAGAGAAATGTGGGGGACTATATTCTCTTTGTTTCATCTTGGTTACAACACCCCTTCATATAGGAGTACATTTAATCTCTTAACAACTTATGTAAGCTAACTTTTACAAAGTTTAACCATTTTGTAAACTAATCATGCCAACAATTTGAAAAATAGTGCATGTAAACACATTAGTTTCTTTGCTAACATGGGGACTTCAACTTGCCGTCTTGCCTAACATGCCATAAAAAGATGCAGGTTATAGCTGTATGGTTCATCCAGCACCCCTTCATTCCTAACATGCCATAAAAAGATGCAGGTTATAGCTGTATGGTTCATCCAGCACCCCTTCATTTCACAGAAAACAATAATGATACTTCATAATACGCAATCTTCAATGTGGCTTATAAGAGTGATTTTCCTCTTTCATATATTAAGTCCCGTCACTGCCTCACTGGTGCATCTGCCACATTAGAAGAATGTTTCTTCACTACTGTTCATATGGTTATATGTGTATCATTTGACATTCACCAAGCCATCATTGGATGTTCTCCCATTGTTTGGGGTGTCATTGAACAGAAAATGCTCTCTTGCTCCCATTGTCTGTGATAACTGAAATAGCTGACTAGTGAAAAAGGTGCCTATTTGCATACGAAGCTCACATATTTGTTTTTGTTACCTAGGGAATAGTCTTATGAGGATTCTTAGCATAGCAGCATTTGCTGTTTCTGGATATGCCTCTACAGATGGGAGGAGCTGTAAGCCTTTTAATCCCCTTCTTGGGGAGACATATGAAGCAGACTATCCAGACAAAGGCCTCCGTTTTTTCTCTGAAAAGGTCTGTTAATTAAGCACAGTTCTTCGTCGAGTTAGTGTAATCATTCCTTTTCATGAGTAAATCTATTTTATCTATTTATACTAAGTCTGCTTCCTATGCTTTTCCATAAGAGTATAGAGTATATGATTTGTCTATTTAAGTCCCCCCCCCCCCCCCCCCCCTCTCTTTAAAACGGTAACACAAAATTTGGGCTATTCATTTTTTTATAATTTATATAGTGCTTCACTATTGTGATCTGCTACATGCCTTATTCTTGGTGAACATTATGTTGTTGCCTGAAGTTTGTCAAATTATTTGTTGATATACATGACTTAACTGTAACGTAATCAGCAAATAGGTGTTGGGATTCACATTATATTGAATGCTGCCATTTATTTCTATGCTTGGTTACTCCTCTCTGTACTTGATGGTACCATGTTTGCCATTTCTTTACTTGTGTAACATACTGGAGAAATGCTATCTACCCACAGATACTGATCTATGTTGCTCTACCTATTTGATCTTCATAGCTTGTGACTAAGGCTCGCAGATCATAGCTACTTGAGTGTAGCACTGGAATTTTGCAGTATCAGATCTAGTCTGTGCATTATTGTTGATAAAAAAATCTTCAATAACTTGCCAGGTCAGTCATCACCCTATGGTTGTTGCATGCCACTGCGAGGGAACTGGCTGGAGGTTTTGGGCTGATAGCAACCTAAAGAGTAAATTCTGGGGTCGTTCCATTCAACTCGATCCTGTTGGTGCGTTAACACTGGAGTTTGATGATGGTGAAGTTTTCCAATGGAGCAAGGTACTCTTACATACTTCCTCTGATTTCACAAATATAAGTCCATCTAGGTTTGTCCCAAGTCAAACTTTTTAAACTTTTGAATACCAATATATTTTTTTATATACAACACAAGGTTGGCATTATTAGATTCATTCTGAAAACTACTTTTTATAATATGCAATACTCCTTCCGTTCCAATTATAAGACGTTTTGTCTTTTCTAGTTAGTTTGCTTTTACTATGTAAATAGCATAGTAAAAATTATGTATCTAGAAAAGATAAAACGTCTTATAATTTGGATTAGAGGTAGTATTAGTATATAACTCTTTTCATCCAAGGTAATATATTTTAATAGATATTGCTAGTAGTTAAAAACTTAAAATGTTTGGCTTAGGAAAAAGAGATAATATATCCATGATCGGAGGTAATAACTAATAGGTGATTCATCTATCAATTTAATTGATTGGAAATATCTTCAGGTGACAACTTCAATTTATAATCTCATATTGGGCAAGCTATATTGCGATCACTATGGTACTATGCGCATACAAGGTAATCGTGAGTATTCATGTAAGCTCAAGTTCAAGGAGCAGTCAATTATAGATCGCAACCCTCACCAGGTAATTACCTTTTTTGCTTTTTCCATTCTTTATTTGCTGCATTCCTTTACAGTTTGTTTCTCACCAGTATAAACATTTTAATCATGTTGGGTAAGTGATACATTTCTCACTGTGGCAAGACACATGCTTTTAAACAATTTTGTCCAGAGGATTGCCTGGGAACAGTTCTTTGAAAGCATTGGGAATTGTAGAATCTTTCTTGAAACCATTTACACTGCATGTGTTTGACCCTGAACATTCTCATTACTTTTAGAACTGTAGATCTGAAAAAGGAACTTAAATTTATATAGTAGGAGCAATAGCTTTGCTGCGTGAATAATAGTTAATGATATACTAACTTGGTAAAAACATATAACTGCAGTCTGTTTGTTGATTATGTAAACTTTCAATTCAATATCTAGCAGTTTTCTAAAATGAATGAATAGATCAATAAATAATGTCCTGTCCTTGCTGTTAACTACTGACTATTCTCTTTCTGTTCAAAGTTAAAAACTGATTTGACACGAAATTTAAATCAATACTGAATATTGGTATTAATTATCTGCATTTTCTTTATTTGATGTACCCAACTTTCTGATTTGTAGATTAGCTTGGTTAATTTAGCGAGCTTTATTTAGTTCAACCAATGCATATGCAGGTGCAAGGTGTTGTTCAAGATAGAAATGGTCGAACTGTTGCTACACTATTTGGAAAATGGGATGAAAGCATGCACTATGTAATGGGTGATTGCTTTGGGAAAGGCAAGGGAACTGAACAGTTTTCAGAGGCCCATTTGTTATGGAAAAGAAGCAAACCACCTAAGTTTCCCACTAGATATAATCTCACACGCTTTGCAATTACATTGAATGAACTTACCCCTGGATTGAAGGTAAATATTACTGTGTGCTAATATCAAGCTTCATTTCATGATTATATTATTTTGTTCAGGTTCATACTTTACATGTAAGCAGGGAAAACTGCCACCAACAGACTCAAGATTACGACCAGACCAGAGATGTCTGGAGAACGGTGAATATGAAAGGGCAAATGCTGAGAAGTTGAGGCTTGAACAGAGACAGCGGCAGGTCAGTCCATGACTTCCCACTTTTGCAGCCTTTGTTCTATTGAACTGCGGAGTATTACTTAGCAATTTCTTGCAATTCAAGCGCAACACTGCACACTGCATGCCCCCCCCCCCCCCCCCCCCCCCCCCACACACACACACAACACATGCAAAAAAAAAACTGAATTGGATGCTTTGTTAGAGTTATAGTTTGCATTTTACATGTGAAAACAATGTAGGTTAATGAAGTTGACTAGTTATAATACACGATATGTTTACGCAGTTACGCCAGTGCCATTCAAGTTTGATGTGTTGTATGTTGGGTTGCTGACTGACTTATATTAATATCGCTGTTTATAGCATAAAGGGTGTGTCTGTACCTTACTGCCTTTACCTTTGTTCCTGCTTGCAAATGAGCAGACTAGATTATAAGTCTTCTTTCTCAGGTGCACTACACTCGCTCTGAACCCTTTATAAGTCAATACAGAAAATAACCAAATCCCAACACTATTTTCTATTTCAACCCTTTGGCTAGGTTTTTTGCTTTGTGACTACAGTTCAGCGTCCACCACAGTTGAACTGTTCACTTGTTTCGTATTCCTTTTACTCTTCTTGTATCATGCTGTGGTCAAGTAACATGATCTTGGCCATCACACCTCAGTTACTGTGACAAGACTTGAATATGAGTTAATTTTAAGACATGGAACTACTTTCTCTGGTCGGGGATGTAGATGACACTCCGACTGACCGGAGGGGTTAGTTCAAATACTAAAAGGTGATTTTTGTCGGAATGACAAATAAATTTGACTGGAGGAGGTGTATCCTTTATTCCTTTAGGCCAATGTAGTTTGCGATTCCAAGGCAAACTGGATTGAGAATTTTGTCATAACAAAGGTTGCGGTTCATAGGAACTTCTGTGAGCAGTTGAGAACAGATGGTAAATTTACATGATGCTGAATACATGATTGAAAATGTTAGAAAATGGCTGTGTAATGTCTGTTTTGTTCTTTTCTAGCCTTGTAAGTAATCATCGAGACATGCTTAGTTTCCATGGCTTGAGTTACACTTGCAATTTGGTTTGATTAGTGAAAGCTAACTGAGCTGCATCAATTATATTGCAGGCACGAAAGATGCAGGAGAGCGGATGGAAGCCTCGGTGGTTTGCAAAGGATAAAGATACTGACACATACCGTTACCTCGGTGGGTACTGGGAATCCAGAGAAAAGAGCAGCTGGGAAGGCTGCCCCGACATCTTCGGACAAGTCCCTAACGATCTGATGATGACTGACTAGGATTGAGTAGGTTATAGGTCTTTTGGTTCTCTTTTTCGGGATCACTTGATTCCTGAAATTTTAGTGGTTCATATTATAGAGCAATTAAATGGCCGCTGACATGTAAGCATTGGCAATGCCTCAGGTAATATTGGTCTCGTACATAATAAGGAGAGAATGATTCGTCTTAGATGTCACCTTAAATTTTCGGCAATTTTTTTTTTCTTGTGAGGTTTTCATGCTCACAAGTTAAGTCTTCAGAGTGGTCATATAAAGTATATGGCTATGATACAAACTGTAGTCATATACTGGATATGTAATTACGCATACAACTATACAAGTGCAGGAGGCCGTGAATTGGTTCATCATTTTGGTGCTAGTGCTACTGAAGACATTTAAGTTGGTCTTTTGCGTATAGACTACTGAATGTCGGATGTGTGCATTGAAACACCAAAGGCTGTTTGTGCAACATAATAGTGTTGCTCTGCAGTAAGATATACTGACAGATATGCCCCCCCTTCTTTCCTGAATGTAAACAATACGTCCTTGTCATCAAATGAATCTTAACAAATATGCCAGAAATAAATTTGAATTTTGATGTAGCCACGCCTGCTACTGTTCCATGTTTGTATTCTTCATTCATCGTGGCTACATCAATATTAATCTCTGCCATTTCTGTTGGTGGAGAGAGCCTACCAACTTGTCGGGTGCTATCTTGGGCAAAATCATGCTGTTCACGTTTGGACTTCTTTACTTCCAACAAAAGAGAGTTGATAATCGGCGCTGATAGATATCGGGCATGTTTGGATCCCCTTGGTAAATTGATAAATTGGCAAAAGAGCAAAAGAATTGCTACTTTTTGACAAATGGATCCAAACATACAAGGCAAAAAATAACAAAAGAGCAAAAATTTATCATTTACCACTTTAGAGTGGCAAATAGAAAATCCTCCCACTCATACCCCTCCCTCTTATGTATGACATGTGAATGAGAGTGTAACTATTAGTTAGGGATATAATTGTCTTTATATGTGTCATTTACCATTTACCAAGGATCTAAACATGCCAATTGTCTTTCAACAGCATACCGTATTACACAGAGACTCCATCCGTTAGAAAATTTAACCTCTTGCGTTCAGCTCCTGAACATGTTCAGTCATATTCTCGTCCACCAGTGCCCAAACACGTTGCCCTCCTCGGCAGCAAAAAAAATAGAACACATTGGACTCAAAATTTCTTAAGCTGTTGGGATGGGCTAATGCCATCCATCTGGGCCAGAACACAGCCCATCGGATCCATTTTTTGGCAGATACGGCCCATCTCAGTGCGCAACATTGTACCGCCCCCTCTTGTTCGACCATCTCAACTGGTATTTTGGCAATGTGCGCAACTGAGCACGGCAAGCCGACAACGGATCATGTTCCGGTCGAGGTGCGTGAAGTGAATGCATGATTCACGGCACGCCCATGAAAACCTCGTCCACCACAAAACAATGTCGGCGGTCAGTAAAGCCGCAATAAAAACCCGCCTCGCATCTCACAGTCCTCACTCACCCTCGATGCACCGACCGGGCGCCGGCGCGTTCAGTTCGACGCACGAGAAGCACCGCAACCGCAACACGACGATCTCCGTCCCGTCCGGCGTGCACTCGCGCTCACACTCGGCGGGCATTCAAAGCCTGGCCGCCCTCTGCTTCTCCTCTTCTATCGTTTTGATCAGAGAGTGCCTCTGCCTCCCCCTCCTGCCAACTTTCGCCGTGCTCTGAAATTAATGGGAGAGTGATGCGCCGCGCCGCCCTCGTCTTTTAATTTATTGCGACGGCACGGCCGGCCACCATCTTCTTCTTTGGCTCCGCCGGCCCCGCCCTCTGCCGCGTGAACCGCCGGCACCCGCGGCCCCCACGCGCCCGTAATGCTGCGGCAAGCGAGTAAATGAGCCGGCCGCTGGCTCGCTGCTCGGGGGATGCAACCGAACCGCTGCCAACTAACCGTCGCCTTCGGTCGGGTCGGGGCGCGCGGCGTGGCGCTGGACCAAACCGAAGCCGCCGCAGCTCGCTTCGCTTGTCCCCGGTCGCGCAGATCGTTTCGTGGACGACAGGGGCTGCGGCTGCGAGGCTGGCCAGCCTTGCGATGACGGCGACACCCATGGGCAGGGCCCGACAAGTGTATCTCGACGGCTGCCATGACGCGACGTTCGCGATCGATTGGAGGTACCGTTACGTACGCCGTACGGCTTGGGCGCTTGCTATATTGCTAGCTGGCGGAGCCAGGTCCAGACCCAGACAGATGAGAATGCACGTGATGGCCGGCCGGGGCAAGTACGTGTGTGTACGTCGTACGTGACCGGGCAACAACAACAACAACAACGCCCACGTAACGTGTCGGGGGAGTTGTAGAGTGCGGCAAAGAGTGCTTGCGCCGTCCGATTCGCTGAGAACGACAGCATTTGATGTGCTTGACAGCTTGAGATCACACGCCTGGGTCCAGGCCTGTTCCATTCACGAACGAACGGTAGCCTCAGCGTTTGTTGACCTCGATTGATGGATTATATAAGTACCATCGTAAACCGGAGCTTATTATTTCCGTCAGTATGAGAGCTTCAGAAGAAGAAGCCAGTTCTTTATTACAGGACAATGTGAAAAAAAAAAGGCGATCCAGCCTCCAGCCATGCGGCCAGTGTCAGGGAGGGAACAGGAAGCTTCTGTAGCTGGCTATGGAACCTGCTGCCGCGCTTGCCTGCTGGCTGCTGCATGCAGGTTAGCATCTCACGGTCGTCGAAGAGCTCGAGCTGCGGCAGCCGCTTGCATGCATGCACAGCACAGGGCTCGAGAAGGCGACCGGGGTGGAACGGCAGATCGAGGAATGGAGAAATGCACCGGCACGGCAACCCCCAAGGCAAGCAGAAGCAACGGGGAATGGCAATGCAGATGCAGGCATGCAGCAGGTGGGGCGGCAAGGCAAGGCAACCCGACCGAGAAGGCAGCCGGCCGCCGCCTGAAGCTGAAGGCCTGACGGATGCTGCTGCGCGCGCTCCAACAGGCAACAGTGGCTCGGCGGCGTGCACGCCGATGCGAAAGGGCTTCGATTATTTCTGGTTTCTGACTCGATCGGTCGGTCGACCTCTGCCTCTGCGGCGGCGAAGCATGCGTGTCTTGTTGCCTCAGACGCGCAGAGACGCAGCGAGCGGATGGCGGCAGCAGGAAATATTTGACCGCCGGGATGGTTTGCAATGCGCTGCCGCTGTCCGCTGAGTGTTCAGCCAAGTGTAATTCTGACTTCAGAGAGGGATGCAATGAGGAGTATTTTCATTGTAAGTTACATCTAAAATGGCAGCAGAATTGAAAGTCTGAACACGGCGTCTGCTGGGAATACGCAGCAGATCCGACCGTTGTAAATGAGGGTCCGAGATACACACAGCAATGGAGTACTACTATTTTCATAAGCTGACTCTGTCTGACTGTGACAATTCAGGTCAATTCCTTTTTTTTTTTACGACCATTGATTTAAGGCTAGTTCCAAAAGGAGGAAAAACCCAGTTTACTATATTCAACCTGGTATCATGCCCAGTTAAGGAAGTAAAAATGCTTTTGTTGACGCAGCACACGCTCCGTCTCCGTGCATTTCTCACCCATCCGGTCCAAGCCCAACCGCGATCTTGCACGAGCGAGACCAATCGTGTTGAGGCTATTTTGGAAAGCGGTTTGGACGCTACCTCAAAATAGCCAAGGAAGCGCCCGGGTGGTGACCATGCGGAAGCAGGAGAAGCAGAAGCATGGCGCCACGACGCCACCACCACCAGCGGTCCACCGCCCACGTACCTACGACCTCCGCAGTAATGATGCCACCTGCGCCGGTTGGCGCGTGTGCGCGGGCGCACAACGTGGCTGCATGATGCAGGGCCTTGCAAATGATGCGCTGTGCTGCGCCTCGGCAGCTGACGCATGATTGGATTGCCCGACGACGGCACATGATCCACAGCGCTCGCCAGTCGCCACCACAATTAGCGCCATCCTTAATTCCTTATCATTTTTTTTCATTAATTACCCGCTGAGCAGAGCCACGGCAGCGCGGCCCAGGCTGAGAGGGCGGGGTGGGCCCGCCGTCCTGTGGCCTCGCAAACACTCTTTTAAAGCTCCGAAGATACGTCCCTTTCGTCAAATGGGGCACTGTCTGTCTCCTAGGCTAGTAGTACGTTCCCTCCCTTCCGTCGCTGAGCTCTACAGTATCGCACAGCATTTGCATTAGGCTAACGGCTAACCTAAACAAAGAAAAGTCAGAGCTGATAGAGCGAGAAAGGAAACAAAAGAGGAGAGGGTGGGGTGGGGTCCCACGTGAAGGTGGTCCCTCCTCGCACTCCAGGAATCATCAGGACCTCCGCTCCGTTTGCATCGCAATGCTCTACTACAGCTCTCGGGATCTGCCGCAGCACCATCCTCTTCTTTGCCTGTATATCTGTTTAATGCGGCTCCTATTGTCAAAAAAAAAAAAGAAGAAGAAGAAGAAAGAAAGAAAAATGAGTCCCGGTCGATCTCGGCCATCCGGCCCCGTTGGCCTGTTGCCCCCTGCCCCCAAACGTGTTGGATTGGGCGGCGCGAAAAGGGAACCGGGATACCGGATGGACGGCGTAGAAATGTTCCGGCTCCGTGGCAGGGAGATTCCAGTACAGCTTCGGGCAGCAGACGACCGACACGTCACTGACACACCCGCTGCAGACCGTTGTGGCGTGCATGGATGGACTTGCAGCAGTTCCTCGTATCGTATCGTATCGTATCGTATACTCCTACGTACAAATACTGTACTACTGTAGAATCTGTAGAGCTGGACAGTAGTCTGCGGCAGTAGACCTGTAGAGCTGGACAGTAGTCGGGCGCATGAAGTAGCTTGCTGCAGGCCTTATGGGTAGGCTGTAGTTGTAGCGGTAGTGGCCACACTAATGTACTGCAAGCAGCTACTACCTGCAGCCCAGCACAAATAAAGGCTCCAGCCACTGTCCAAAAAGAACCCCCATTTAGGCAGATCATACCAAAGACGCGTGCAAAGCTAAAGTTGGCGCCTAGACTGTGCATATGCATATGCATGCTAGGCAGGAGATTGAAAAAGGGAAGCAGGAGGCTATGAGGCTGTCACAAAACATGTTACTAGTATAAACGTACTGTAGTACAATGTTACTACTGGTACTACAGTGCTCCTACGGTTCCAGCGTGGGGGCAGCTCCAAACAACGAATTGAATTGAATGGCCTTTGGAGCCGGCCTGCTCCAGTGCTCTCTTTGGTCTTTGCTCGAGCAGTTGTGGTGCAGCACAGCACATGCACGTCTCAAGGTGGATCGCAGCAGGGCTGGTAGGAGGTGTGTCGAAGTGGGTGTGCACATCTTCCTTGCTGGTCAAAAAGAGCAAAGGATCGGATGCCACCACTGCTCGACTCGATGCAACACAATAAGTAGATTGGTTTTTGCTAGGTTGGTAACTAGCAGCAGTAACTTTGGCCCATGCCGCCAAAAGCCAGCCAGTCAGGACGATCCGGCTGCAGCAGAGCTCGGCTGTGGTGAGGAGAGGAGCAGACCGCAGACGCCGAGGACGGAGCAGCCTGTGAAAATGCGTGTGAATAATCGATCGGCCCGTCGTCGAATTTTGTTGCATGGGAATGTTTGCCGCACTCCAGCTTTGCTACAGCTCCTACAGCACAGATCGATCAACTTTTTGATTCTCAGCTCCCACAATAACTCCGGCATTTAGAAAATCTTATGCACCATGTCAGAAGTCGATTTTTCATCTGTTTCTATTAAAATGAACTAGAACTCGTTCACCGACTTTAGCTCCTCTAGTAGTACTATAATATGGAGCTAAAGCAAGAGCCAGAATTAGAATAAATCCTTCCAATGCAAACAGATAAGAGACATCTATCGATAAGTCTCTATCATACTCCCACACGGGACAGCCAGAACCCTTGTACGTACACACTGCAAGCTCACAGGTTCGCTACGTACTAGCACAAAAAACAGAGACGTTTTGTGTGAGTCTAATCTATCATCATGATGACACGGACATACGGTCCGCCAGCTCAAGGTTGTCCACAATACTTACACACACGGCATGTCCACACACGGACACGATTGTTATAGTATTTGCCCTTGCCAAATGCAATGCACGCGCAAGAGCCAATTAAGGGCCGGACTCAAGTCTGGGCATTGCAGTAACTACAGTATTGAGTAATGACTGGAGGGTACTACTACTACGTACTGTACTGCTCCGTACGTGCCGCTAACACTGCTGGAAGCCTGTGAGTGCATGCAGTGTGGCAAGCGCTAGCTATAGGCCTCGGCGCCGCAGCATCGCACTGAAAACTTCACGTGCGCCACTGCGCTAAGCTGTACGGCGGGGCGGACGACACGTCAATCGCAAGCGCTGCGCTCGACATGCCGCTGATGCTGATAATAGTGAAGCCTGAATCGCATCGTACACGAACATACTATGCATGCAGTATCCATCAGGATCGTATCGACCCCAGCATGCAGACAGTGCTCCCGTGCTCATGCATGTAGTAAGCACTGAAACCAGTAGTGCCAGCTAACGACACAGGCCGCCGGTCACAACCAAAAACTATATTTAAATTTTGGTATAAAAATTCTAATAAATGTCTCAGCTCTATTGAGGATTCTCACGTGCTATGCTTAAAAACACACGACTAGTAATTTAGAAGAAGGAGAAGTCATACCTAGGCCTTGTTTAGTTGGCTCCAAAATTCCAAAAGTTTTCAAGATTCTTCATCACATCGAATCTTTAAACGTATGCATGGAGTATTAAAGATAAGTAAAAAAATATAACTAATTACACAGTTTATCTGTAAATCCCGAAACGAATCTTTTGAATCTAGTTACGATATGGTTGGACAATAATTACCAAATACAACCGAAAGTACTACCGTGCCAAAATCCCTAAAGTTTTCAGAACTAAACCGGCCCCTAGTGACCAAAAGCCCTTTCTAAATAACTAAATTAGTATTTAAATAATATTTGTATGAATCTTTCACCTTAGAAAAAAAAATCATGGATTCTAAGAAGATTTGAGCTTCAAAGGGGATCTAAGAGCATCTCCAGCAAGACCCCTACTCAAGCCCTCATAGCTAAATATGGGGTCTTACAGCAAAAAATCTACTCCAGCAATGCCCCTACTTGCCCCCCGAAATTTGGCTGGGACCCCAAATCCGAGCTCCAGACCCCATTCCTGTTGGCTCTCGATCCGGCCCGGAAACGACAGTTCCGTCTGTTTTTTCCCCGCGCGCGTCAACTCTTCTCCCGCTCTCCCCCCTCGCTCCCTCCCGCGCGCGACATTTTCTGCAGCGCGCGCAGCGCTAGGGTTTGCACGCGCGCCGCCAGCCTCTCCGTCCCTACCTTTGCGCGAACGCTCGTCGCCGTCTCATTTACGACACTGAAGGTCGCTTGCCGTCTTCCCCTCTGGCTTCCCTCCCCGGCGTTGAGGAAGAAGGGCCGGCACCATCCCCTCCTGTTGTCTTCAGTGCGACTTCCCCGACGCCCCACGAATCTGCTTGCTTCTGCAACTTCCCCTGGCTCCTGCAACTCCCGACGGCACGGACTCCGCACCGGCTTCGGCGACTCCTCCCAGCCCCAGTGATTTCCGGTGATCCAGACTTGCCCCAGCCCAGATTTCCACCACGGACTCCAACGGGAAGGTAAGTTCTGAACCATGACTTGTACTGCAGACTTGCTCGATTGATTATCGTTCCATCTAGTCATGGTTGTACGTACTTGAGTGACTTGAGATTTTTTTTTTCAATTTTCTGTATAAGTTATCTTTCCTACTAGGCTACTAGTAATTGGTCTCCGTTAATAAGGTGTGTCATAGTGCCCTACCGGTAATTGCTCTCTGTCTGCTGAAATAAAAAATAATCTGCTTTATCTGATAGAAGACATTGATGTTTTGGTTACTGAAATTATAAACTAATACGTGCCTGAACTGAAATTATACTGATGGCTGTTTTTTTTCTATTGTGATGGCTAAACTGAAATCTACTATTAACTGCACCAGCGCAGTAAGCAAGTTGGTTGCATAAAGCCCAGGGGTTTCCTTCAATTTCATTGACTGAATTTTATGCCTCTCCAAGAAAAAATATTCTAACAAATCCTGGGCTTGGATCAGTCCATCTATACGTGATTTCGATAAGCTCTTCTATATACAGTTTGTGCCATATCGTTATCTATTTGTTTTCATTATAAATTAATATGTGACAGTGACACTACAGATGGTGTTTACTGACGATGAAGATGATTTTTTTGAGCAATGGTGGGAGGAAGAAGAATCAGATGATGATGCTTTGGTTGCCCTGCTGCTAATTCTTGCTGAACATGAAGAAAGGAGTCATAAGAAGCGTCGTCGTGGTTCAATGTCTGGTCGTCAAGTGGTGTCAAGAGACATGCATGCTGGTAACTTGCGCATTGTTGCAGATTATTTTTCTAATCCACGAATTTACAATGACAATTCTTTCGGAGGAGATTCAGAATGTCTAAGCCATTGTTTTTGAGAATTCTGCAAGGAGTAGAAGCACATGATGATTATTTCAGGCAAAGGCCAAATGCAGCAGGGCTGCTTGGAGCCACTGCCCTTCAGAAAGTAGTTGGAGCTTTTAGAATGTTATGCTATGATGTTCCTGCAGATTCGTTGGATGAGGTTGTGAGACTTGCAGAGAGCACTATGATTGAGGCATTCAAGCACTTTGTGAAAGCCGCGGTTAATGTTTTTGGTGAGCAATACTTGAGGGCACCCACTATTGATGACACTGCAAGGTTATTGGAGATGAATAATAATAGAGATTGGCCAGGTATGCTTGGATGCATTGACTGCATGCATTGGAGGTGGAAGAATTGCCCAGCGGCATGGAAAGGTGTATACTCGGGACATGTGGATGGTCCAACTATGATCCTTGAAGCGGTTGCATCGCAGGATTTATGGATTTGGTACTCGTTTTTTGGATTACCAGGATCACTTAATGATATCAATGTTCTTCGAAGGTCCCCCCTATTTCAGCGGCTAACTTTAGGAACTTCACCTCCAATTGAGTATATGTTGAATGGAAACAAGTACACCATGGGTTATTATTTGGCAGATGGGATATATCCTAGTTGGGCGACATTTGTGAAGAGCTACAGGAACCACAAGGTAACAAGAAGTCTCACTTCACACAAGCTCAAGAAGCAGCTAGGAAGGATGTTGAGAGAGCATTCGGTGTTTTGCAGTCACGTTTTGCCATCATTAGAGGTCCTGCAAGATTTTGGAGCAAGAATATGCTATGGTACATATTGACAGCATGTGTCATCATGCATAATATGATAATTGAGAATGAGAGAGATGTCGATGATGTTGGAGGATATGACTATGATCAAGATGGAGGTGAGGAGCTGAGGCAGGAGGAATACTAACGTCGTAATCCAAATGTATTGTTCGAGTTTCTCAGGATACATAAGGAGATTGAAGATAAAGATGAACATGAGAAACTCCGAAATGATCTTGTGGAGTATTTGTGGGAGCGACATGGCGCTAGTTATTAGTTGTTTAATTGTATTGTCTGAATATATGTTTAGTTGTGTTGTTGGACTTTATGTTTAATTGTGTTGTTGGACCAAATTTATGTTTGAATTTAAATTTGAATATTTGTGTTGTTGGACCAAATTTATGTTTGAACTTAAATTTGAATATTAGTTGGGCAAAATTTATGCTATTGGTGCTTTAGAGGTACTGTTTAAATAAATCATTATATAGGTGTTCTTATCAAATCATATGTATATAGTGTGAGAAAATAGAGGAAATTGAGAAGTAGGGGCCTTGTTTTGGGGCTTTTGCTGGAGTTGGCTCCAAGAAACAGAGCCCTTACAAGTAGGGGAAGCCCCCAAATAAAAAGTAGGGGCTGTGTTTTGGGGGCTATTGTTGGAGATGCTGTAAGAAAAGCCTATCATTTTGGTAGTGAGCAGCACGACAATATAACGCTACTGTATGCTCTACAGGCCGGGAAAGAGTCTGACGACTGATCCCGTACGTGCCCTCTGGAGCCTGTTTTGTGATAGCCGCCACTCGTCACGATGCATTGGTCAGGAGTCAGAGGACCCAGGCGGCCACACATGCATGTATCATGTAATGTACTTGCCCCCATGCGCACGTACGGCGACAAACATCGTCGACTCTCACGGTCCAAAACGGGTGCGGACGAAAACACGACGAATCCTGCACCGCAGCCTCGCTGTATGCGCGTTCCCGCGCGAGCGAAAACGAACCGGCCAGCTAAACCGGACGTACCGCGCGCGGGCGGCTAGATCTGCCACGCTCCTCCGTGAAGAGCTGCAGCGCCACCAGAGCACCATACCATTCGTACGTCCTTCCAACGTTAGTACAAAGCCAGCTGGCGGGCGGGGCCGCATGCATACGTACTGTACCATGTTTGCATGAATACACGTCGTAGCACGAGACATTGTTGTTGACGCCGTACGTGCCGGACACTGGCCTCCGCGGAGGTAGCATGCATGCGTACGTGCACTACTGTTTCAGTACTCTATAGTACGTACAGAATAAAGTAGAGTACTCTATGTATACTACTGTAGTCATCTATTGACACTAATTATCGCCGCAGGTGAGCTCGATCAGTATATATGTACCTATACGTAAAGTCCTCTGTCACACAGTGACACATATTGTTCTACTCCTGTTTGTCCTTGTCCTTAAATAAGTGTTTGAAGCTAGCTAGGGTTCAAAACTGTTTCTAAGTGTAGAGTAAGTAAAAATCATTTCTAGGTGAATACGGACACTGATCAATGTGTATTGGTAACAGGTGTAATTAATTCTAAACCAGTCCAGTCATTTATGATACGTCTGGTTGCTTCTCTAGGCAAGTTTGTCTGGTCACACAGTGATCGAAACCGCTTATTTTTGGTGCATCACCAACAACCAAACTGGCCCTTATAGCATGCGACGTGTATCGATCTCAACAGTTAAGAAATTAGTATCGGCCTGTCCAATGAGGAGAGAAACTCTAATGAAATGGCATTTATGAGCTATACGAGTTGTTATGTCATATTAGTGTTGGCTTGGAGGAGTTCCAATCTAGATGAAATTTCATCTGGGGGTTTTGTATGTTCATAGAATACGTCACTCATGGCTCGAATTGGCGACTTTGACATCTCCTCCCAATCGAACTCGAACGGGGCAAGCCGGGAACGACCACCAACTCCGCGTCGGCCCGCGCTCCACGGGCCCGGGGACGGCAGAAACGGCCGCATCGCATCGTGCTCACCGCAGGGAATCCGCGCGAGCCCCCTTCCACCCATCTGGAGGCGCAAAAGGCACACACTCCACACTACAGGGCCTAGTGCTTCCCCTCTCAATTTATTTTTTCCACTGGAACCCAACCCCGAGAGAAACAAATCCCCGGAGCAGGTGAAGAAATCCTCCATACGAATCTCCTGCACGTCTGTCCGCGCCGGCCACTCGGCTCCATTGACCAGAGCCAAAGGACGGGAATTCTTTTCCCCGGCGTGGCATGGCCCTGGGATTCCGCGTGCCAGGCACGACCTCTGCTTGCTAGTGCTAGTAGTATATATAGCTAGCGTTGCCCAGCTCGCCACCTCCTCCTTCGTACTACGAGTGCAATCCTACGGCGTATCGATGGCGCGCAGGGCAGGGGCGCATCGCATCAAACCTCGCGCGGCTAAGAAAACAAAGCAGCAGCATTTGGTTAGCTGGATGCCAATGCAGCGAATCGTCTGTTTGCTCTGATCGGACAGCCGCGTGGGCGTGGAACCTCAGACTGCGAATAGGGCAACAACAAAAAAATGTTCGTCTCACATAACAAAAGATACGAGTTCTGCAAGTCGAAAAATGCTGCCAAAGTTTGGCACTGTCACAAGGCATACATACCCATAGGCATAAAGCGAAGAGAGAGATGGTCAGATGGCGTGCGTAGAACAACAGATAGGGGAGGAGATGACAATACGGGTCGAACCGTACGGAAAGTCTAAGGCACGCAGCACTACTGCCATGGTGGCATGGACTTTGACCTGGTTGGTGTGCCGAGTTAGAGAAAATTAATACTATACGTTATCTTGTGGCAGTGGGTGATAAAAAAGAACTGCCACAGGATGCTACATTTCCAGGTCCCTGATACTAGTGAGCTCAACTAGTACTAGTCTTTGTTTCCGGATAAAATTAGATATGGTTTTTGTTTGCTTCAAAAGGAGCAACAATCACAGGGAAGTGGCGCAGGCCGATACAAGTGGTCCTCTAGCCAGAAAGACGGTGGTGCCGTCACCGTGTCAGGGATTTTGAGATCACTCTGTTGTAGGTGTAGCACACGGGGTATCGTGTTAGAAACCGCGGGATATGTCATGGACACATGGTACCATCTCTGCGCAATATTAGGAACTCCAATATTAGGGTAGCTTCGTTTGAAGAAATAACAAATGATGAATTAAAGACGTGAACCTGAAGACATTTATTCGGGAGATTTGCAAAGTCAAAGAGAATAATAATATGAGACAATTTACAGCTTTTTTTGGTGGGACAACGTAGTAATAAAACCGTGCCTCATTATCACAAAAAAAAATTGCATCCTCCACACAAGTTCTGGACGAAGAAAAACAGTGCATCAATCACAAAAAATCAAATTCAAACTTTTGTCAGAGTGCGCAATTTGAATAAGGTACATACTAGTGGCTACCAAATAAAAAACTACTTATGCCAAACGAAGCTTTCTTGGATAGCTGGCTTGACAAATAGATGAGCCTATCTAATCAACCATCTATTAAGACTCACAAGTCTCCTTTTCTTGTACCCCAGGGCAAGCCACCCGCCCACCACCAAGGCACTAACCTTCCATACATCCACGTGGCATGCGGCTATTGGCTTGCACAGCCCCCAAGAGCAAAGAGTCAGAGGAGAGATTCCCATGAGCCCCAGTGGAGAACATTTTCAACTGAGGTAATTTTCTGGCAAGATACTTAGAGCAAAAAAGTTACTTGTAAGTGGGATGCCATTAGCGCTTAACTACGCCTGTGGCCATATCTATCAGCGTTAGCTCACGAAGAGGAAGAGTGGACCATGACGCCAAATCTGGTCCGCATCCACCGGCCACAAGCTCGAGACGCTTGGGCTCGTGCAGCCCAAGGAAAAACGGACCCGGCTGCCTGCTGCAGTGGGGCTGATCCCATAGGCTTCTGGGACCGGAGACCCAAAACCCTTTGAGGTAAACAGGATTAGCTGCAGGTATCAGCAGAGAGATTCGAGGTTTGGGCGTTATACGAGTGAAAAGGATAGTCAAGATCGGCATTCCAATCTAACCATCTGTTGTGTTGTGTTGTGCTGTGCCCCCCTCTTTCCCGTCTTTTCATGCTCCCCCTCCTCTCCTATCACTTTTCCCCACTTCCAATACTCATCTCTCTCACTCTCTGACACATCACACACCCCTCAGGTCAAGGAGTTGCAAGCTTGCCCTTGCCCAGTCTCTCTCTCATTCCATCCAGCCTGCAAAAAGCTATGGCAAGGTACAATAAATACTGGGAAAGGAAGAAGCCAACAACACAAAAGAGAGGGAGAAGCAGTGGTCAGGGGCCCACGCGTCATGAAGATGCTGAATTGAATTCTAATCCACCCATTCGCAGCATCAAGGTGTATCTGTACATGATCTTATTGTTCACTGCCTGCAGCAGCCTTAAATATCCTCTTTCTGGAAACAAAACTCCGTGCCCCTTTCTTTACATCGGACCGATATATCGTAGGGGCAGGAAAAGTTAAAAAGAAAACCCCCACCAAAATTAAGGAGGAAAAAAAGAACTACTGCTACAATGGAGTCGGAAGAACCAATCTCTCACCCGCCGAGTCACCCGATAATTTACAGACAAAATCCTCCCATCCCATGGCTGCGCTTCAAAATCCAGCCACTCGAATGATTTCCGGAGAGAATTCGCGGCAGACTTGCTTCGAACTGAAACCCCCCACTTCACAGCTGACCGAGGCTTCAAGGCAGGTCACCCAGCGAATGAGCTGCTGCTTTTCCGGATCCCCATGGATGAAGATGATTCTAGGCAATTATGTTCTTTACTGCCCGCAAAAAAAACTGCCCCGGAATCATTACAGGTGCTCTGGCCTTCGCATGGAATTCACGGAATCACGGTTAATCTCTACCCGATGCCTGTTAGCCATCTTCCACAAAAATTCTGCAGATGAAGTCTTGAAACCTCTTCGAGTAGAGCTTCGGGTCCACAGCAGAGATCGAGTTGGGATCTGTCTGTAATGACTTGTACGCATGCTCGGCCCGCTTTCTTAAGCTGTAATCCTGGAGGATGTCAATTATCCCGAAAAATAGAATCACGTCGTGCACTTCGCCGGTCTGGTTTGGGAATAGGAATCCCCCGCCTGTTAGGAGAAGTGGGTCGAATTCGCTCCTTCTGGATGCTTGCTCTGCCCGGGCTGGCATGTGTGCACCCAGTCTAATCAAAGGTTTCCTGAAAAAAAAAATGTTGCCATCAGACATTGTAGAACCGGTTAAATTATATTATATTATTTCAATGTCTGGAGCATTGGATGCTTTTTAACTGGAAGAGGCTCTGATACATATGAGCAAACAACTAGGTCCCAAGGGCCTGTTTTGTACAGCTTATAGCAGCTTATGAAGCTGTTGTAAGCTATTTTTTTGTGAAACACCTCTTTTCAAAAGAGCTTCACCCATAAAGTTGTTTTTCTTCACCTCTCAAAAAGATATGAAGTGGGATGAAGCTGAAAATAGTAGCTTATCATAGCTCTCTCTTCCCTTTCTCTCTCATATCCATGCATAAAGTTGTTGGTGAAGCTGTTTTGCCAAACATTTTTTCCAAAATAGCTCAGCTTCACCTAGAGAGTTGCTCATGAAACTATTTTCTAAAAAAACAGTTTCACTAGTGAAGCAGAGCTGTGCCAAACAGACCCTAAAATTCTGTTTTTTATCAGCAAGAATCTCTGTCATCATCTAAAACAAGAATCAACCAATTGCATGATTGGCACTGCAGTATAGTTACCTTACAGGCCAAAACTTGCTAATCTGCTATATTTAATTTGAACATGTCCCCAAGATGATACAAATTACAGAAAAACCGAATGAAACCCACACAAAGGATCAAATTGAGACGATTATAAAAAAAATGGTGGGTCAAGCTAATAAACTATCCAATTTCTACCCACACAAAGGATCAGATTGTGACGATTATAAAAAAATGGTAGGTCTAAACTATCCAATTTCTAAGATCACATATAGAGCAAAGTGATATGCTGGTAACAGCACTGATGATATGCAATATGCCAAGCATACAAATTACAACAAAGCAGAGATCCCTAAATAAAATGATGCAACATACCGGCGGCAATCAGTTATCATATCAAAATCATCATCTGAGAAGCAGAGCTCTGGTGTGCCACCACCTTGAAATGACTCACTCTTTGTTAAAAGCTCTGGTTAAGGATCACAATGGTTAGAACAGGTACCTCACCTTGTCAAAGTCAAAATCAAACAGCCCTAACTTACTTGGAGAAGCAGTAAAAGTAGACGATCCCATCTTTGAGGCAGAGATGTCATCACAAAAGTGAACTCCCACCAAGAAACTGTAATCCATAATCCCTTCAGATTCCAAAAAATCACAGTCCCGTCTCAACTGTCTGCAAAGTTAGCTCTGTAAGAATTAGCTTCCAGTCAAAGTAACATTGATGCCCTATAAGTTTTAGAAGTTGAACTTACTCATGGAGATCGGTGTACCAAGATCGCTGCAACCGGAAGACAAAATTGAGGTCCAAGTCCTTGAGTGTGGTTGTCTCATCAATCTCATCTTCAAACTTGTCTGCTGTTCGTCCATAGGATGAACCTTTCAAATCGAAACGGCGATGAATCTGGTATTCTGAACAGAACAGATTACCCATGACAATGAATCGGACCTAGAAAAAAAAGAATCGTTAGAACCATAGACTGTTGTGAAAATTTGCAATGAAAGGTGATTGTTGTAGATATCACACCTTTTGTCCATTAAGGGGCTTCACACAGTGTACACCATAGAACCTCGTAATTAATGAGTTCTTGTATCGATTGACATGATTGTAGTAGCCATTTAACATTCGAATTAATAGCTGCAGCAACAAAATAGCAGGAAATTAGCCCCTCTGCAAAAGCAGGAAAAACAGGTTTCTTCTTGGTAACTAATTGCACTTCGTACTTTAGTAGCGTTTTTTAAACATTTGTAGAATAAAAAATAACTAGGTTAATTGCACGAAAACAACCACAGTAATTTTCAAGGCAGGGCCACATACTCACATGGAGGTCAACAAGAAAAAATCATCTTCTCAATCTAATACCAATCCCACAATCCAATTTATTGAGAAACACAAATTAAGACAACACCTACAAATCCAATTAGCATATTCACATCAATGGTAAAGAGAAACACTACCTTGACTTCTGATTTCTTCACTGTCTTAATCATGAATCGGTCATCTTGGGTAAGATAAAAGAAGCTCCCGCTTTTCCCAGGCGAAGACAGCTCCCTCAGAGCATCGTTGCCACAGATCGCAAGCATGTAGTCTGCTGTATCAACAGCAAACAGCTTCCTCAAATGCCTGCAATGCAGAATACAACACCCCAGTTAATTAATACTCCATGGGGTACAGAGATGAACAGACTGTGCAGCTATACCGCAGCACACACAGATGATACGGTAGACCAAGAGTCGAAGACAGAAACCTGAACACCATGGGGCAGTAGTCCTTCCACCGGAACTCCGCAGATGAATGTGGTAGTGTGACCTTCGAACCTTCTGGTGGGAACCGCGTCCAGAATTTCTTCGCTGGGTCAAAATCGTCTTGTTCCAGTGCTCGTATCGGCACAGCAGAAGACTTTCCCACGGAATGCCTGCAAGATGCAGAACCATAATAAACATCCAATCCCACATCCTCTCCCAAAGCCAGACAAGTTATGAGAGCACATAATTCTAAATCTCACCTGATACCCAGTTGCAGCTGCAGCATGAGCTCGTAGTTCTTGTGTCCCTTGGAGATGGTCTGCCCGGGTCGCTTACTCTCCGGCGTGGTGGCCGCCGACGACGCCCAGCGCGGGACTCCGCTGGCTGCTCGCCGGGTATTCCTCTGGGGCAGTGCTCGCATGTACTTTGCTCCTCCCGCGACAGCGGCGGCCTCCTTGTAGAGCATGGACACCTCGAGCGCATCAACGATGTCGCAGGTAATGTCGCCGGCCTCGCCCTCCGACTCCCAGATGCAGATCCGCGGGGTAGCCTTCTCCCCCACACCCTCCACGGAGGACCTCTTCCTGACAGCACCGGCAGCGCCAGCGCCGACCGGCGCGAAGAACGTGCCGCTTATAGCCGGCAGATCGAGGCAGGTCCCAGGCCAGGAGCCGACGTAGCGGCTGCCGTCGGGCCACGTGAAGACCCCGGTCCCCCTGGGCACGCCGTTCTCCCAGACCCCGTCGTAGCGGCTGCCATTGGCCCAGATCAGCACGCCGCGGCCGGAGAGCACCCCGGCGGCCACTCCCCGACGTACTGGTTGCCGTTGGCCCAGACGTAGCGTCCGTGGCCGTCCTGGAAGTTGCGGCGCCACTGGCCCTCGTAGTAGTCCCCGTTGGCGTAGCTCTTGGCGCCCACGCCGTGGCGTCGGTCCGCCACCCACGCGCCGCGGTAGGTGGCGCCGTCGGGGCCGACGAACACGCCCTGCCCCTCGATCCGGCCGCTGCGGAACTCCCCCTCGAACGTGGCGCCCGACGGCCACGAGAAGCGGCCCTTCCCGGACGCCTTGCCCCGCCGCCACTCCCCCTCGTACATGCAGCCGTCCGCCCACACGTACTTGCCCTTGCCGTGCGGCGAGCCGCCGGAGAACCCGCCGCGGTAGACGTCGCCGTTGAGCAGCGTCTTCTCCACCACCGCACCCTCCGCCGTCTCCTCGCCGCCAGCACCGCCGGCGGCGATCATCGCCGGTGCCACCCGCCTCATCCCCCGCGCGCTCGCACTCAAGCCCGCGGCATTGCAGATCGGGAGCGGCTAGGGTTTGCGATTTGGGGCTCGGGATTTATGCTGCTGCGCTCCCTCCTCTCCTCTCCTCTCCTCTCCTCTCCTCCCAAGCTTTTTCACCTCCCCTCCTTTTTTTTTCTCGTGCTCCCGCTGGTCGTTTGATCTGGGCTACGAGTGGTGCCCAGTACTGGCCTACTACTAGTACCACTGCTACACTAGTGTGCAAGGGGAAGTGGTTGGAGCAGGGGAGAGGATAGAATGGAAGAGGAGCGAGAGGAAGGGAGCCTTTTACCGTCCTGCCCCCAGGCCTCGCTGAGATCAGCGCGGCTCCTCGCCCTCGGCGTGCAACGGGAGGCTCCCTCCCCGCGCGGATCTCCTGAACGCTGGGGCAGTTCACGGAAATGGCCCATTGGGTTGGGTGGTGGGGCCACGGGGGCGGCACGAGTCACGAGTGGACCACGTCGTCGTCGTCCGCGACGGGTCGGGTCGGGGGTCGGTGGGCGCAACGCTTGCGCGCCCGTGCCGCACCTGCACGACGCAGCGGCCGAGGATTCGGGTTTGGGTCTGGGTGCGAGGGGTTGGATACTGGGACACACTCGGTCCCACGGTACCCGCCGTGTCTTGGCAACTGACCTCTGGGGCCGCCGGCATTTGGAGTTGACAGCGTGTCCGCTTGACTCATCTGGGGCAGGCATGCTCTCTCGGCTTCGCTTTCCTCTGCTTGGTGCCTGGTGGCCTGAATGGCAATTCCTATGCAGCGATACTGCACCAGGGACTCCACCATGGTGCATAAGCCGTTTTAAAAAGAATTGTTGGTTGATGTGTTTTTATCAGAAGAATTCTTGAAGAAATATGTCATCAAAGGAAAAGGAATAGTCATTTTTTATAGGGTACACAATGGAAAACAAAAATACAAACAGAAAGTTGGATAAACTTGTCATCTGATACAACAGTGGTTTGTTTATTGGTTTTAATATGTCTATATCTAATATTGATATTAATAAGTATTCTTACGGTGGTAATTAAAGATGGGTGTAACGGTCTCTTTAGTACAACTTTGAGCCTTCGATCCTTGCTCTAGTAACAGCTTCAGTCGAAGAACCGAAGGAGCCGTACAAGACACCCGAAGATAAGGAGCCGTACAAAACGTCTGAAGATGAGGAGCCATACACAACGCCCGAAGATGAGGAGCCGTTTTTCTTGGCATAGGTAAAAGAAGTTTTCTTATCATAGGTAAAAGGAATCGAAGACGTTTTCAGTGTACGAAGGAGGAACTAGTTTTGAGGCTTTTGCTCTAGCTCTAGTGGAGGAGATGTCAAAGAAGTAATCGTGTCAAGTAGGAATCCAAATCCAGTCGTAGTGGTATAAATGGTTTCTTGCCCACTGAAAAAAGGAAGTATCGACCGTTTTAGGGAATATAGAGAAAACAAACTCCAAACAAGCACATGATCAAAGCACAATTTTGTCGGTTTTGATATGTCCATCTCTAGTATTAGTGAGCACACTTAATGCGGCAACAGTAGATGACCGTAATGACGATGCTTCTTCAGATGTAACTGAGGGAGAGAAAATGGAAGTCCAGACGAAAAGTTGGCAAAAAAGTTGTCGACTTATGAGCATCTAATTAAAACTGGTTTTGAGATGTCATCCTGGTATTAATGAGTATACGGCGCAATGTGAAGACACAAGAAGAGCGTAATGACAAGGTTTCTCCAAATACGACCGTTGTGCATAAATGTTCTCTTTGCGCGCCAAAGTGCAAATATAAAATGAGCCCATGATTACGTGGAACACCTATCCAATGGCATTATATGATTCGATGATTTCTTCTAGTTGTAGAGCATAGGATGTGTTATCATGCTACATAAGCCGCATTCAAAATGATATGTTCATCAATGTATTCGGTTGAGATTTCACTAGGAGAAATAGCACCAACAAATTATAATATGAAGATGTCAAGATGACATAAGCATGGGCATTTTGGAGAACACAGACGAAACAAAAAAGATGCGAACACGAAGGGGGTACATTTTGTTGGCCAGCCATCCAATTAAACATGACTTTTGTCGTTTTTTATATGTAGTAGTATTCATACGTAATGTGACAAGAGAAGTGCTAAGCGTAACGACAAGGTTTCTCCGAAGGAGACCACCATGTCGTAAATGTACTAAAGTAGATACGTTGGGCGAACCAACCTTGTTTGCTAACTCTTATATGCAATGACACAACATGATATAATGATGATTTCTTCTAGTTGTAGGAATACAAGATGTCCCCTCCATACTTAATAAGCATGTTTTAAAATGTATATCAGTTAAGGTGTTTTTATTAGGATTTACTACAATAAATGTGCCATAAAATAATATGCCTAAGAGGCGAAACAATGAAGCATGACATCTTTAGACAATAATACAAAGAAATAAAGGTGCAAATAGAAAGGAAGATATATTTTTTCAAGTTGCAAGTGTTTAGACCAGACTAGACATTTGTTTGTCCTGAGGTGTCATCCATGATATTCATAAACATGTGCAACAAAGACTAGATATCAATCATAAAGACAAAGTTTCCCTAGAAGTGACCACTATGGGATCACTGTTTTCTTATGCATGAAAGTGGAAATATTGGAAGAGCATAGGATATACCATGTGACTTTCAAAAAACATACTACTCTAGTCTCCAATATTTGTTAGGTGATATTGGTCACAACTCACAAAATACTTTCTTGGCAGTGCAAGGATAAGGATGCATGAACCTATCTGCGGTATAAAGTGGAAAACAGACGTAGACAAAGTTGGGACAAACTAAAGTTTAGAACACATGAAGTTTGTCGCTTTTTACGACACTCGTGTTTACTCGACGTGAACATAAGCAATAGGGTAGGACTATATGTAAACATGAAACATAACAATATGGTCTCTCCAATAGATGAGAATAGGGGGGTCTAAGAAAAGTGAACGAGCATGCAACATTCTGTTTGGTGATTTTATATAACTGCCCAAATAAGTAAAATGGTGAGCCTCTTTGGATAACAACAAAGGAATACAAAAGTACATAAGTAATTGAGAAGTAAATATCATTGGTTTGGCTCCATTTAGAACAAACAAAAAAGGGTGATTTTTTTAGCATTTCAAAATGTACAAAATAAATTCATATGGATCCCTTTAGAATAATGGATTGAACTTGTAGAATTCAATTGATGTGGGATGTTTTGTTTCCATCAAATTTTGGAGTTCAGCCTCTTGGAGAGCTTCCTCCATTTCTATCTCTCTTCTTTGACCCTTGTTTTTTTCGAAGTCCCACCAAATGGTGATTCCCGTGTTTTGTATTCTAATGAATTCAAAAGGTTCAAGTATTACTCGTCTTTTTGAGAATCCTATGTTCCAAAGTAACCCTTATTACTGATTTCCAAACGTGGCCAACTTTTTGTGGCTCTGGTATAAGCATGGTAGGTATTTACAAACATCTACATGTAAGAAACTGGTGTTACTAACAAATTGCAAATTTCTTAAATATGCATATTGGGAGAAGTTGTTTGAGTAATTCTTTTTAGCATCAACACTCATGCATCGTACATAGAAACAAGCAAGTGATTATTGTATCCTCGATCCATCTACATCCAAAGCAGATCCTTGGTTGGGCTCTTGGTCACTATCAGGCGTCAGCTTTGGATGGTGCTGAATGCCAATCTCGTTGTACGGTTTCTACATATTGTAAGCCGCGCATGATCGGTACTACTTCCACAATGTATTATTGCGACCTATAGGATCTAACCTACCTAAAGCAATGCTGCACAGTGTGAACTGCCCAAGTCACGGAATTAGTTTGGTGGGTTTGTTTAACGCGTGGGGGATCCTACGTACAGCGAGTTGGTGGATTACATATGCGCCCCCCTCCCTTGAACTGGTAGTGAACAATGATTAGGATTCTGCTGTGGACGATGCTTCGTCCTCCGCAGATGATTTTCTTGGCAACTTTCCTTTTCCATAGTAGTATCATTTTTCTCCCTGTGCAGACGTCGCTGTTGGTGTTCAGATGGCGCCTTCCAACCAGTGTCTGCTGATGCTAGGGCGCTGACCAGGTGCGCTTGGATCCTTTGGCTGGCTGCTGATCTAGTTGTAGCCTGAAGCATGCGGATAGACCGTGACGTCAAACTTTGGCCGTGCTTCAGATCGAAGAGCTGAAACTGAAGCGGCCATCGCCCATTTTTTTTTTTATGAAATTGCAATGCCCCTAGTTTCCCTACTGTAGCAAATAGAGCAGTTCACATGGGAATGGGATGCAAATTGAGCGTCAGCACCGACAGTTGAGTTGAGTTCAGACTTCAGACCTGGGGCGATTTTTGCCCATAACAGAACAGCAGACCTCAAAGTGCATGCCGCCACCCGCCGCTTGCCGAAAGCATTACAAAACGGCAACAGCGCCACCAGATTCCTGACGACCCCGGTCTGTTCTCTGTTGTGTTGCGTCCGCGCCGCCCCCGCGCGATGCCATCATCGATCGCTTAGCCCAGGAGGCCCAGGACAAAACCGGGGGTGACGCGGGCGTCCTGGGCCTCCTGGCGGGCTCGCTCGAATCTGTCTCTACAGGCGACAGCCAGTCAGCCACCACGTTCTCCCTGCGGTTGCGGCGCGCCAGTTTGACCTGATCAGGCGCGGGGAAAATGACGTTTTTGTTTTTGTTTCCCTGCCAATTCACCTGGAAACCTTGCTGGTCTTTTTTTTCTTTAATAGTAGAAAACACCGGCGACATGCATCGGAGTCTAAGCCATTCATGGGATATGTTGCGGCGATTGCCTTGGTTCGTCGCTGTCGGATCCCGGGCTTTAGATTGCCTGGTGACATTTCCAAACCGGGCAACAGTGACACGTGGCTAGGAAAACGAGAGGTGCGTGTGCGTTGGAAAACTACCAAAAAAGTGACCGATTTGTGTACTGTAGATTGTAGATAGCATGAGGCTAAGATAGTAAGATTGCCACAAGGAGAAGGTGGCGTGTTTGTGACTATCCATCTATCTATCCCATTTCGTCATCGGCATCTGTTTGTGACTATAGATAGATAGCAGGAGGCTAAGATATCCATCTGTTGGCCGAAGAGGAGATGGAAACAGATGGATCAGAGATGTGCTAAGATCTGCTGTTGTCAACGCCCAAGGAGGAAATTTGAGGAAATTTTGCCATATGTATTGTCTTGTGTCTCTCTACTTGCATTAATGTTTTTGCCACACGCATACCTTAACTCCTATAATCACATCTCATATGCTAATAGTAGTTTGGCACCACACCATTGACGAGTATGTCATCGACTACTTGAAAAATAATGTCATTAAATATTATATTAAATTTAAAAAAATACAAACACTCGTACCGTCTATGTGAACAGGCTCTACTAGATGACTTATGCATAGTTTACAGGGACACAATATGCTATATTATTTAGGTCACATAACATTTTGGGAAGAAAATGGATGAAAATGATCTTTTAATGCTAAATTGTTGTTGTTTTAACTTTTTCTAGAAAAAAGTAAGCTAAAAATAATTATAGGTATTATGTGAAAATTTAAAATGAATCCCCTTTTATAAGGTGCATATAAAAAGGTCAATGATAAATAATTTGAGGTTCATATAATTAGATTTATTATAATAAAATATCAAATATAATAAGTTTATAAACATAAATAATTAATATAAATTATATAATTTTTTAAAGTATTGTTAAAAGGACCTTGTAGTATTAAGATATATACTTTATTAAAAAAAACACGTCTGATGGAGGCACCAAAGTGTAGCACGACACCTTGCTGCGACTGTATATAGGAATAGCGAATCAATATGTTACACAAGTTAAGCATCCAATGCTGACTCCATTTATCAAGGCAAGGTGTATTTGAGAAAATCTTCAAAGTTAGTTTTGGACCATTGTTTCTTCAATATATTGACATCTGCAACAAACTTGAAGACTATTTTAATAGAAAGATCAAATAATATCCCATTGATATAAACATTGAAAAGATATTGTTTATTGTTTTCATTTTCATTTTCCTTTTTAACCCAAAGTATATTAAAAACTTAATAATGAGCGAGATATAGCTGTAGTGGTCCCATGATGGCAATCAAGTAGGAGTATTGAGGTACTCCTTCCATCTTTACAAAAGATACACAATTCTAGCTATATCTTTAACTAGTTTTATACATAAAAAAGATACAAATATCCATGATACCAAATGCTTCTAAATATCATTAAATTATTCATGGAATATATTTTTCATACCTATCTACAGTCATAAATATTGATATTATTTTTTTTATCAATTTAATCAAACTTAAGATTGTTTGATTTAGACCGAATCAAGAATTACATTTCTTTTAAGAGAGAGGTTAGTGGGGCAAATTGATTTAGAGATCTCACAAAGGATTCACAATAAACCTTCATCCCAGATTATAAGTCATTATAAGAAACTTGAAGAACCAAACTATCTCAAGTTTGACCAAAATTATATGATAATATAATAATATTTATGATGACAACTGAATATTATTAGATTATTCATCAATTATATTTTTATAGTACACCTATTTGATGTTAATTTTTTTATAGTTTTGTCTATAATTTTGCTCAAACTTGAGATGCTTTAATTAACTTTCAAATTCTTAGGATGATCTATAATTTGGGATAGAGGGAGTAGGAATTTGATTCTAGCATGATTTAAGGCATTGTTTGGAACTGCTCCATAAACTCTGCTCTGTAAAGTCCACTGTGGAGCAGCTCCACAAAAAACTGGAGTTTATGAAGTACCTCTTTAGATGCTCTCACAACTCGAGTTTATGGAGTACCTCTTTAGATGCTCTCACAATTTCACCTTTTTTTCTGGAGTTGTGTGCGTGAAGTAAAAACTGTTTGGCTAAAAAAACATGAAGAAGAGTTGAAAAACATGAAGCGGAGCAGTCCCAAACAGACCCTAAATTTATGACGTCCAAATGGGTCACATCTCACGTGGTTTAAGTTATGGCTTCATGGCCATATAATTTTTTTCTTTCCTTCTTCGAAGTTGTGGGTTTCCATCGTACCACTCCTTAAAAAACGCACATATGCGGATCAAATCAATCGACGTACGGGTGCCATACACGCCTAGTACAATACAGTCCTTTATTTGTATATGCAGATCAATACTAGCTACGTACAAGAATGCACATCTCCATCATCCTGCCTCTCTGGCATGGAGAGACCGAGGCGTGACCTAAACCATATTCTGTGACATCCATGTCCTGGACGATCGGACCACGTTTGATGATGATTACTACCCAAAAAAAAAAACGGCGTGTTGCGGCGATTAAATTTCACCATGTGCGCACATCAATCAATTAAACAATAAAAATTCGATCCAGCAGTAACGCGCCGCGACATAGTGCAAAAGAGGGTAAAGGTGAGGCGAGTGATCTATCAGGCGAGAGTACCAATAGAAGCTCATCGAGGCGGCGGCGCTTTTACTATGAGAAACATCTGACGTGAAAATGCATTGGAAGTTCCTAGCTGGACAATTCAACATTTTTTTTCTGCCTCGTAAATTGCTTTCACAGATCGCGCAAGCCCACATCCACGTACAAAAGTGTTTTCGACGGCCCGGCGCGCGCGACTTCGTTACAAACTGGCCGTGGATTGCTGTCCGTTAGCGACTACAATCAGGGTGCCAAATCGCATTCATCTAATTAACGATCGATTCGATTCACCCAATGATAATGATTGGAAAGTTTTTTTTGTTTTTTTTTAAAAAGAGAGAAATCAGTGGAACAAAATGTCATCTCGGAGAGTAACACGCGCGTTACACGTACACGTTTCATGCGCCCAAGCCGGCCTCCAACCAATTTAATTAAGGTTCCAGCTAGGTTAACGTGGTCGCTGTCACCAGCAAATCGTCTTTGCTTTGCTTTGGTTCCTCAACAGCCTAATTAATCTGCTGTCGTAGGGAACTGCGATGGCAACTTGGCGACTCGCTATGATCAAAGAGAGAATCAGGAATTTACCGGGCGTCCCTCGGTTGTTACCACGACACGGCGCCGGCTGTTTGTGTGTGCGCGCGATCACGGCGAGGCCGGACGCGTTGGCGCCTTGCATTGCGCAGAGGCACAGTAAACAAAGTGGCGGCGATTGCTAGTCGCAGTGACAAGTTCCGTCGATATGACACCCACACTTTGCAGATCAGGCAGGAGCAGGAGCGTAGCGAAGCCGTTGGCAGCTTCCGAGGCGTCCGTCCGTGGCACCAATCATTCCCAAAGATACACCGTACGCTTCCTTGCTTCTCTGGGCAAAGTGTCGAATGCCCAAGTACTCTACACTCACTACTACTAGTACACTCCGGTTCTTTATGGATCCCCGTGCTTACAGGTCTTTGCTAATGAGAGCTAGATCAGATTTGTGTTGTTAAAAGCGCCGGGGGTTAGTAACATGATGACCTGCATGCTTTCACGAATCCTGAATGCCTGCTCTATCGATCGACACCGTCGTTCGCAGCCAGAGAGATTTGCCTCGGAAATGTGGACGCCATGCATCTGAAAGCTGATACGCAAGTACGGACGGAGTACTACATCATGCCCCGGCAAGTATGTGAGTACTACTGTTGTGTTCATCAGTGATTATCATTACCAGATATTCAGATCATGCATAGATTCACACGGCTAATAAGGACCCGATCTATTCTCGAGCTTCACTCCCACCTGGGCAGGGCCAGCCACGAGAGCTTTAGCTTACTAGTAGCCAGTCCTTCGGCGAGCACCCCCAAGTGCGTGTCACTTCGCGCAGATATGCAATGGGTTCACGTCGATCGGCACGCAGCACGCCACGGCATGTACAGGGCGGGCGCGTGTGGTGTGCGACGCCGGCGCGCGGAGCGGCCGGGCGCCCTGTTGCTGCGGCGTGAGCATCATCTGAACACGTGATCGAGATCGAGGGGGAAGCGGGGCGCCCGTGGATCTTCGTCTCTGTACCAACGACATGAGTCGCGAGGGAGACGGAATTATCAGGCCAGGTGAGGTGCGTGTGCCGACACGAAATGGCATCATGAATTCGTACTACGCCCGTTGCGTCCGGCCCATGATTGCGTGCATGCTGTTGCTGGGCCCAATAACATAAACGGACACGGAAACACAACTGCTTGGGCTTTGCTAATGCTAACTACTTTAGTCGTTGTGTGTACCTGGGCAGCGGAAGCGCTAGTTTTTTTTTAAAAAAAAAGAAAATCCATTTAACATTCCAGTTTTCAGTCAAAACCTCTCTGAATTAGCTAGAAAATTGTTTTTTGTGCTTCTCATCAATCGTTTGACTTTGCTCACGGAAGGTCTTAGCTGATATGACTTCACGTCAACCACAAAGAAAGTAAATCTATAGTTCGGAGAGGCTAAATATACTTTATAAAAAAATTATTCCGGCCTCTGCAAGAGTTTTATACTCAACCATTCATTATTGCATTGTTTCAGCCATCAGCTGATAAAGAAAAGCGTCAAAAGCATGAGAGACTGCATAAATAAATTAAGCTCTAAGTCTATTAGAAAGCACCATCCATTCTTGACGAAAAACTGTAAAAGTTTCAGAAAAATTGTGCAATTAAAAATACCAAATCTGATCTGATCTTAGAAATAAAATAAAGTATGTTCACTTGTGAACTTGTTTTTACATGAATTTATTTGCAAACTTGTGAAATAGATACGAGCATACCATCCATCCTATTTATTTGCGAGGTACCCAAATCTCAGTTCCAAGAATTCTGGCTTTCTCCTTTCGGCCTGGCTGGATTTGCCTTCCGAATATAATATTGGGCCTAATGTCCTTGGATCGTCGACTAGTAATCGACTATGGTGGCCCATACGCTGATAAGTGGAGTGCCGAGCCCCGAGTGGTGCGCGTATCTTCCCTCATTGGGCCAAATCCGCAAACTCCTGGCTTGGGCTGGATGCCTGGATTCAAAATTGGTCCACAGCCCATGAAAGTGCATAATTGTCAGCTCGTGCAGACGCGCCATTGTATTGCATCGTCATCGTCAAATCGTTCAAAAACAGTCTGGAGTTTGCAGAGGTACGTTGTCATTACTAGTACGTACTCCGTATCTCCGTACGTACCCTCGCGTTCGTCCAACCGAACCTGGAACACGGCCATTGGCTCCTCCTCAGCAACAGACCAATCATTTTGGGCCACCTAATTCCAAGCCAGGCGTCTGGGCTACTGCAAGTAGCCAGCAGCTAGACCGGCTTCCAACTGGACGCGAATCCACCACACTATCAGATGCTGAATGCCTGAATCGGGCCCGCTTAACAGACATTCAGTAGTTCAAAAAGGACGTGCATTATTTCCAAAAAGAAAAAGAAAAGAAAAGACGTGCATTATTTGATGTGCGCTAACAATACAATCACTCACGTACACTACTGTCACACGCGAAAGAGAATTCGATGCAAGTTGCCGTTCCACTTCCACTGAAGAAGAGGCAGCCAGTGTCCCGTCCCGTCGCATCCAACGAACGCAAAGAGCACAGCACGTACAGGCCCCCGCCCCTCCTCACCACGCACCGAAGAAGAAGCTGGCGTCGCTCCCCCTTCAACCAAAAAGAAGGCATGACTTCATCGTCGATCTCGCGCGCATGTGTTGCACGGCAACCTGATCCGCAGCCGGCGGCGGCCGGGCTGGTCGCGCCACGTAGTACTACGTGACAGTACCCCCGGCCGGCCGCGGTCGGGGCTGCCTTGCTTGCTTAGGGGCTAAGCTAAGCACGCGCACGGCCACAACGCACAAAATTAAAGGGAGCAGCAGGCCCACCTTCTGGGAGCCGCTCCGCTGCTGCTAGCCGCGAGGTCGAGCGCCACCACTGCCAGACAGGGAGAGGCGGGGGCGGGTTTTTTTTTTCCCGTTCCGTGGTGTGCGATGCGATTAACAAAGTCGTAACTTGCCCGACCCGGGTGGTGGTGGGCTTAGAATCTAGTGCATGCACGCGTCACCGCGCAAAAAAGCGCCGCATTAGTACGCAAAGAAAGGCCGCGCGCGAGTCCGCGACCCGCGTTCCCGGCCGGCCCAAAGGCGCTGCCGATCGAGATCCACCCCGCGCGAAGGGGGTTGGGGGACTGGGGTTGGTCTCCGTCGTCGCCACGCCCACGATCGACCGACCGACCGACCAATCGAGCCGGACCCGGGTCGCGCCCTCCACTCGTGGTGGTGTGGTGGGAGTCGACGATCCACCGGTGCGGTGCGGTCCGGGCGGGCGAGGCCGAGGCGACTGGCGAGCGACGCAACGCAGTATCCGGTGGTAGCGGAGGAGGAGGTGGCCGGCTTAAATTAAAGCGGGCGGGGCACGACGACGGCATGTGTATCGCGGCGCGATCGTGCTTTTGGCTGAAGCGGGGCCTGCTTTTGTACGTTGTCGTCGCAACCTTTGCAAAGCAACGCACGATCGGCGAGCTCGCGCGCTCTCCTTCTCATGGAATGGATGGGGTCAAACTTCAAAGCTAGCTCTCTCACTCGGTGACAGGCGAATGTCAGCGTCGCGTACTCGCGTGTGGCGGGTGCGGCCAGCGTCTCCGATCCATCAGAGGACTGTTCCGTATAGTAGTGGTGTGTTGGGGGCGGGAGGCGCGCGTGTTAATATAATACTGTACGAGGATCTGCTGTGCGCCTGCGTTGACAGCGACTTGGACGTTGGATTTTAAGGACAGAACGATCGAGGCTGCATCCTGTATACTCCCTCCATCCTACTTTTGTTTTAGCGAATAAATACTGTTTTCTCTCGTAACAAATTTACATAAGTATTTAGCATAAACTAAATTTTAGAACAAACACAACCATATATATTAAATAATCTATCTAATAATATTAATTATATATTATAAATATTAATATTTGTATATAAAATACAATGTGTTTGGTTGGCTATACGGGCTGATGCGGTTGCACATGGATGTATGTAGGATGAATGCGGCGGATTTCAGTGTCATAAGCTAAACATGTTATATTCCCTCATATAGATAACCAAACAACACGTAGAGTTTTATTTTTCTTCCGTATATATAATCCCATGAACCACCTTTTCTTTTCTGAAAACGCTTCCCCCCAATCTACGCCCCGCCAGGATCACCGAGTGATCTCTTGGATCGGTGGTGACGTGACAGCTATACTTGTGCCACTGTGCGTGGGCCGTGGGGTCTCCTGGCCAGGGGGTCGGCCTCCTCCGGCGGATCGGGCTTTACCTGTGCGGCTGGGCCCCCTGGAGATTCGCGCTCGTACTAGGGGACGTCCACGACCACGTGTGACGGATATGGAGGATATAATTGCACCCCGAGTGTCAATTCGTGGGCCGGGGGTCGGGTCAGAGGTGAGACGGCCTTTTGTCACGAGCCTGTCGGTAGATCGGGCCGGCCGATCCTCCGTCGTACGATCGCAGCCAGTAGCTCTGATTGACAGCGGCCACTCAACCTCTGATTGATTCTCTCAAAGCTGGCTCGGAGGCCGAAAACGATTGTTCACCGGGGAGGAAAGAAACGACGGCGAGTGCAGGGCCCCGAGTGGCAGATCGGTGGGGTGGGTAGGAGCAGCAGGTGGAGTGCAAGTGGAAGGGAACGGCCCTGTGCCTTGTTTTTGTTGGAGGTCGAGCAAGTTCTTATCCGAGTTGAGTTGAGTTGAGCCTCATGTATGATGTGCGTGCGTGTATCTGATGAGTTTTTTTTTCAGCTTATCGGAGTGAAACAAAATAGCACGGAAATCCAGGTATATTTTGTCTGGGTGATCTGTATTTGTTTGATACTGTACTGTACTGGTACAGGGGTAGGCAGACAAGCAGTCTCAATCAACAGCTAGCACGTGCTGTTCGGTGTTGTAGGCTTTGGGTCGTGTAATACGTTCCCCGAGTAGTAGGTCCAAAAAAAAAAAAAGCAGAAAAGCCACTTTTCGAAATAGTAAAATTCTGGCCTTCGTTCCCTCCGGTGCCGAAGAATATGATGAGAGGACGCAGTTGGATTAGATCAGCTATTTAGACAGAAATGATGACCGACGAATGTATGCTGGCATGCATTATTAGCCTCTCGATATATCCAATTTAGCTCCGGTTAGTGGTTTCTGGGCAAAAAAAAAAAAAAAGACCAACAGCAGTGTGCGCTAGTGACGCGAGAACGCACGTCACTGTCCGAATCTAACTGCACTGGGACGTTGGTCGCATCTTTGCTAGCTACAACGCACAAACAGCAGAAATGGTGCATGCAGTTCGATCGGGTCCAGCTAGAGGCGGCGAGGCGCCATTGGCACACACGAAAGGCTGCATTATTTTATTACATTATATATGTTTGTTCAATTGGTCCATTCCTCCAAAAGGTCATGTTGTCAAAAGGCAGGCCTCTGCTTCCATCATCTCTCAACCGCTACAGTGAAAGCCGATCCATCCATCAACAGCATGCACCAAGAAACGAGCTGAGAGAGGAAAAATTATGCTAATTATATATGCTGAGTTGAGCTGAGCTTTTGTTGATCCAATCGTGAGAAATTAGTTCGTCGATCGACTACGTGGGCTCTGCTTGTGAATGCATATATATGCAGCCAGTTTTTAAAACGCTTGCGAAAGCTGGATTCAGTAGTGGATATATGGATGCAATCGATCTTGCTTTCAGCTGTTCCAAAGAGGAGTCAGAGGCCAAAAGTACCCCCCATGATGCACTCGTTCTTTCTTTTTTTCGCTCCCATTTTGCTAAAAGGAATGGTGTGAGCTTTGCGCACTTCATTCAGTACCTAATACTGTGATATCACTGAACTTATCCGGATGCTCAAAAGTAACCGGGCTTGTTTAGTCGCTAAGGCGCCGAGATTTTACTGGCGCAGGATGCCACAAAATTCCCAGTTTATCCCGGGCCCCCCTCCGTTTTGCATCGCTACCTCGTCGTACTCTGACAGCTGACATGCCCATGAACGGATTCAGTGTTTTGATCGTCCAACCTGGTTTCATTGGTCCTTTAGAAAAAGAAACACGTGATTTGATGTTGGTAATCCTGACTTTGGAGTACATCGTGGTTGATATGTCAAACATATGTCGCTCTATATGAAGACCGTCAGTACAGGAGCAGTCACATTACACGACCAGGCTGCTCGCCAATTCTCGGACCTGTAAGGAATTAAGGATCACGCAAAACATGTCTTCGAGATTTCCATTGGAATCTTGACTGCAGCGGAAAAGATACCCGATTGATCTGCTCCAATTCATGTGGCGCGCAGTAGAACAAAATCCTGACCACTGATAAAGCGGACCCGCCATAGGTAGTAGATTATACAAGTTGCAGTGGAATAGTTCGTCGGCTTCATATATAATATAAGCGTTCATGATGATATACAGTAGTGTCTAGAAATGGGATATATTCAGCATATTATCTAATAAAAAATATTATCACCTATCTATTCGAGATAAATGAATATAAGAATGTTTTTTCCGGATAAAAGCATTGATGAAGATATGAAGCTACAGATGGGGTGCCCTGCTATGGCCTATGTGTATGGTACCGACTACCTGGGCGCTTTTGTAATGGATTCGGGTGGCTCCGGCTCTTCTGACATGATGTCACTGTAGATGCAATGTTCATGAAATCTGTTATTCTCTCCCCCCTCGTTCTTTCTCACTGTAGCAGCTGGAGTAGCTTCTCTGGCTCTGGCTCCTGTAGGCTACAATGACACTATATAGTGCCACAGCCGGAGGTAGGTGGGAGCCCTCCCAATTCCCAAAGAGACCCCTAGCAGTATGGGTTGGAGTGTGGACTCGACCTGTATAACATCCTTCTTATTTCTTTTCTTTTTTATATACTTTTTCTATTTTAAATTATAAGTCATTTCAATTTTATTTTATAGTCGAAGTATGTTAAGTTTAATTAAAATTATAAGACAATTATAAAAATTTATGGAATTAAGTAGACATACTATAAAATACTATATAGCTAATGAAAAATTTAATGAGACTTATTTTGTATCATAAATACTATTATTTTATTATATAAGTTCAAGACGTTTTAACTCTAAAAAAACAGAATGATTCATAATCTGAGACGGAGAGAGTATAATTTTAGGTTGTTTGGGATGGCTTAAGGGAAGAAGTTGGAGTGGCGCGAAGAAAATAAAGTAGCTTATATGGTCGGTTTCTAGTCCATTTTAAGAACATACATGAAAATTATTCTTACTACAATATTACTACTGTGTATGTAGGAGTTAGAGCCCGTCGGAAATGTACCATGCAAACAGGAACACACTTTTAATCTTTTCTTAAAACTATGGCCTAATGGCTATGAGTGAAACAAATACGAGTACTGGTTTAATTAAGTGGAAATAGTTTATGTATTCATTCACTACATTATTTTTGTTTTTCACTTTACTCTCTAGTACTCCCTCCGTTTTATTATAATTCGTTTGAGTTTTTTTACCTCAAATATAAGCACTCAACTTATTCAAAAAATTTGTACAAACATAGTCAAATTTAAGTCATTTTTATAGACTATTCATTAAATAAGTAAATAATAACAAAAGAAGTGATATTTTGCATAAAAATTTGAATAAAATGAGTGGTCAAACTTAGGGTTTGAAAAGTCAAATGAATTATAATTTAAAACAGAGAAAATATATGATAATTTGATGGTGCCCTGCTTTTTGACAGCAGAAACACTTTTTCAAAACCGAACACAATCAGGTCTCAGAGAGTTAACAAGCAGTTAGCTAGCTAGATAGTAGAGAGCGATATATGCCCGTTAATTAAATTTTATGGTGGTTGGTACAACCTTAACATCTGGCACCAACAAGAAATGACATGTATCCGTTCCCAAAAACAAAAACAAAAAAACAAAAAAACAAAAACAAAACAAAAAAAACAAAAAAACAAAAAAAACCAAGAATGCCATTGAAGCGATTGATCTATATATAGAGCTCGAAATAAGGGCAAAGTTCAAGGATGATATTTTTTTCACGTGATTTAAAACATGGAACTCAAGATTGTGGTGTTAAGAAGGCCTTATTGAAAGTTACAACCATACGACTGACCACACAGCCTAAACGGAAATTATGCCTCTGTAATCTCCATATCTCTATAGGTGCCTAATATGGAAGAGCGAAGCATTTCTTCAAACCAGTTTTTCACTTTTCCAAACCTCAAATCTTTCGTCCCTCCCAAATTGTCCTCACATAATTCTTATCCTGACCCCGATCCATATTCCTTGCTCAGAGTTACTCACATCCAACAAAGAGGAGTCCAATTTTAAATTGCATTTGCGCCTTATATATCTGGTATGTTACTCGATTTATAACATGTGTTCATATAAGTTAGAATAAGTTGCCTCCAACAATGCGTACTTCCTTCGTCCTTTCATTCTCGCTTTCACAAAAGTCAAACATACTCAACTTTGACTAAATATATATATATATATATATATATATATATATATATAATATTTATGGTACATAATTGTTAATATTAATAGATATATTATTGATTCTATTTTAATAATAAATATATTTTAAAATATAAATGTTACTAATATTTTGTATTATATATAAAACTTAATCAAATTTAAAAAGTTTGATCACTACAAATGCTATAGCGACACGTAAAAAGACACATATGGACATACTAGCCAGTAGCCATGCAAATGCATGCTCATCCCCGTTACTTTGTTGTACTAACATGTAAAAGTTGATCGCCAATTCGATGCCCGAGCACGCCTAGCTAGACCCACATCTACTGTACAATCGTATCAAACTAAATCAGGGAACTTTCTAGGTACCTCTGTCTTGAAAAGAATATAATTTTATAGGTTCTTTTAGTTTCTGTGTCTAAAATTTGATCGAATATTATAGGTTTAAAAATTAATGATATTTATGAAAATAAATAAGTTATGAAAATATCTCATGAAAAGTCTAATAATATTTATTTTATGTCATATAACTTTGGTTTATATATGAGATCCTAGGCTGTCTACAACAGAAGACTTATTAAGGCACCCAAACCGAAAATGAGCATCCAACAACATACCTATAGCCTCCAATAACTAATATGAGAGGCCCATTATATGTGATAGGAGAGTTATAAAAAACATCCTCTCTCCTAAAGATTCGTTTATAGAAAATATTTTCTTTTAGATCCTGTTGTTGAAAAATACAGAAAAAAATAAAGTGTTAAACTCTTTGAAGGTAGCACTACTCAAACATGAAATGAATCTTGAATTTTGGCTTGCAGCTCTTGGCGATAGTCTTATATGTTGAAGAACGTGATAGGATTGAACCATGCAAAGCTGTTGGCTATTGCACCCAAAAGTATGCATCGCGCAGCTTCCATGGAGATAGATGGCTAGGGAATCTTCGTCGGCATTTGGCAAGATTCCCATGTCGACTACATCAGAAAGAAAGATGGCCTAGCTCCCTTCTCACCTTGTGCTCTTGGGGATCGTTAGACGTTAGGGCTCAGCTACCTCGGGTCCCGGTGCATGGACCTTTCCTTGAATTTTGCAAACGGGACCACGGACCACAGCAGATTTAGAATAGATCACGGTGGATTTGATTACGTTCGACGCTGGGCCACGCAGCCCCGCCCATAGGCCGGCCGAGAGAATCGCGCCCAATAGACGCTGCAGGGTCGGCAAAGCCACGCTTTCGCGAGAGGCTTTTGCAATCGCGATGGCTGGCCGCGTCGGGAGCCGTCCGATCCGCGCGTGTCCATCCGACGAACGACCCAATGCATGCAACACGTCTCCGGACCTGAATTTTGTTCGTGGGAGGAAAGGCGCGCGCAAAAGACAGATCGCGTAGCACGCAGGTTGCATGGCAATAATTCGCGGCGGGAATATCTTAGCCGCGTGCGCCGGCCGGTGCCGGTGCGCCCCGATGCGAGCGCCTTAGCCGGTAAGCCAACTAGCCGGGGCTATGACCTCGTGATGAGATGTCATAGGAGTGGCCGGCCAGGGTGCCAGCCCGCCAGGCCATGCCAGGCCACAGCCGGCCGGCCGGCCGGACGGCGCGGCCCCCGCCCCTTTCATGAGCGTCGCGTCTCAGTGGCTTTTCGTCTTCCGTGGCCGCCGAACCCCAGCCTGTATCTGCATGCAACGAGATCGGGCTGGAGATCGCGTCCCTGACACACGCCGGTGGCCGGTGACGTGTCGTAGCGCCTAGCGCGCGCGTACTAGGCCTCGCTGCAATGAATGAATGAAGAAAAGAAAAAAAGGCTGCGTGTGGTGGGCCGGGGCCCGCCCTTTCCGAGTAATTTTCGCGGAATGGAGGCCATACAGACATTGCACTGGTCGTGTGTTACTTGAGCCGGACCACGAATGGACAGCGCGGTTGGTGGTGGCCTCGCGCCTTTGGTGAAAATTTTTGTTTGGTGCCATGCATGCATGGGGATGGTGCGTTCTCTTCCAGCTTGTCTGGTGGCCTGGGCAAAGGCAAAAGAGGCTGCCCGGCCGTTTGGACGCATTTCCTTCGGACCTGTTGAGACGTCATTGGTCGCAGGGAAATGCTACGAGCTATGCTTGTTTGCCTATTTTTAGGCAATTCTACTATGCTAGTATGTGCCACGGTGAATTATAATTTGATCAGAGTTTTTCAAACGCCTTGTGTGTCTTGCTAGACGTTTTCAGTAATTTTTTTTAGGAATCAGGGAAACTTTATTGATTCACTAGATAGTTTGAGTTAGAAGGATGAGATGTGAACCACTTTCCTATTTAGTTTCCTTCAAAATTTTAAAATTTTACAAGTTTCCTTGTCACATCGAATCTTTAGACGCATGCATGGAGCATTAAATATATGTTAAAAAATAACTAATTACATAATTTATTTGTAATTTGTGAGATGAATATTTTAAATATAGTTACTCTATAATTAGATAATAATTACCAAATACGAACGAAACGCTATAGTACTTCACATCCCTAAGAACTTCACATCCCTAAACAATGACTCGTGAGGGGTCAACAGAAAGGGAGCAAGAGAGGATCCTCCATTCCTCAGCCTGGTGGCCTAGACCATGTTGGAAGCACTCCCGCCATTCATCGCGCGCACCTTATCGGTGTGCACTTCCTACATACAAGTGGTGAATGCAATAGTCAAGTTGCCACCCACGGATCGACGGCCACAATATATTGCCTTCAAGTCGAACGCCTATCGTGAGGAGTCAGGGAGTGCCCACAACCACGTGATCCCTTGAAAGCTAGCCGATGAGATATGAGAACTACAACCTCACCTCTTGGTATGATGTGATCAACTGATCACCATGCCATTGACCTCGATGCCCTTATGACCTTATCTGATTCCAACAAATGCGCCATGTTTGTGTGTCTCGTGCTCTTCTCAAATTACCTTGCGCTACCTACTGTCACAGAATAGGTAATCACTGTCGGTTGATTTGGAACTGCCAACGACAGTGTATCACTGTCGGTTTATGGCTTTAAACGGTATTGATATTACAACTGACGTTGATAAGTGGATTTTCACTGTCGGTTCATGGTTACAATTGACAGTGTATTATAATTACTTGTTGTAGACATGAGCTACCATTGAAAGTCTGCATATCAATGTTGTTTCATGACTTCAACCGCTAGTGATAGTGATATGTTGTTTTGCACAAAAATCACAATATTTTCATATAAGGTCAGATCAAGATAAACTGTATACTATAATTATAGAGTTCAAAGAAATCTAAAACTTTATAGTTGACAACTTTTTTATTTGTGATGGTTTACATGTAAAAAAATTCAATAGAAGTTCAAAGAATGGATTTTTGATGGTTAACAATGTTGAATGAAGATAAAGTCAACATCAAAATTGTAGTGCTCAGCGAGGTCTGCAACTTTGCAGTTAATAATCTTTTTATTTAAGATCACTTAGAGTATCAATGATATAATATGCGATTTTTAAAATTGTGTAGTTAAACAAATAGCACTTATTATAATTATGTAGCTCAGTTGGTATGGATACCTGAGAGAACGTTGAGGCCTATCAAAGATTGTAAATGGTTCACCTACTAGGTGGTTTATACCGAGATAAAACATATAAGCTATAGGTGGAGAATTGTATTGAAATCTAGTTGCAAAATCACATAGGTTTAAATACTTATCAAATATATTTTAGAAAAAAACAGTGGCCATATACATCGAAAGCTATATATATAAATTAATTATGGTAAATATCTTTTTCTGGGATAATGTGTGTATGTGTAGAGTATAGTAGCATGGAAGGAGGTGTCCAAACATCGTGGCGAGGGCAAGAAAACAATGTCACGAACATAGTAAGAAAGACATATAGGTGGCTTGAACGTTTTAGCTAGTCCTGCTATATTCTCTTCGAGCCCATAAATTTGATAGAAATTAATTTAATATACAAAATTTATTTTACTTTACTAAATTGACATAAGTAACCAAAAAATTCCGCAGTTTAAAATATGACATTATTTCTAGGTTCTCATGCTTAGATGCAATGCAAGAAATGAGCATCTTAATAATGATAAAAGAAAATGCAAAAGCATGGTGGTTCCTTTCATTTCCTTTCCTTTTGGAGCAACAATTATTATCATACGGAAAGAAGCATGCACACCGTCATGCCTGTGTGAAAAAGAAGGGGGAGCACACCTTGTCTCATTTGAGAACGGAAATCTAAACTACGTCAAATCAAGCCCCAAGATAAACAACATTACTCACTTGCGTGCGGTGTCTTATCCATCTTAAACAACAACGGGAACAAGAAGCTACGCGCGCGCGCGCACGGGGCATCTCTGCGGGGTTCGAACAAGAACAATTTCCGTTTCGGACGCGAACAAACGCCAGTGCGCGTGCCAAAGCCCCCTGCCGGCCGCCGGGCGCGGCCGACCGCAGAAACGGGGGACTGCCCGAAATTCTCCCCACTCTTTTCCGCTCGCCCGGCTGCATTCGCCCGTGTGCCGATCGATCCCACTCACTGAACCGAGCGATTCCGCGACGCCGCCTTTTTTTTAGGCTCGTGGGACAGCGCGTACCGCGGTGAGCGGCCAGATCCGCCGCGGCGGCCCATCGGACGGCTGTGCAGACGTGGCCGCGCGGGCCGCTCTGGTTGCACCGCGCGGCTTCACCTCGTTCGCCCAGGTGTCTCGCCCGCCGGTGAAAATTCGCGGAGGACCCCGCACGGCCGACGGGTCTTTTCACGCGAAAGGCCACTGCATCCACGGGGAGAGGCCCAGCCGAGCCGATGGGCTCCGCGATCGGGCGGTGCTCCACTGCTCCCCACTGTAGCGTGTGCTTTACTGCCTTTTTTCTGTTTTCTCTCCTGAATCGAATCGTCCGCTGGGTTTAGTGTGCTATACGAAGTAATGGCGCGTGTACGACTTTGGCCAGATGGAGAAATGGTGTACTGGTACTCCAAGAATAAATTGGTGAAAGCTTACGACTGCACATATACGATTTCCCTTTTTGAAAAAACCGTGAGTAGTTTATGTGCATTGTACAGAGTGGTGTGTTAACAATGTTTTGGAATAATATTGGTAAACTCAAAACAATACAAAAGGTCAAAGAAGGATTTGGACTCGGTTAGATGCTTAAGTATTGAAGTCTGTGTGGATCGTAGAAAAGTCTCGAGTGCGCTTACCCTTTCCAGGCTGGTTTAGGGGCCTGCCCCGCACTATGTAGAAGTTTTTTTTTAATTTTTAATGACATTTTTGTACTGAAGGCATAAAACGCCTCATTTCTGCATATTTTTACAAATTTAAATATTTTTATTTTTGCCAACACAAAACATGATTTCTTTTTTAAAATCATTTGAAAGGAACAACATTGAAACTAAGTTCCGACTATATGTTCCTACCATTTTCGTTGTTTCTGTAGATTCAATATTGTCAATATCCAAAACCAAAGGATCTAGGAATTAAAAAAAAACATGTGATTTTTTCTGTATATGCTAAACATCAAGCATGTTTGATTTTGCTTAGATTTGGCTTCAAGTTCTTGTACTTTTGGATTTCATTTTAAAGAATTTTAAATTCAAAACTACAAAATCTATAATATCACATTGAAGCAAAATGCACCGTATTTGACTTTTAGCATTTACTTAAAAGTTACATGATTTTTTTGAGATTCCTAGATCATTTCTCTGGACTAACAAGAGAAGAGAGAAGAACCATGGCAAACAAGGAAGTTTGCATTGCGTTACAAAAATAAAATTGTTCCCATAGAATGAAATTCATTAATTTTGTTTTTACTAGAGTACAAGTATTACTTTGCACAAAAAAAACTTGGAATATAATTGATTTCAAAGTCGCTATACCGAGAAATGAATATATATAATTATTTATAGGGGATTCCATAAACACTGTGTATATGTTGTAATTTATGTATGAAAATGTATAATGAATAATAATTCCAGTATATAATGTACTATTGTGAGTAAATAATAAGGGAGATAGATGTGTGTGTTTTTTAAATTTATTCGAGCGAACTATTTTGCTGCTAAAACTGCACAAGTTTAATAACATGACGTTTTACAAAAATTATACAGGTTATCTTAGGCCTGTAGGGCGTGAATACGTTTAATCACGTTGCTTGAATATTTTAATGCCTTTTATCTGCTCTTTTATTAGATTATTAGACCGTCTCAAAACTCACACTTTCAGTTCTATTCAAGTGTACTTCCAGGGTGGTGTAGCAAAAAAATCACTACATTTGCACCTCCATAAATATTTACACTCATTGACTCATAGGACAAGCGCACATGTTTGGATTTGCTCTAGTCCTATCCTTGTGTACATCTACATAGTACACAAAGAGTACTAGCAAACCAACCAATGCATGTTTGAGCCTGATTCACGATTCCCTGATAAAAGAATTATATAGCCACTAAATAATAAGACATGACAACACATTCTCCATCCGACAAAAAATGTGCTAAAGCCTAGAGATGGTATCTCTATTCCACTTAAAGAGGACAACGAATAGGGTAAACAAGAAAAAAGCTATACCTATAGGCATATAAATATTTGCTTGTGGTGATGGAAAGTAAGTGTGACGAGAAACAGAAAGCATATGGAGTCCTGTTTCATGTTTTCTCACCTGTGCAAGGCGTAGTGAATAGGGCAAATGTCATTTCAGCACCAGACAGTGACGAAAGATAATTCTTGTTCTTGTTCTTGTATGGAGATGCAAACAAAACTCAAAGCAACCAAAACAGAATCTTTTTGTGACGCGCTTAGCTAATAAACTGATATATGTAAGAAGGGCAAAGTAACTTGATAAGAGAGCATAATGGGGGGTTTCGATGATGCTCCAGCTGTGAACTGGTAGTAAACCATGATAATTTGTCCTTCGACATTTCAATCCCCACTCGCATGTCCCTCTGCACAAGCCCACAACAAAGGTTTATCAATCTGTCATCTACTGTGAAAGTTGCATGCTCTGATCATCACATATCAATCTGCCATTTACTGTGAAAGACTGAAAGTTACATGCTCTGATCATCACATATCAATCTGCCATTTACTGTGAAAGACTGAAAGTTACATGCTCTGATCATCACACACGTTCGTTGTATAAAAAAACTTGACCCGAGGGGTAAGACGGTGTCCCAAACATAATGCTTAAAAAGAAGACGGTGTCCGCCGAGAAAATTCTGAACCCCCACTTTACCTGTACATACGACTCTTTTAAGATTAGGTTGACCTTAAACTTGTGCTTTGGTATGAGAATAGGTGAGAGAGTTGTTTTTTCACCTCCGTCCAGCGAAATGTGCCCCGTGGAGCTTGAAGCTAGGTTGCCAATATGCAACAGTGGACAGCCAACCCCATTCAGTCTACCATCCGCTTGTCAGTTCCTAATATAAGAGAGAATTTACTTCCTCTACTCTAAAAAAATACACTTTAAGATCGGTTCTAAGTCAAACTATTAAATTTAATATAAAAATACATTTCAGGATTTGCTCTAAGTTCTATATTACATGCATTTCTAAAAAAATATTTTTGTCCTATGTATATGTATTGGTTGATGGACTAGTAAACATTGCTACAGAAGCGTCATCACCACTATTTTATTTTCACCACTGATTTTCTGCGCCTAACAGGTCTTTGAATACAGAGTCAAGCTCATGTAAAAGTTTAATCTGTTGGCATGTTGTCACGCTTGCAGCTATGATTTTCATGCGCACCTCAGTTCTTACTAAACACAATCACCACAAGCAACGTTTGCACCATCCATGGGGACCATTTTATTCGTATGCTTCAGAAAAAAGGCCATTTTATCCGTATGATAGGTTAAGTATAACCAATATATCCATGATAGCCTCAGCAACAGTATGTTATGCATCCCGACTAAACCATGACACCATGACCAGGCAAGAAATGCCAAAGCATCATTATTTATTATACCTTGCAAAAAGGCAGAGGGAAAAACAGAGCATGGTGGATGCAAAGTAAGTAGTGGAAGAGCATGGGGCCCTCGCCTTTGTCCTGAACGGCCAATACCGTCTCCCCGGCCCAGCCTACAAATACCACCCCAGCTGAGCAACCACACCATACATGCTTGCAACAACAACAACAAAGCTTGTGTTGTGCAACAGCAGCAGCACAGGCACAGACATCTAGCTCCAGAGTCAGGACTATACTAGCCAAGACCACACAACTTCCAAGTTCCAAGACCAGGTGCCTCCAACTTCCGAGCTCCTCTCCTTGCGGCGCAGCAGTGTGTGCATGCTCTGCTCCCCTTCTCTGATCTGAGGTAAGAAGCCTGACACGGCGGTTAAGTGTCACTCGGTTACAAGCGCCAGTCATGTGTTGCTCACGTCTCTTTATGATCTTCTTGCCTCTTCACAGGGAGCAAGCGCGCGCGACTGCCACTTCACATCTTTCTCCAGCGCGGCGAAGATGTCGGTGGCGGTGTGCCGTGGCCCAGCTGTTCCGGCCTTCGAGGCGCCCTGCTGGCTGCGCCCGGTCGAGCCGTACAAGCAGCCGGAGGTCGTCGTCGACGATCGGCCTGCGCAGGTGGACATATGGAACGCCATCCAGGCCGACGTCGGCAAGGTGACGCCCACCGGCGCTAAGAGGGCGGCGTCCAAGCCGTACGTGCACCCGCTGGTGCGCTGGTCGTCGAGCCTGATGAGCCAGAAGAGCCTCGAGGTCTGCACGGAGAGCCTCGGCAACGAGACCGGCTCTGGCGACTTCACGTCGTCCCTGGACATGGCCAGCCTCTTCGACTCGCCGCTGCCGGCGGCGGCGGCCGCACCGGAGGAGTCCTTCTGGCAGCAGCACGACGCGGCTCGCTGCTGCGAGGAGGAGGACCAGTGGGAGAGCAAGGACCTCGCGGCGGTGAACTACCACTGCTCGGCCGGGACGCGGTCACCGCGCCGCTCGTTCCCGCCGCCACTGCCGTCCATGTCCCGCCGCGACGGGCCGTGCCTGCAGATGCGCCCGCGCCGCCAGGACGGGCGCCTCGTGGTGGAGGCCGTGGCGGTGAGGCCGCGCGGGTACCTCCACGCGAGGCGGCAGGGCGGTCGCCTCCGCCTCTCCTTCGTCGAGTGCTCTGCTCGCGACCAGAGCGCGGCGAGCCAGGTCGCCGAGGCCGCACCAGAGGCGCCCTACTTCCGCACCGTGGAGCCCAGGAACGTGCAGGAGGAAGAGGCGGCCGTCGAAATGGAGGACGATGACGACGAGGTGATGGAGGACGAGGAGGAGGTTGAGGTGGTGGACCGGGGCACCGTCGTCGAGGTGAAGGTGAGCACGCAGCCGCAGACGCACACCGCGGCCAAGGTGCACCGCTCGACGCTCGTGATCAACAAGTTCGTCGGCAGCACGCCGGTGTCCGTTGACCACCAACAACCCCGGTGCCACGCCGACACGAACACGACACGGCAGTCCGAGGCGGTGGACACCTGCGACGAGACGACGGCGGCGGCACAGTCACCACGCCCGACCCTGCGCCGGGTGCCGTCGTCCACGACGACGCTGGCGGCCGCGGTCGCCGAGGCCTCGACGGGGGGCACAGACGTCGTCCCGCCGGCTCCGGAGGACGACGACGAGTGCGGCGGGCTGCACCTTTACGCCTCCGCCGCCGCCGAGACCAGCAAGCAGCTCCTGCTGTCGTTCACGTCGCGGCGCGGGGACAAGCAGGACCTGCTGCAGAGCGTGCGGCGGTGCCAGCAGCTGCGGCAGAAGAAGCTCTTCATCCTGGAGCCCTACTGCATTGCCACCTCCTGAACCTGAACCTGAACTGAACTGAACAAAAACCCATCCATCACATTACACCTCTGCGATGAATGCGACAGTTCGGTCGCGTCGCCATTGCTAGCCTTAAATTAATCACTAGCAAATCAAGCACGGCCCTGATTAAATTAGCCGATTATTATAATAACCCTTCGTCCTTCGTCCGTCGTTGTCACACAGTGGCTGCTGCACTGCATGCTGGGCATTATTACTTCTTTTTTTTGGCGACACATCTTTCCCATGTGTTGCTTGGTGTTTCGCTTTTTGACTGCGAGTGCATCGGCTAGCAGTCGCCGTTTGGTCCCTTGCAGCAGTGGCCTCGTGCGTGCCGTAGTAGTTGTTGCTCTAGTAGTTTGTCCCCCCTGTATTTGTAGTGTGATTTGAGTAAGTAATTTATCAATGAATTAACAGATTTGCTGTCGTGAATCTACAATCTACTGTACTACTGTATTTGGATGAGGCGTCCATCAGAGAGATTGCCATTTTCAGACTCATGGCGAAGGCGCCTTCGAGTTTTACTGGTATCTACCGAATCGACGTTGATGGGTTCCTGTATTACGCCTACTATACTACTTGTGTGTTATATCCTGGAGAAGATTTTGGAGAAGACGTACGTGCGTACCGAACAATTGTCGAAATGGGGAAAAGGATGGTGGATGGAGATAAAAGGCACTATACTAGTACACATACAGCATACCGTGTCTTGCTGCTTTGGGTCACCCTATATCGATCACGGAGAGTGGATAGACAGATATATACGTGACGTTAAGTTGCTATATTCATCATACCAAAACGCACCGTGCTTTCTTTGGGGGAGATAAATGGAGGCCCGCATGCATGTAGCAACACTAGACCGAGCGAGCGAGCGACCAAGTTCTTACACAAGCGGCAATATTTTCTCTCTCGCATACTACAAAAAAAAAAATTACAAAAAAAATTCAGTTTCTTTTTGGGCAAGTCCTAACAACTACTCCCTCCATTCCAAATTGTAAGTCATTCTAAAAATCTTGGAGAGTCAAAGCATTTCAAGTTTGACCAAGAATTATAGACAAAACTATAAAGATTTATAACATCAAATAGGTATACTATGAAAATATAATTGATAACGAATCTAATGATACTTATTTGACATCATAAATATTATTATATTGTTATATAAGTTTGGTCAAACTTGAGAAACTTTGACTCTCCAAGATTTTTGGAATGACTTATAATTTGGAATGGAGGAAGTATTGTTTAAGCATGCGGAACAACTCATGCTATTCTACATCTTAGGTGTAGACTAATTATACTACACCAAGAATCTAGTATAATTCATTAGTTATATGTTAGTATTATTCAGTATTTATGATACTGATGTTGACTGATACTAAGCATTGTTCAATATTATTCAATATTTTCTAGTTAGTTTTCTAGTCAATCGGTCACAGTTCTACTTAAGTTGTATTCGGGGGTTACGATAGAGTTGAGTCGAATTGTATATCCTAGAGTTCATAAATACGAGGCAACTCTTGTTATAACCTGACTTGGCAATGAGTTGGAATGATAGCATAGTTGAACAACCAGAGCTTGTGTAGTTGTTGTTTATGGGGAGAAGTGCCATTGATCATGTACTAAGAACGTGGTTGATGGTTGTACCTCGTTAAATACATCATTTATTGGTGTCATTCTCGTTCGTGTATATATTTTCTTCTATGATGTTTATCCTTTTACAATCTTCAGTTAGTAGATCTGTTTAAATCTAAATCTAACCATGCATTCTAACAAAATGGGTTATAGATACTCATTATGAGCCTTCATAAACATTAGGAGACGAAAGATTTCTAGAAATTTTGTATGTACGTTTTTTCTTAAATATATTTTAGAGTTTGAATAAATATATGGTATTATCAAAATCTGCTTTATGGAGAGTTTACTAAACTAGGTTGGTATTACAGATTTTGATGTAACATTTCTAATAAATTTGGTTAATGTAAAAAAATTTGCCCAATTCAGCTAGTGAGAAAGACGTCTGATTAAATAATATTTTATGAGTAAAAATAATTTTAAAAAACTAAAACGTTGGCTTATACGATAAGCGAATATGACGATTAGCTTTTAGGTAGCCATCACAACCTACGATAGCCTAAAACTACCGCAGCAACGCACAACTGGCAAAACCATCACAACACCAGCAAACAAAACCATAGCCTGCACGCCACAACAATAGGAATCCTCAATCCATACTAGGCAGCAGGGTTTTCAAAAGGCGCCTCAGTTTCTGGTCCCTATGATAGTTGGAAGCATAAACAAGGTTGTTAAAAAAAAAGAAGGAATCCTTGTCGACCAGCGGAAATGGAGCTCACGTACTGAATTATTCGAGGGGATCGGGGGAGGTCAATGCAAGGAACCAGCTTCCCGGTTGATCAAATGACTGAAGATATCGTCTCCACGTCGCATGTTTTGTGTAGTCCCGCTTGCTGTCACGGCAACTTGCAGGGACCGTACTGCAGGGTTTCAGATAGGCTCTGCGTGCATGAAAGACTGTGCAAAGACTGGCCGCTACCGCCGCCGACCGGCAGACGTTTTGAGGGGTCAATGATACGCCGCTGGCTGGGTGCACTGTATTGGAAATGGAACGCAAAATACAACGAGCAAATTGCACTGAAGTACTGAAGGCTCGCATATGGCTCCAGCTCCAAAGGGAGTGTTCGGAGACAAACTGAAATTCTGGTGACGTCTGTTCAAATTGCACTCTTTTCCCCTTCTTCTTCCCCTTCTGATCGGCGGGCGTTCCAGTCCTCCTGATAGGTCTTATAGCTAGGTCGGCAAAGCAACCAGCTAAGCCGCGGCACTTCTCGTCTAGGGAATGCGCCGTCTGAATGCTGAACCAGCAGCCTAGCGCTCCTTTCCCACATCAAAATAGCAAGGCAAAGGGGTTCTCTCGTGATCTCTGCCTTCACATCACACCTGCGTCTTCGTCTACAAGGCTTTCATCATCAGAAAAAAAAGGGAGAAATGCATGCATGGCAGGAACCAAATCATTCCTGACGAAGCATGATCGTGCCGTGCATTATTATTCCTCTTCTCTAGTTCTCCCTCCAAGGTTCAATCGATCGGCATAGGGATAAAGGACGGCATGAAAAAGGGAGAGAAAGGAATAGGAGGTACCAACAGATGGTACGCGCGCGAAGATTTTGCGTAGGTGGCTATTGCAGCTCGAACCGATGCTCATCCAGCTGAGAAGATTTTGTTCGTGGTCGACGAGGACACGCGGACGTACTACTGCACTTGTCGCAATGGCATGCATTTTGCCAGGCCACCACCACTAGGGGACACATTTTATCTGTTGGTCGTACTAAACCAGCAGATAGCAACTTCAAAATGCAGAGGTTTTAATTCATGAATGATTTTAAAATGGAACTGCCATTGGTACGGAAACTTTACAATGCCCAGATATGATAATCTATTGAAAGCGAATTCAGTCATCGTGGGCTGTTGTAGTTTAGTGATATACAATTGCCGCCCACTTATTATGACACTAACGGAGCTGATGGAGTGATGGTCCAAAGACAAAGTAGCAATCATGAGCTGACAGAACGTATAGTAGGCTTTTAAGGTCTCCAGTAACTAAAATTTAATCCATGATTTAGGTGTCTCATGATCATGAGGTCAAACTTAATTCTCCATGCATGACACTATATATGATTATATATCGATGTCATTCAGTGGAGTTGTTTGGTTCTTTCACCTATGCCTGTAGACACTAGATATAGTAGTCAGTGTATGGATAACTCGCAAGATACTCTCCCCCGACCAAGGGACTCCACTCTGTCTCCCCTTTCCATTTTATAGGGTAGCCTACAACATAAACATTGTGCCAATAAAAAAGTAGTAGCAACAGCAGCACAAGAAGAAAAATAACGAAAGTCACGGAGAGAGGTTTCTTTTCAAAAGTCAACTGCATAAACAAGTGCCCGGAAGGGATGCGTGCATGGCCAATGGGCACAATTGCGTAGGAATTAAGGTACGCCTCTTATCGGCTCAGTAAGCAAGAGAATTTCTTCCCTAATGCAATGTGAAAACAAAGATAACGACATGCTTGGTTCATGATGATGTTGTCATGTTGACCCACTACCCATATTGGAAAGTATAAATGTATTATACTGGTGAATGACGTATGATACTTCAAGGGGGACCATGCAAGTCGATCCCACTCGTATGGACGTATTAACATATTTTAGTAACGCATGGAAAGGCACTAGATACAATAATTATTTGATTTCTAAGACACTACGTACTATTACTATTTAGGGCATGTTTGATAGAATAGCTACTAATAGTAGCTGCATAGCTAATAGGTCACAACTATTATTGACTGCTATTAGCTACTTTAATTCAACTAATAAAATAGTTGTTAGTTGAGTATATATTCAGCTAACAATTACCTTATCTGTTAGTTACCAGCTGTTTGGATTTAGGGAACTAGTTATTAGCGGATAATTAAGTACTATCTTCTTGGATCAAACAGGGATTTAACTAAATAGAATCAAACCATCACAGAAAAATTGGATCCATGCCACACCATACATTTGAAATGCACTTTGACTAGTTTTGACTTACTCCTGTGCCGCATCGACAAAAATAGCTCTGTTAGAGCATATTCAAAAGTACTTAATATTTTCTTCCAAAAAATATAGAGTTTTACAATTCCTAAAAAAATATTGGAATGAATAAAGAAGGTCATCCCAAGAGTTTCTAATAATTCTCTCCTAAAATATAGAAGGTAATTTTACATCAGAAATTCTATACTATTTTAAATTATTCTAAACATTTTATATATTTTTTCTCGGTCATACATTTGCATATGGAACCCTTTTCTACTCTTTATTCTTTTCACGTCATTTCACCTTTAGATTGCTCGACAAACACGTCAAGAGGAGATAAGATATGCGTGAATCGAAAGGGCGCAACTTTACGCGGAACCGGGTGACTTTTTTCAAGTTCAGAAAAAATAGGAGGATGAATTAGAAGTTATTTTGAGAGAGATTTTTCTCATCCTCCTAAAAACCAAGGATTAAGAAGGGATTAGGGAACTCTTGGATATTCTCTTACTCCCTTCTTTCTCCACCTGCTGACTTGTGGACTTGTGGGCCTCATGTGGCGTGGCACTACCATATAAGGCCTACTAACCATCTCTGTCCTTCCCCACACAGTTCTCACCCTTTGTGGAGGCATTTATGGAGGCAGTCTTTTATCCAACCGTTGCCGAAAAAAAGTGATGGATCTGAAAATCATTTATGTAGAAGAAAGGGCAATGACAAGATTTAGAGGGTTAAGCTAAGGAAGGAGAAGAACCGTAGTAGTAGGGAAGAAGAAGGAGATGACATGTGGACCCCACATGTTAGTAGGTGGAGAGAACAGGGGGAAGTAGAAAGGACATTTCGATCCATTTGAGAATACGATGGTCTACACATGAGTTAAACAATTTTCTAAGCGTATATATAGTGACATATTTCAGGTATATATACGAATGAATGTGAGGCAGTGAGGGCATGGTTCCAAATAGTTGAATTGTAGAGGTGGATGTTAGGATGTGCCAACTATAATGGCATATACCAATTTAAGTATTTAATCCACACAAATTAAAGCTAGAGATAGTTTATGGAAAATGAGAGCGTGGTGCATTACGACGTGGAAAAGAACCTAATACTTTCTCCCTCCTTGGCTAAAGTCACTTTAGATTTTACCATTTGTATATATACTCTCGTTGCATCTTATTATAGGCTCACAAGTCGACCGAGAAACTAATCAATACCGACCAGAATATGGAAAAGGTTCACCTATGTGTGTAGCCTAATAACAATGGCAGCGCGCGGCTACGTTCAGCCTTCCCTTGAAATTAAAATAAAATTCCCACCTGATGATGAAACCAAAGAAATAAATCAGCCATTCAGTCGGAATATATAATGTTCAGAAAACGAACCTGCTGTCTGCGACGAAAAGAAAATGCTGTCCCTCTCCCAAGATAGACTGAAAAAAAAAATACAGGGTTAGCATCCATTAACCATATGCATGATCGATGCCCCAAATGCATCGTCGTCCTTGCAGTTGCAGGCGGCGGTTCGGATGTTCGATCGGCACATATATACTTGGTCGTCGTTCTAATTCCCCTCGAGAGAGATGCGATCTTATCTCCATCCGCCGCAGCAAACCTTTCTCCGGCCGGCTTCTTCACCCTTTCAACGGGACATATAAAACTATTGCGCCCTCAACACATCGCATGGCTCACGTTAAGCACCGGCCGGGGGAAGAAGCAGACATATATGCATACCGGCCAACATCTCGCATCGTCGCCAAATTCCACTGCCGCCTACTGTATGAAAAGCAGTGGGCAGCAGTGGCCCCTCGCTCCTTCTTCCACTTACATGCATGCCTGTACTGCATGTGAAATGGACGCTGCAGTTGCGAGTGTAAGACGCAGACGCGAGAGAGACAGCTAGTGCCGCCAAGGATTCTTGGTATCGCCTAAAGGCTCTCTCTCGATCCAGTGAGCTGCATGCCTGCCTAATTCCTGTAGTCCTGCACTGTACTATAGGTGCGCTGATGTGAATCCTATGGATCGGTGAATATAATGGCGACGGCCTCGTTTAGTCCAGTCTGCCATGAAATTTGTGCTGCATGCGCCCGTGATTTAGACCGCGTGAACAAGACAGTTGCCTTGTCGCCGCACACAACTTCCTTTTCAGAATATGTGTGTCCCTTTTTTCTTTGGGGTCTCATCATCATCGGCATTCGGCAGTTCACCTTGAGAAGAAGGCCGGCCACGCATATGTACTGCATCGCCGATTCGGCATCGTGTACTTATTGTAGCACGGATCATTATTGCGAGGAACAATCTGCTACTACGCATGTGGCCAGAACGAAGCCCAAGAGATCGAGCGGCGGCCGCGGAGCCGGCCCGTTGGCAGATAGGATCGATCGCCAGGTTATATGGTGACGAAGGAGCTGGCGCGAGTTGCGGCAATTGGAGCTCAGCCATGTATCCATGCATGCAACTATCCATCAGCTTTGGCCACCTTTTGTGCCGAGGATGAGACTGCAGTACGTGTGCAAACGGGGAATAATAACCGAACAAGAACTGTTACAGGCACTGATGGCTGGGGCCTGGCCGGCGTTCATGCAGTCCGAGCAGCCGAGCACCGAAGAGCTAGGGCCTAGGGGGATTCTCTGACCGGCCCGTTCAGAGAAAGTTTTCAACTGGAACTGCAAATGAAAAGCACGAATCTCTAGTACAAATGTTAACGCCGCTAACCGTAACCCGGTGTCGATGGCGTTACGGGATCTGCCTTGGCATATGCCAATCACCTTTCTTTGGAGCAAACAGATTCTAGGAGCCAGTCAGCCCGGGAAAAAACTGTGCCATAGATAAGCCTCGCTCCCTTGGTGACAGCGAACTTGACTGAAGCGGTCACGATCACCGGAGCATGCGGCCCAGGGGCTTAAATACAAAAGGAAATTCGGCCTTTCGCTGGCACCATGCGCGCGCGTGCACTTTGCTCAGCTCGCAGGCCGAAATCGATGGCCCCCTCTGGCTCACGCGAGGGCAGGTCGAACGGCCGCGTTCCACGAGACCAGGCCGCACAAAGCCCGCGCCTCCTGCGGGCCCAGCGAAGCAAAGCGCACTGCGCACCTGGCCTTGTAGCCTGTTCGTTTGGCAGGATGCACTGTTCCGGCAGGATTATTCACGGCTGGTTGATTTTTTGTGAGAGAAAAACACTGTTCCAGCTGGATTTAAGAGCATCTCCAAGAGACTAGCTAAATCCTTCTCTAAAGTTAAATTTGACTATTGTTAAAGAAAAAACGTCTCCAACAGATTATCTAAATGACTCTCCAAATTTAGTAATTTTCTATCTCACCTAATTCGCTCTTTACTTTTAGATAGTCTACCTCACTAGCTATCTAACTTTTAGTTTTATAGAGTCTGTTGGAGTACTCTCATATTATTTATTTTAGAGAGCAACAAAATCACTAAATTTAGCTAATCAGTTTGGCTAATCTCTTAGAGATGCTCTAAACCGGCTGAAAAAACCAAACAAACAGGTTGTCCTAGTTGCTCTGCGCACACGGCGAGACGCGGGGACGGCTTTTCACGGCGAACGTGCGGCCCGCCGTCAAGATCCAGCCTGCTCATTGTTGCTCGGCACAATCACCCAACCAGTTTCCTCCACGGGCCGACCAATCGGTACCAGTTTACAATCATCGAGAACTATTTTTTTTAGTTTTTGTCTTTATGTGATTTCAAGTGAAAACCTTATGTGAATTTATTTGTGTGTCAACTATATCTACAGGTAGGAATGATCTTAAGAAATCGCATAAAAAATTGTTTTAGTGGTGGGTTATCGGTGCTTTTTCATCGACAATTATTTATGGGGTTATGTACCAGACCAAGAGCTCGATTGTAATAGAAAATATATAGATTTATATATGTTCAAGCTCTGATGCTAGGTAATGCCCTACTCATGTGTTGGTTGATTGTATTAACATGCGGAGGCATAGTGTCCTAAGGGTGTCCCTTTATCTTTGAATGTATGGGGTGTCTCAATGGTGTCCATTTATTTGTAGATGTTGCCTAGCAAGGCTTTATATAGGATGTCGAGGGATGTTACCTAATGAGGCAATGGATGTTTTGGCTAGAATGTGGTGTCATCTATGTGTTAGGATGTCTTGATATAGGGACCCTGCTACCTTATATAGTTTGAGGGGTAGGATTTTAGTATGGTTTTATTTCTTTTCTAGAATTCATTTTATCGTTCTATTAAAACAAGGTCTCCATATTCATATGTATATTTAACTAAAGCCTTCTCTTGTGGTACCAAGGTAGATTGACTCCTACCCTCTATCAGCCAGATTATGTTTTCCTTGGTTATACTGAGGTTCATATGCACAACAAATGCTTCTTAATAGAGTTACCTCTGGAAATCAATGCCCAAATGCTTGCCTCTTTAGGAACTATCTCTATAAACAATGACCCTAAATCTAGAGGTGGCCATAAAGAGAAACACCCATAAAACTCGATTTTTCAGAAGCGTTTTCTGACCATTGGGCGGCTGCTTAACTATTTTGAGAGTCGTCCCTCTATAAATAAATTGTGGTGTTTTATAAAATTGTTTTTATAGTAGCAGATATTTTTGTCGTATCACTCCTTTATTTTTAGGAGTTATTTGAGCAAGTACGGCACTATGATTAATCAAAGCTTTTATATAAAAATATAAAGTTGGACCGTCTATTCTCACGTAAAGACCATTTGTTGCAGTTGAAAGCGTCTCACAACCTCAACGACTACCAGTGAGGAAGAGGCTGCTAGCCTGCTGAACCTCAGCAGGCTGTACAATGTGGCCCATATTGTCCTGTCTTGCTCTCTCACCACACCACTACTGAACTGGGTTAATTTGGGCCTAACCTAGTAGTTGCGCATGAAAGCAACAAAGGCTTTTACGTTTTACCTAGCCGAGCTCAAGTCCATATCGATCGACTCCATCAATTCTTATGCAAGTACGCCAGCCATCATCTTGCATTGTACGCCGTCCAAACTAGGTTTTTTTTTGCAAGTTTATTGCTACTCAATCAGTAATTGTCGTACGCATGCATGCAAGTCCATGAAAACAAAGACAAAGATGCTGTGCTCTAAAGCGTTTGCTCAGATCCCCATCAGTGACCTGGCCAGTATTAGCAGGCGGCCGGGCCGGGCCCGCGCGCACGCAGCTGGCTGCTGGCCACTGGCCGGCCAGCAGCAGCAGATATTTGCCACCATGATGTGCATGCGTGCAGCGTGCTTGCGCTTGTGGCAAGCAAGGAGAGCCGGTCGCTGGGAGAGAGAGAGAGAGATGAGCCGTGGTTCGGTCAAACAGTAGGGCAAGTGATGAGGGCGTACAGAGGGTACACACGCTAGACAGTGGTAGCAGCGGGGAGACGATGACAGCACCAGCAAGAAATAATTGTCCCTTCGAGCTTCCAACAGCAACACGAGCGAAGGATTGAAGGTGAGGAAGAGTCGCCTCCTCGCCAGAGAGGAGAGAGAGAGAGAGAGAAAGGGCCGGCCGTGGGTCGTGGCTCTCGGACGGACGGTCATGCATGCATGCTCTGCAGTCTAGGCGACACTCAACAGCAGCAGCTACCTAGGCATAGCAGTAGTGTAGTACTAGCAGTAGGCTTTGTAGGTGGAGTGTGTGCCCTGCAGGCAGGCTGCAGCGCTGCGCACCCACCACCACGGCCATAGCCATAGCGGCACATCCCTAGCCCCTGATAGCCATATGCTCGTAGTAGTAGTAGTACGTGGTACTCGTACTACCAAACTCAGATCAGTCACTGCTCACCTATAGCGACAAGTGAAAGCGGAACAGACGCCGGCCGCGCAGCACGCACACGCAGGGCGGCAGGGCGGGGCAATGGCCGTGGCCCGTGGCCGGCGGCCACTTCTGTTGCCATGCGCCGTGCGTGCCCGTCGCAGGCGCTCAGCTCCCTCGTCGTCGTTGATGCTTGATGGACATATCCATAACTATTTAGTGCCACTACGCCGGCTCCCTACCCATCCAGTCCAAACATTACCGCCAGCGCCAGCAAGGGCGGCTAGCAGCATCTGGACCAGAATCTGTTGCATGCTGCCAGGACTGGACTCTGGACTTCTGTAGGGGCTCGGTAAACCGTAAACCGGCCTGTAAAGAGGCACATGTACCATATATTACTAGTTTACTACTCTCGACGATCCCATGAAATCATACTGTTTCTCCCCGAGCTCACTGTATTTTACAGCCTCTCAAGACCGAGTTTTTCACCTACAGACAGTACATGCATGACACAAGTGATCGAATTGCCGCGTGAAATGAATGAATACATATAATAATCGATCAGGGGAAAAAAAAGTAAAGGTTCCCAAGTTCCAATAATGGGTCATGCATGCATCAAGCTTTTTACCAGCAAGCATATGGAGTATATATGCAGGCGAGTAGTAAGGATATGCATCGTCGTCGTGATGGATGGATATCAGTATACCAATTTCCATCCAAACATCTGTTGGGGATGGAGACGGACTGTTTGTCTACAGAAGTGTCGTCTGTGAGTGAGCGAGGCTGGGCGCCCAGGAACCCTATTGCTTCTTGTTGGCCTGGGAGCACAAGCAGCACGGCGTCAATTCCAATGGCTGCTTTAGGCTACAGGTATGCCAGTGTCCGCTTCCCTCTGGCATCCCGAAACGTGTGCCCCAATAACGGCATGCATTGAGACCAGAGGCAAATTCCACTTTGGTGGCAAAAGGTCTGGCGCCCGTGGCTGTGGCTGCTGCCCGGCTGGCTACCATTCGATCACGCGCGCGCGCACTCTTTCCCAAGAAACCCGATCAGACGACCCATCTATCATCGGCCGGTGCGAATTGCGGAAATGACCCACTTACTTGAAAGAAAAACACAACACACACGCTGCCCAATCAGCTTGCATTGTGTGTACGCGCTGCACCAATGCAAATCGAAATGCATGCTGCGCTCTGCCACTTGCATGCCTGTACTGTATCCCAATATGTTTCCAAACTTCTGTAGTTCTTGATCACGAATCTAGCTAGCTTAGGCATGATTTGTTTCAGGAGAAAAGCATATATTGTTCTATCCACACTAAAAGTTGGTCTCTCGGCGCATTATGTGTCGTCAACAGCAGTCTATGTCGGGATCGTACACGAGCAGTGGTAGGGCATCTGCACCACCACTTGTGCGTATACTCCTGTGCTGTTGGAAAATGTTGTCACATGAATACGAAAAACGACTTGACTCAACTGTACTGTCACCACCCGCATGCATATCAGGCGTCATGTTGCCACCATATATACTCGCTCTACAGGAGTATGGTGGCAGAGTACTCATGTTTGCCACCATATATATAGGGTTTGAGGGATGATTTTGAGTAGAATGAAAAGGGAATTTCTTGAGCTCACCCAAGAATGGAGATGGAGGTAATGATCTTCATCTTCTACTTGAGGTACTCCCTCCGTCCCTGAAATAATCAATTCTTTAAATCCGTGATAGTCAAACTTTTTTAACTTTGACTAACTTTATAGGAAATTATAATAATATCTATGACTTAAAATGAGCACCATGTGAAAATATATTCTATGATAAATCTAATGATATTAATTTAATACCATAAATTTTAATAGTTTTTTCTAGAAATTTAATCAAAGTTCAAAAAGTCTGACTTAGGACAACTCTAAAAATCTATTCTTTCAGAGACGGAGGGAGTACTTATTTGGATACTCCATGATCTTTTTTTTTTCTCTTCTTCCTCTCCTTCTATCTTGTTCTTGTGTCTTCAGTTTGAGAGATAGAGAGAGCATGAGTGAGTTATGCTAAATTGAGTCTCCATTTTGAGATGACAAGTGGGGCCAAGGTGAAGGGGAGAGGGACAACTTATCCAAATCGACATTGATGACTAAATGTAAGTGTTTTGGCGGATTACCTGTCAAAACAACGGACGGTTTTTGGGATTTAGGACTTGAAGAGAAGAGATAGATATTGGAGCCCTTAATTCTATTTAGGAAGTTGGTATTACCTTTATGAGAGTTAGAGAGCTCTCTAAATGATATATCTGAGAATTTCATTGAGTCAGGTTTGACACCGGTGAAAACCCTAGTTTGGTTTTCGTTAAGTGATGAAATCTATTTAGACTATCCCTATGCCTAAGTGTGTAGATAAGTTAGGGTGGTCTAATCCAAGTGATGGAGCTAGACGAGCGATCATGAAGATAGTGATGACCACAAATAATCAAGTGCTCCATAATCGGAAAATAAAACAAAAATGGGCTCAAGACAAAAGTATAACCATAGGAGTCATTTTTGGTTTAGTGATCAAGACACTATAGAGAGTGTGATCACATTTAGGATTGATAGTTGTACTAATAAGAAGGGAAAATCATATGTGATTGTGGTTATCAAGTGACACTAGGTGGAGTCATACATGCAAATACATTAGGACTTAGTGTGCTGACAATAACCCTTGAAAAATGCTAACACATGTGCACAAATAGTGAAATACTTTGGTGTTAGCACATGAGAACAAGGGAAGAATAAAGGAGTTGAATATGACTGAGAAAAGTGCTCCGGACCATGGGGGTCACTACTACAAAAAAGATTAACCGTGACCTTTTCAAAAAAAACCCATCCGAGGGGTTTAGGAATGTTTACCGCCAAAACCGAGGCGGTCACTTTTTATTAACCGAGGCGGTTACAAGAATCTGCCTCGCAAAATCCATTAATGGAGGTGGTTATTATAAAATAGGCTGCTACTAAAAATGCCCCAATTTTCGGAAGCGGGCCTCTTACAACACCCGCCTTGGTTAATATGGCCAGACCCACTCTAGTTTAGAAAATCCCATCTTGGTTTGCTTTATCCCTTAGCGTATATATATGGGACTCTAGGGTATCAGTCACTAGCCCCTTCTCCTTCACCGACGCCCCTCCAATCTCTCCCTCACCGACGCGCCACTCATCTCGACCCCGATGCCCCTCTCTCTCCATTTGCCCCTTCCTCCACCCTTCCCCTTCCAGCGGCGCCCCTCCTCTCCCGTCACAACGCCCCTCCACCGAGCATGCAGCAGTGGCGATGCCCCTCCCCCATACCCGAGCAGGCGAACGAGCATCCCCACGATGGAGCTCCTCCTCCTCTACCCCTACTTCAACTCCGTCTATGGCGGGGAAGCGTCGTGGAGGCTGGATCCGGTGGCATGGAGGCTAGATCCTGCCTCCCGTGGTGGTGCTCCTCCTCCACCCTTACTTCAACTTCGACTGCGGCGGGTAGGAGGCGTGAGGCTGGATCCGGTGGCATGGAGGACGGATCTGGCCTCCCTCAGCGTGATCGATGACGAGTTTGGATCCGACATCGGCGGTGGATCCACGGCCGGTGAGGTCGGATCCGGTGGCAAGGAGGTGGATTCAGCGGGCGAGGTCGGCGGATGGTGCCCAGATCGATGAGCGGCGGCGGCGATCCTAGATGGGCTCGCTGGGCTTGTCCTTGGGCTTTCTTATTTTTTTTGTTTTCTTTATTTGATTAACCGAGGCGGGCGGCCAACCACCTCCGTTAATGCAGGATTAATCGTGACCTTTTATTGGAGGCGATTGGCAAAACCGCCTGTGTTAAGGCGTTTTGCCCGCCTCGATTAAGGTTATTGGTGTGAGGGTTTGGAACCTTCCCCTAGCTTGACACTGTGACTGAGTGTGCTCTAGATTGTGGAGTTTGGTCCGGACGTCGATTCAGCCCTCTATGAAGCTCTCCGTATAGCTCCAAACCATGGTAGAGATTGGTCCAGACCTTAGGATATCAGGGTGTCCGAACCATGACTCTAAGTCCGGTTGATAAGCTAGGGTTCGACAACGTGGCGCAAGGAGAAGGGACAAGGCAGGTCCAGACACATTTGAACATTCTAGAAATGAAACTGTGGGTCTAGGGCATGAACCTCCGGTGTAAATCTATTTTTAGTGATTATTTTTAAGTTTATCGTCAGTAAAAATACATAATTTTACTAATGGTAGCCTTAAAAACAACCGGTAAACATACATTTATACTAGCATTTTCTTAACCTAGCACCACTATAATTATTTTGAAATTATTTATTTTTGAGTTTTTCAAATGATCTCGGATGGAGAAATGGTCTAAATAAAAGTTGTAGGATTCAAAAAGTTCTACAACTTGTACTTGATAACTTTTTTATTTAAAATATTTTAGGGTGCTAAAATTATGATTTAAGATTAATGATTTTAAAATTCATATTTTTGGAATTTCTCAAATGATCTGGGATGAGAAAACGGTCTAAAGCAAAGCTGTGGATCTCGATGAAATGTAAAACTTTATAGTTGAAACTTTCTCAATTTGAATCCGTTTAGGCCTTTAAATCTCCATTTTAAAATCTGTTGGAGTGAATACTAAAGGTCTAGTCACAAGTGACTTTGATTGAGGTGCAGTGATGAGGGTTGTAACGCGTGAGGGCTGAGGCGCTGATGAGTTCGATTCTAGTGGGCGCATATGACGTGGATTTCTCGTGAGAATGAAAGAAAATGCTCAGAAATGTGTGTGCTTACCTCGTCTAAGTCTTTTTGGAAAAAAATATTTTTTAGCCCGACTTGCAACTTTAGAAATTATTTATAGTGGCGTTTTTTTTAAGAGAACAGTCAATGAAATTGATTTACAAAACCGTTTTTCTTAAGAAACCACAGGCAAAACCATTTTTAGTGCGGGATTCTTAAAGAGACATCCGTAACGTTTGCGATTTGCACTGACCTTTCAGATTGGTGGTGGTGCAAGACGTCAGTGAAAATACTTCTAAGAGCTTGTTTGTACTAGTGTAGCTTACTTTTCACAAATTACAAATATCCATTTAATCTCACTTTCATCCACCAAATATATATGTTCTAGTAAGTCCTTGAGTACCTACTGCCTTTAGCTTTATAGGTATTTCAGACTTTATAGTTGACTAATTTTCAATTTGCTATTGCCTCAAAGCTAAAATATCCAATACAAGTTTCATACATGTGTCATTTGATTTTCTTAAAGACAATTTCATATGTACCTCTATTCTTAAATGGGTATTGAAGTCCCATCGATTATTTTAAAGGCACAAAAGAATAGATTATTTTTCTAGACGTATAAAGGGAATTCTTCGAAAAATCTTTTGTGGTAGTGCGTGTATCATGTCCTTCACCTCAACTAAACAACACTATTTTGCGAGACCTAGTTACAGATGCAGATATTCATGTACATGAGTGCACACTCATCTCTATGAACGCATGTACACCACCCTACCTGAAGAACCGAGCGAGGGCACTGTCGGTGTTATGACCCAGGGGGTCAAGACCACCGGCTAGTAAATTTGTATATTGTGTGCTCCCTCTGCTAGATGTGATGCAAGAAGAACACAAGATTTATCCTAATTCGGGCACAGAAGACCCTACGTCCAGCGGGGGAGGATGGATTGTATTATCTTGCACCGAGTGCTCGTACAGGGGGGGTACAAGCAGGTTTACACGGGGGTGCTCAGGATGAGCGGAGGCCTAGGGCTAGCAGGGCTATCCTAGGTGGTCGGTTGATTACTTGAGATGTTGATCAAGCAATCGGGTGTGTGGTGTATGCGGATCGGAGCTGATGTCCGATATGAATGTGCATTCGTATTTGCATGCGAATCGCCCCTTTCTTCTATCCCGGCGTCCCCTTTTATAGATCAAGGGGAGGCCTGAGAGTACAGAGGTCCTAGAATGTAGAGGCATGGGAGAGATGTCCGCGGCGCCATGCTTGCGATGGGACGTCGATCGCTGTAGAGGCGTGGCCTTCCCATCCTTCCGGTGCTCCAGGGTATGGTGATGGCAGACTGGACGCTGCCGAACGTTATGGCGCAGTGTGGTCGGCCTTCTGTAGACGGGTACGAGTCCCACAATCGACGCGGGTCGGATTGCGAGTCGGTGGCCTGATGCCTCCCGTCGAAGGGATCCTTGGGTATTCCGTGGTTATGCCTTGGATATGACCCGGGGGGCCTCGAGCGTACGTTCTCGAGCTAGGGGCTCGTGCCTGGCCCCCCTGGGTCATCCCTGACTCGCGTACTCGAGGGCGGTTGTCAACCTCGTTCGTGGGGCCAGCCTTCGCCCCCTCGAGATTTGGGGGTGAACCGGAGTTTGTAACCCTGGGTCCTCCCTAACCTCAGGTACTCGAGGGCGACTGTTGAACCCTGTGCAAGGGCCAGCCTTCGCTCCCTCGAGATTTTGACGGACGGGTCAACGTCTGTTGCTTACCTCCGAAGATAACGCCCACTGTTGCACATTGTCCGCCATAAGCACGTCTTTTTAGGAGATGTCCGTTCGACTGCGGCCGTAGCAGGCATAGGGTGCGACGAGGCGTGCGGCGTGGAGCCCGATGACGCGACGGGTGCGGCTTATCTTACGGAATACGAGGAGGTGGTAGGTGAGCGCATTAAATGTAGAGACTTACTTGCCTTTTCGTCGGATCCGCCCGTTGGGCTTCCGGTTATAAATGCTGGGGGTGGGGGTCTGGCTTCCACACGCTTGCCATTGCCTTCCCTGTCTTCTTCCTCTCACCGTTGCCTTCCTCGCCCACCGAGCCGGATCTCTGCGCGCGCGAGAGTAGGGAGAGGAGAGATTGGAAACATACCTTCGACCCCCGCATCCGAGCGCATCCGCTTCCCTGCTCCCATGGCCAGCTATAGCTTGTGCGGACCTGACGCCTGGCTCCCGTCGTCGGTGACCGTGGCGCGTTTGGGAGATTTGGTGGAGAGCGGCCTTCTCCGACCCATCACCTCCCTGGACCGGCCGGAGTGGATAGTGCCGCCGAGGGAGGACGCTGAGCCCAACCCGCCGGAGGGTTATGTGGTCAGCTTGGAAGCTTTCCACCGGGCGGGACTGGGATCTCCCCCCAACCGTCTCCTGCGCGGGATCCTCCACCACTACGGTGTGGAGCTCCAACACCTCTGCCCCAACGGCATCTGTCACGCGGCGGTATTCACCGCCGTGTGCGAAGGATACCTGGGGATGGAGCCACATTGGGAGCTGTGGCTCCATCTGTTCGAGGTGAGCCTGTTCCATGCCTCGGCCGGGAGCGGTAGCCGCAGGATGGTCCGGGCAGGCTGCTGCAGCATCTCCCTCAAGAGGGCAGACTGCTGGATCCCGGCGAAGCTCATGTCGAGCCACTTCGGATGGCACTCCGGGTGGTTCTACCTAAGGAACGACGACGGTTTGTTCCCCGCCTACACCGGGAGGACGATTGACTTGAGGCCCGACCACTGGAGGTACGACGTCAAGCAAAAGAAGCAGAAGCGCCTCGACTATCTGCTTGGCGCGATCTCTAGTCTGAAGAAGGCGGGACTTACGGCGGCCATCGTGGCGTCGGCGTTCCATCAGCGGAGAGTCGTGCCGCTGATGGCTCGCCCGCGACGCCTCGACGAGATGCATCCGAGGGTGGATCTCACGGGATGTCGCCTCGTGAAGGACAAGCTGCCCCTCGAGAGGGTGGTCCGCTGAGTACGCGCCTCCTTCGCCGGTGCGTTCGAGGTGGGGGGCGTCGCTGGCGTCCCCATGATGCCAGACCAAGGCCATATCCAGCTGGTACGACTCCTTTCCCTGTTAATGCCCCCTTGTTCGTCTTGTTCATCCCCTTTTGCCCGTTTTCTGACGACGCCTCGCGTTCCTCAGGGGAACGTTGTTTACCGGAAGTCACTACCGCCGGTGAAGGAGGAGCAGAACGACTCCCAGGTGAGGCGCTTGCAGGCCGAGCAGGACAAGAAGGCCAAGGACAGGGCCAAGAGGGATAAGGGCAAAAAGGCCCGAGAGAGAAAGGAGCGTGAACGACACCGAGCGCGGCAGAGGCAGGCCAACCTCCCCGAGGAGGAGTCCCCCTCAGAGGAGGATGAGGATGAGGAGACGAGCAGTGGCGAGGTTGTCTGCGGCACGACATAGTGGTGTAGGGTTGTGACTATTATTTTGGTCCTGACGAGTATTGTTCGTTGTGCAGGAAGAGGATCCGGAGCAAGAGGAGGAGGCCGAGGAGCAGGTCGAGCCGCGCGGAGGGCTCGAGGAAGACCGAGCGGCGCCCGGGCGCCAAGGGGGGAAGGGGTCGACGTCGAGGTCAGCCCTGACCGCCCGGGTCGAGCCTAGGAGCGAGCGTCCCGCGGCCTCTCTGGGCGAGGGGGCGCGGCGAACGCGCGGTCGCTCGTCGCGGTCCCCGTCGAGGGGTGGGTCGGGAGCGCCGCCGGTGTCCGCTCAGTCGAGCGCACGGGCGTCGAGCCCGTCGACCCAGGAGGAGACCGGGGCGGCGGCGACGAAGACGCCGCCGGGCCAAGGTCACGGCGCCGGGAGCAGCCTCGACCACTGGTGCGGCCAGCGCTGGTGGGAGAAGTGGCTCCCGACGTGCCTCGCAGAAGCCCCCGAGCGGCTCGGGGTCCATTAGTCGGACCCCCGCGATTCCGCTGGGGTAAGTTGCTTCCCTATCGATCCCGAGTATTTTTCGCTGATTATGACTTGTGCTTACCATAGCGTGTGAGCTCCTTTTTCAGGGCTAAGCGCTTGTCGGAGGACGCGACCTTCACCCTGGCCAAGAGGCTGAAGGCGGAAGCTGCGACCAAGATGACCGTCGGGGCCAGTCCTGCCGCCCCGTCCACTTCGACCCTCACCCTAGAGGCGGCGTGGGCGGCCAAGGCGCGGGAGGCGATGGGGCGAGGGCAGGCGCAGGCCGCCGCGGAGCGAGCTCGAGTGGAGGAGGAGGAGGCGGGTCGTCCTGTCGCCTCGGCAGGGTCTGCCGGAGTGGCGGTCGAGGCCGTGCTCACCGCTCCGCCGGAGGGGGGTACGCCAGCAGCCTCGGAAGGCGTGGAGCTGGCGTCGACGACGGCCGTGATTGAGGGGGTTGAGCCCCAAGCCGCCGTAGAGATGGAGGTGGTCGACTTGACCTCCATCGGCGAGGAAGAGACGCTAGAGCGCCCGGCGACGAGGCGGTGGCCCGAGAACCTCGCGTCGAGGGTGCGGCTGTTGCCGCGCCGAAGGTGCCGTCGTCGGTGGAGACCCGCGTCGATGGGGCCTCGGCGCCGCTCCCCAAGCCTGCCGAGGAGGGAGGACGGGCCGAGGAGCTCGAGGCGACGCCCGCGGCGAAGATGGCGAGGATGACGACCCCCCGGTCGGAGCCGGAGGGGGCTGTCGTGGCGCTGCAAGGAAGCGGCGCGGTGGACGTGACAATGTCCGAAGCGGCTGCTCGCCCTGTTGTCGAGGTCAGGCAGTCGTCTGCTGGAGGTGCTCCGCCTCCTAATTTATTTGACATAGAGGGAGGGGACCAAAGTGAGCCTGCGACACCAGGTGCTAACGTGTGTTCTCTTCACGCGCAGGGTTATTCTCATGGCGGGGACTTCTTCCGTCTAGAGGCGATGACCCGTAGGGGCCGACGGCGGCCCTGCAGGATGATCCTGAGGCCAGGAGTGCCCGCCTCGAGGAGGAGACCTCCTTCCCCACTTTGGCGGAGCGGGTGAGGCTCCACGGGGGTTATCTCGAGATGCGACAGGGCCTCATGCGGGAGGTCTAGAGGAGGATCGAGCGCCGCAGCAAGTTCTAGGGGCAGGAGCCCCTCGAGCTGGCCGACCCCCAAGATCCAGGGCGCACCTTCTTCAAGCTCGATGATCAAGCCGAGCTCGGGGAGTGGGAGCACCTGGAGGAGTTCCGGGCGTGGCTTGCCCATGTGGTACGCGTGTCGGCGGAGGTCGCTTCCGCGGATTTGTTCCGGGGGATGGAAGTAAGTTTCGTCCTTTCCCTTTCGATTTACTTTGGTTATTTTGCTGCTCTTTTCTAATGACCTTCCTTTTTATCCCCGGTAGATGCTGAGGGCGAGGTCGTACGACAAGTCCCAGTTCATCCTCCGGGCGCAGGAGCAGTGGAGCCAGCTCCCCATCCTCCGCGCCTCGCTGGAGAAGGCGGAGGCCGAGGCCACCCAGGCAAAGGTCGAGGCGGCCACCGCGCAGGAGGGGGCCAAGGCCGCTCAGGAGGAGGCCTCCCAGGCACAGTTGAGGGCTGAGGTTGCCTTCAAGGAGGTTGCTGAGGTCGGGAGCAGCGAGACGCTGCCCAGGAGGCCCGACATAAGGCGGAAGAGGAGTCCACCCTTCTGAGGGAGGAATTGGCTCGAGCGGCGGAACATGTTCGGCAGCTCGAGGACGACCTGAAGTAGGCGGCTGCTGACCGCACCTCCCTCGAGGGGTGGGTCCAGGAGCTCCAGGCGGATTTTGACGCCGTCTCCCACGACCGCGACGCTCTGGGGAAGGTGGCGGCTAACCAGAAGAGGGCCCTCGATGGTACTGGCAAGATCATTGAGGACCTCCAGGCTAAAAACAGCGACCAAGCTGCAGAGCTCGTCGACATCCACCATCAACTTCAGAGGGCCGAGTAGGACTACGTCACCCTGGAAGCACACGCCAAAGGTGAGTTTTTTTATTAAGCTTGCCTGTTTTCGACCCTTCCTCTGCTTTTTTGGTTTTGACGGAGTCCTCTATTTGTTCTGGCAGAACTCGAAGGGGACAAGGCTCGAGCCCACGAGGATCTGACCAGTCTTCAGAACCTCCTCGGGGTAGAGACGAGTCTGAACGAGAAGCTTGGGGATGCCATCTCCTCCTTCTGCAACGGTCTGGGTGTCGAGCCTGAGCTGCAGGTCGCGGGAGACGTGCGTGGAGATTCCCTCTTGCGCCGGCTCTTCGCCGTGACCCGTGAAGTGACGGAGCAGGTCAGTGCTGCCCTTCACATAGGCGTGAAGCGGGCGCTCGCGGTCGTCCGCTCGGGCTACAACTACGACCTCGACGTCATCGCTAGCGGCTTCGTCGTCAACCTGGAGCTGACCGATGAAGCGAACCTGGCGAGATGCCATGAGCTGATCAACGCCGCAGAGGTGCCCGGTGGTGAGTTGGCGAAGCTGTTCGAGGTCGAGGTGCTTCCCCCGCCGGACGGCGATGACGATGAGTAGTCGAGGCCTATGAGCCAAATTTGGACAAGAAGGTCCATGTAATAGTTTAGCTTTTGTGACAATATGATGTCGAGCCCTTGGGGGCTTCTTATCTTTAATGTATTTTATTCAAGATGCATCTGAGTGTTTTTATTTCTCGAGCTGTCTCTATTTCTCTTTGCCTAAGTCATCGCTTGTGAACTAAGTATTCGACGCACGCTCTTATCCCTGGAGGGGGGGAGGGGAGAGAGTGGGGGTACCATAGCCCTGAGGCGTAGGAGAGTCCCCGACTCGACGACCCTCGACCCTTAGGGAGTTCGAGGCATTTTTTACTTAGCCGTGAAGCGTACTCGGGGCGAAGGTCGAGAGAGAAGGCCGAGTTTCGAAAAAACGTTGAGGTTTTTAGAGGATTTAGGAGGGGGTCCCCCCTGTCAGCCCCCGAGGGAGGCTTGACTTTGCCAGAGCAGAGTCGAGGCTACCTCAGAGTTATGAACGAATGTGAAATGTATTTCGAGAACATTTTATTCATTCATAATGCGATAAATGTACATAATGTAGAAAATGTACGAGGCCTCGAGGCCTTAGGGGTAGAAGCGACGTAGCTGTTCGATGTTCCATGCATTGGTGAGGATCTCTCCCTTGTCGTTCTTCAGCTTGTAAGTCCCTGGCTTTAGCACCTCTGCCACGATGAAGGGTCCTTCTCAGTGGCGTCAGCTTGTGACGCCCCTTGTTGCTTTGTCGGCGGCGCAGTACGAGGTCGCCGACGTCGAGGTCCCTTTTGCGTATGTGCTTGTCGTGGTAGCGTCGTAGCGTCTGCTGGTAGTTTGCTGATTTGAAGAGGGCCACGTCCCGGGCTTCCTCGAGCTGGTCGAGGGAGTCCTCTTGGGCTGCTACGTTGGCTTTCTCGCTGTAGGCCTTTAGTCGAGGGGACCCATACTCGAGGTCAGTGGGTTGGACGGCCTCGGACCCATAGACCAAGAAGAACGGGGAGAACCCTGTGGCTCGACTTGGCGTCCTTCTGAGACTCCATAGGACAGAGGGCAGCTCATCGACCCACCTTTTGCTGCGTTTGTTTAGACGGTCGAAGATCCTCGGCTTGAGGCCCTGTAAGACCATACCGTTGGCGCGCTCGACCTGGCCGTTAGTCCGAGGGTGGGCGACTGCGGACCAGTTCACCCTGATGTGGTGGTGGTCATAGAAGTCCAAGAACTTTTGGCTGGTGAATTGCGTGCCATTGTTGGTGATGATGACATTGGGATCCCCGAAGCGATGGATGATGTCTGTGAAGAACAACACAACTTATCGGGATTGGATGTTGGCGATGGGTCGAGCCTCGATCCATTTCGAGAACTTGTCTATGGCCACGAGGAGGTGGGTGTGGCCACCTTTTGTTTTCTTCAGGGGGCCGACCATGTCGAGCCCCCATACTGCAAATGGCCAAGTTATGGGTATCATCTGAAGAGCTTGCGCAGGCAGGTGGGTCTGCCTGGCGTAGAATTGGCATCCCTTGCAAGATCGAACAACTTTGGTAGCATCGGTGATGGCTGTCGGCCAGTAGAAGCCTTGTCGAAAGGCGCGTCCTACCAGCGTTCTTGGTGCCGCGTGGTGGCCGCAAGCCCTGAGTGTAGGTCCTTCAGTAGTGCCCTCCCCTCCTCAAGGGTGAGGCAACGCTGAAGTATACCAGTAGGGCTGCGTCGATACAGCTCGCGGCCATCCCCATACAAGACGTAGGTTTTGACGCGCCGGGCTATGCGTCGGGCTTTGGTGCGGTCCTCGGGGAGCTCACCCCCTATCGGATACTCGAGGTTGGGTGTGTGCCAGTCCGTCGAGGGGGTTGGTGTTGCGGCCGTTCCGTCGATCTCCATGACTTCTTCCCCGTTCGAGGAGGGATCGGTCGAGGGGGGTGGATCGACCCCTTGGTCGAGGGCAGGAGCCCCCGAGCCTAGGTCGACGGACGGCTTGTGAAGGTCCCTCGAGAAGACGTCGGGAGGAATCGTGCCTCGGGTGGACGCGATTTTGGCCAGCTTGTCAGCAGCTTCGTTGTACCGGCGAGCGATGTGGTTGAGCTCGAGGCCGTAGAATTTGTCCTCGAGCTTTTGGACCTCCTTGCAGTAGGCTTCCATCTTGGGGTCGTGGCAGCTCGAATCTTTCATCACTTGGTCGATTACCAGCTGCGAGTCCCCCCAAACGTCGAGGCGTCAGACCCCGAGCTCGATGGCGATGCGCAGACCGTTGACGAGGGCCTCGTACTCGGCTATGTTGTTGGAGGCGGGGAAGTGGAGGCGGATGACATAGCGCATGTGGACCCCTGAGGGTGATATGAACAGCAATCCGGCGCCTGCCCCCGTCTTCATCAACGATCCGTCGAAGTACATGGTCCAGAGCTCGGTCTGAACTTGCGCCGGGGGTAGTTGGGTGTCGGTCCATTCTGCAATGAAATCTGCCAATACTTGAGACTTGATGGCCTTCCGAGGGGCGCAGGAGAGAGTTTCCCCCATGAGCTCGACTGACCACTTGGCGATTCTTCTAGACGCCTCCCGGTTCAGGATTATCTCCCCGAGGGGGAAAGATGAGACCATAGTAACCGGGTGGCCTAGGAAATAGTGCTGGAGCTTGCGCCGAGTGAGGACGATGGCATACAACAGCTTCTGGATGTGGGAGTATCTTGTCTTAGTCTCGGAAAGTACCTAGCTCACGAAGTAGACATGCCTCTGAACTGGCAGGGCATGTCCCTCTTCCGCCCTCTCGACTACTATGGCAGCGCTGACTACCTAGGTAGTTGCTGCGATATAGAGCAAGAGGGGCTCGGCTGGGCCTGGGGGCACCAAGATAGGTGGCGAGGTGAGCAAGGCTTTGAGTTTGGAGAGCGACTCCTCGGCCTCGACGGTCCATGCGAAGTGTTCTGTTTTCCTAAGGAGGCGATAAAGGGGGAGGGCTTTTTCCCCGAGCCGTGAGATGAACCGGCTGAGGGCGGCGATGCACCCTATGACCCTTTGTACGCCCTTAAGATCCTTGATCGGGCCCATCCTGGTGATTGCGGTTACCTTTTCTGGGTTGGCCTCGATCCCGCATTGGGAAACTATGTACCCTAGCAGCATGCCTCGAGGGACCCCGAAGACACACTTCTCAGGGTTCAGCTTTATGTGATTTGCCCTGAGGCACCCAAACACGATCTCAAGGTCCTCGACTAGGTTCTCGACTTTCTTGGATTTGACCACAATGTCATCGACGTAGGCCTCGACGGTCGGCCCTATGTGTTTTCCAAAGACATGGAGCATGCATCGTTGATATGTGGCCCCGGCGTTCCGCAAACCGAAGGGCATAGTGAGGTAGCAAAACATGCCAAAGGGGGTGATGAAGGAAGTCGTGAGCTGATCGGACTCCTTCATCTTTATTTGGTGATAGCCAGAATACGCATCAAGGAAGCAGAGAGTTTCACATCCCGCAGTGGAATCTACTATTTGATCAATACGTGGTAATGGAAAAGGAACCTTGGGACATGCTTTATTTAAACTAGTGTAGTCTACGCACATCTTATCCTTTCCATTCTTTTTCTTGACAAGTACAAGATTTGCTAACCACTCGGGATGATGTACCTCCTTGATGAATCCGGCCTTCAAAAGCTTGTCGACCTCCTCCCCGATGATTGTGCGCTTTTCCTCGTTGAAGCGGCGCAGCCGTTGCTTCACCGGTTTGGATCCGACCCAGATGTCCAAGGAGTGCTCGGCGACATCCCTCGGAATGCCCGGCATATCCGAGGGACTCCACGTAAACACGTTAGCATTCGCGCGGAGAAAGTCGACGAGCACGACTTCCTATTTGGGCTCGAGGGTGGCGCTAATCGTCAATGCCTTCCCATCCGCGTGCCCGAGGTCGAGCGGGATGGTCTTGGTGTCCTCCGCAGGCTTGAAGTTGCCGGCGTGCCGCTTGGGGTCGGGGATATCCTTGGAGAAGTCATCGAGGGCCGCGAGGATGGCTGACTCCTCGACCGCGTCGGCGTTTTCCACGCATTCGACATCGCAGTCGTAAGCGTGTTCATAGGAGGTGTCGACGGTGATGACTCCCTTGGGCCCCGACATCTTTAGCTTGAGGTAGGTGTAGTTTGGGACCGCCATGAACTTGGCGTATCCCGATCGACCGATGATGGCGTGGTAGGTACCGTGGAATACGACCACTTCGAAGGTCAGGTCTTCCTGCCGGAAGTTCGAGGGGGTACCGAAGCAGACGGATAGCTTGATGCGGCCGATCGGGAGTGCCTTCTTCCCTGGAACGATCCCGTGGAATCCCACCGCGCTGGGCAGGAGCATGGTCCTCGGGATCCCCAGGAGGTCGAGGGTCTCGGCGTAGATGATGTTGAGGCTGCTTCCCCCATCCATGAGTACCTTGGAAAGGCGGGTGTGGAGTATGATCGGGTCGACGACGAGTGGGTAGAACCCTGCGTTGGGGAAGTGCTCGGGATGGTCGTCCTGATCGAAGGTGATCGGCACGTGTGACCAGTCGAGGTATCGAGGGCCTTGAGCTTGAACGGAGAAGACCTCTCGACGCTCACTCTTGCGCTGACGCATGCTGAGTCGGGTCGAGGGTCCCCCGAAGATCATGAAATAGTCGAGGATCTCGGGGAAGCCCCAGTTCTTGCCATCGCCCTCGTCTTGTGGGTCCCCCTTCTTGTCGTCTTTCTTGAGGCCGAGGGAGCAGAAGTGCTTCTTGAGCATGAGACAGTCCTCGAGGCTATGGTTGGCCGGTCCCTTGTGACAGGGGTAGGGCTCTTTCAGCATTTTGTCGAAGACGCCCCCCTCGAGAAGGGGAACTCGAGGTTTCTTCCTGTCAATCGCAGCGACAAGATCGTCGGGCTCGACGTCGCGTCGACCCGGCTGGTTCTTCTTCTTCTTGTTGTTGTTATTATTCTTCTTGGGCCCATTATTCGAGCCCCCGGGCTCGTCCTCCTTGGCCTTCCCTTGCTCGGGGATGCATAGAAGAACGCGCCAATGGCTTCCTCGCCAGCTGCATAGTTGGCTACGATGTCCATAAGCTCGTTGGCGGTCTTGGGGGTGTTCCGCCCAATTCCCGCACCAGCTCCTTGTAGGTTGTCCCGGTGACGAACGCCATGATGACGTCATGGTCGGAGTTGTGGGTGAGCTCAGTACGTTGCTTGGAGAACCGTCGATTGAAGTAGCAGAGGGTTTCCCTAGCTTCTAGTTGCAGCTGCGGAGGTCCCAGGAGTTTCTTGGCCGCAAGTAGTTGCCCTTGAAGTTCCCCTCGAAGATCCTGACCAGGTCGGGCCAGCCATGGATCAAGTTCGGGGGGAGCTCCTCGAGCCACCTTCGAGCGGTGTCGGAGAGGAAGAGCGGGAGTTGCCGAATGATGATGTGGTCGTCGTCGGCTCCTCCTAGCTGACATGCCAGCCTGAAATCAGCAAGCCAGAGCTCCGGCTTGGTTTCGCCGTTGTACTTGACCAGGCTGGTGGGTGGACGGAAACGAACAGGCAAGGCGGTCTGCCGGATTGCTTTGCTGAAGACTCATGGCCCTGGTGGTTCCAGGGATCGACGTTGATCTTCGTCGCTGTCGTAGCGCCCACCTCGATGAGCACTATAACCCCGAGCCTCAGCGTCACCGTGTCAGCGTCATTTGTTGTCGTTGATGTCGTATCACGCGTCTCGCGGTTGTCGATTGTCAAGGATGCGATCTCGAACTGGTCGCTGCTCCATTCCGCCCTGGGGCGCCTTGTCTTGGTGGACAGATACCTCTCGATCTTATCGAGGGGGCATGTCTCGCCGCTCAGAGGCAGCTCCTCTGCGCCTCGAGGCCGAGCTCTCCGCCTGCTGTACGACCGCGGTTTGGAGAAGCCCTTGGATTTCATTCCTGATGCGTCGCGCCTGGGGCGTCGATGGTCCCGGCATGTCGCGGAGCAGCATCGCGGCTGCCACGACATTCTGCCTAGCGCGATTGTAGACGCGGCGCTCGTTCGCCCCCTTCGTTGATGATCTGTTGATGGACATCCCGAGCCCGCTCGCGAGCTCCTCCACCCTGTGGCCGCCCGCGATCTCGCTCGAGGGCGTGCTCGAGCTGCTGGAGTCGTAGGCGCTCCTCCTCGAGCTTGGCTAGCAGCTCTCGGACTTGCGCGATCTGAGCATCCGGTGGTGGATCGGCTTTGACTGGAACCGGGGGGCAACGTCTTGCGCCGGGGTAGCGTTGCCTCCTCCTCCTTCATCCGTGGCCACGGCGTCGTTGATGTCATCCTGGGAGTCGACCGGATCGACGAGGTGGAAGCACTCCCGAGTGGGATTGTAACCCTCGTCGGGGGAGTCCGAGTCGGGGTAGCCGTGGTAGAAGTTGGGGAAAGACCCCTAGCATTCCTCCTCTAGCCATTGTCGTACCGTCCCCCAGGTCTGACACCCTAGGGCCGAGGCTCGTCGTGACTCTGAGCGCTCGTCCAGTGGAGGGGTGGTGACGAGGTTGATCGTCGTACGTAGCAGGTTCCCTGGGGAGCCATAATGTGCTTGCATCTACGAGCCTACAAAAGCAGAACAGAGTCTGGCGCTGTTGTAGAGCCCTTGTGGAAATAGGTTGTGCGGTGGCGCGGCCGAGTATGTCGGAGAAGCCACGGGGGCCCTCTGAGATGACGATATGGGAGAGCCAAAGTCAGGCTCAGCGCGGTACCCGCCCCGACCCGCAAGCATGGGTCAAACAGGCTCCCGAAGGGAGGAACTGTGTCACCAGCTGAGGCCGGGGAGACGACATTTTGCGTCTCGAGATCCGCGCGGTGAAGAGTTCGGCGGCGTCGTTCGCGCCTCCTTCCGGTCGCAGGCGATAGTTGCGAGTAGTGGGACCGTCATCTGGTCCTCCTTGGCCCCGGAGTACCGGAGCTGCTGCTATCCATGCCACTGCTGGAGAGTAGAGTAATGTCGTGGCCGTGGCCCGTGGACATGAACTCTAGGCTCCCGAACCAGATGATGGTGGCGAATGGAAGCGATGGGATCGAGGAATCCATCTGGGAGAGTAGTTTGGAGTTGATCGACACGCAAAGCCCCCTACCTGGCGCACCAACTGTCGGTGTTATGACCCAGGGGATCAAGACCACTGGCTAGTAAATTTGTATATTGCGTGCTCCCTCTCCCAGATGTGATGCAAGAAGAACACAAGATTTATCCTGGTTCGGGCACAGAAGGCCCTACGTCCAGCGGGGGAGGATGGATTGTATTATCTTGCACCGAAGTGCTCGTAGAGGGGGGGTACAAGCAGGTTTACACGAGGGTGCTCAGGATGAGCGGAGGCCTAGGGCTAGCAAGGCTATCCTAGGTGGTCGGTTGATTACTTGAGATGTTGATCAAGCAATTGGGTGTGTGGTGTATGCGGATCGGAGCTGATGTCCGATATGAATGTGCATTCGTATTTGCATGCGAATCACCCCTTTCTTCTATGCCGGCGTCCCCTTTTATAGATCAAGGGGAGGCCTGAGAGTACAGAGGTCCTAGACTGTAGAGGCATGGGAGAGATGACCGCGGCCCCATGCTTGCTATGGGACATCGATCGCTGTAGAGCGTGGCCTTCCCGTCCTTCCGGTGCTCCAGGGCATGGTGATGGCAGACTGGACGCTGCCGAACGTCATGGCGCAGTGTGGTCGGCCTTCTGTAGACGGGTACGAGTCCCACAGTCGACGCAGGACGGATTGGACGGGAGCCATGCCAGAGTGGTTGGGGACAGTGATCGAGCCCCCCGGTCGAGGGGGGGGGGGGTCGAGGCCAGCGTGACCCTGTCGTATCCCTGAAGACACGGTCGAGGGCTGCCCTGTTCATGCCACTGCTGGAGAGTAGAGTAATGTCGTGGCCGTGGCCCGTGGACATGAACTCTAGGCTCCCGAACCAGATGATGGTGGCGAATGGAAGCGATGGGATCGAGAAATCCATCTGGGAGAGTAGTTTGGAGTTGATCGACACGCAAAGCCCCCCTACCTGGCGCGCCAACTGTCGGTGTTATGACCCAGGGGGTCAAGACCACCGGCTAGTAAATTTTTATATTGCGTGCTCCGTCTCCCAGATGTGATGCAAGAAGAACACAAGATTTATCCTGGTTCGGGCACAGAAGGCCCTACGTCCAGCGGGGGAGGATGGATTGTATTATCTTGCACCGAAGTGCTCATAGAGGGGGGGGGGGTACAAGCAGGTTTACACGAGGGTGCTCAGGATGAGAGGAGGCCTAGGGCTAGCAGGGCTATCCTAGGTGGTCGGTTGATTACTTGAGATGTTGATCAAGCAATCGGGTGTGTGGTGTATGCGGATCGGAGCTGATGTCCGATATGAATGTGCATTCGTATTTGCATGCGAATCGCCCCTTTCTTCTATCCTGGCGTCCCCTTTTATAGATCAAGGGGAGGCCTGAGAGTACAGAGGTCCTAGACTGTAGAGGCATGGGAGAGATGACCGCGACGCCATGCTTGCTATGGGACGTCGATCGCTGTAGAGGCGTGGCCTTCCCGTCCTTCCGGTGCTCCAGGGCATGGTGATGGTAGACTGGACGCTGCCGAACGTCATGGCGCAGTGTGGTCGGTTTTCTGTAGACGGGTACGAGTCCCACAGTCGACGTAGGACGGATTGGACGGGAGCCATGCCAGAGTGGTTGGGCACGGTGATCGAGCCCCCCGGTCGAGGGCTGCCTTGTTCATGGCTCGAGGGGGTGCATCTGGATTCCGTACCTGCAACGTGGCTACAGCGGTCGCACGGTCAACGGAGGTCCAGGGCATGGGCGTCGAGTTGATGGATTTGACTGCAGTAGTGGGCGCCCATGGCGTTAGGCGGGGGCAGGTAGGCGCATTGGATCCCCTTTAACCCATACCGGGAGCAGGTGAGCTGACCGAGCCTCCTGCGCGCGGGTCGTTCGTTCGACCCCCTGTCCGTCATTCGAGAGGTCGAGGCGGAGGCGGAGGGGTCGTTCGTTCGACCCCTGTCCGCCAGTCGAGGTCGAGGGGTTGAGGCCGTGGGGGGTTCGGTCGACCCCTCTTTTGTCATACGGGGGGTTAAGGCGAGGCGGAGGAGTCCTTCGTTCGACCCCCGTCCGTCGGTCGAAGTAGATGGGGGGGGGGGGGGGGGGGGGGTCGTTCGTTCGACCCCCGTCCGTCAGTCGAAGTAGAGACGGAGGGGTATCCTGTCTTCTGTTTTTCCTGCAATGGGCCAGCCCACGACCGGTACCTGTTGCCGGTGAAGGAAACCTTTGCGTGACGGGCCTTCCTTCATTGATTCGGGCGGCTAATCGGATCCTGCCTTAAAAATGGTTGCTATATTAAACATTAGATTATCGCAGGTTAGGGTACCCCTTACCTTTGTACCCGACAGGCACGTCGCCTAACACTGAAAGAATAATGCCGTTAAACCCTGAAATAAATTAAGAAAAATACGAACACCCATGTCAAATCGTAAATTTAAACACAAATGGGTAGTAGGTTCCACGATAGGAAACCCAACCAACTGAGCGCTACCGGAACCGGCCTCTTTGCCGAGTGCCCAGACATTTGCCGAGTGCTTTTCGTCGGGCACTCTGTGCCGAGTGCTTGACTTGACACTCGGCAAATCCTCCGTCACCGCGTCGACGGGCGTTATCGTGCACTTTATTTTGCCGGATGCCTCTTTGCTTTGCTGAGTACCGCTGTACACACGGCAATTGCTTTGCCGAGCGCTCGACAAAAGCTTTGCCGAGCGCCCGACAAAAAACACTCGACAAAGGAGGCATTGCCGTTAAGATAGCTGCCGTGATCTGTTTGCCGAGTACAACACTCGACAAAGAATTTGCCGAGTGCAACACTTGACAAAGAGTTTGCCGAGTGTTTTAATGCGTTTGACGAGTGCCGCAGGCACTCGGCAATGGGCCTTAGTCCAGTAGTGGAGCTACGCTTAGTTCACACCTCAACTAAACAACATGTCCACAGAACTTTCACCTATTTAAGGTGGTCTATTTCCCGTTACTTTCCAGGTGAGACAAACTCATTTACTCATATGCATATACTTATTCCCGTCCTAAAATAACTGTCGTTTTGAGCTTTCATGTCACAAGTTTGACTTGATTTATAGAAAATATGTTCAATATTTATATCTTCAAATAAATTTGTTAAAAAACTAGAAAAAAAGATCTTTCCAACGATACTAATTACTTAACATTAATATTTATATATTTTAATATATAATTACCGACATTTATTTCTCAGAAAGCGAGAAAGACTGTTATTTTAGGACGAAGAGAGTATCATTTGCTAAGGGCTTTAAAATGGGCCGAGCCCCGATTCAGTCAACACCTGATCCCGCACACGTACTTTTGCACAGTTAGTCCCACACACGTTGGAAAAAACAAATTCAGCAAAAACCTATCTGAGCTGCTAGGGTAATGGCTACCAGCAGCGAGGAAACCGGTCCAGCCTCTACAGGAAATCGGCGATTTGTCGAGTGCTAAATAAGTTGTCGAGTGCCAAATATCGGACACTTGGCAAAATATTGCACTCGGCAACTAATTAAATGCCGAGTGCCTAGTACTTGGCAAAAAAAAAACACTCGGCAACTTAATTATTTTTGCCAAGTGCCGACTCTCGACAAAAAAATACACTCGACACTTTACCACGAGGGCTAACGCCATCCCGCTCTATTTAAGTTGCCGGGTGCCTGCCGTTTGGCACTCGGCAATTATATTTAAGTTGCCGAGTGCCACCCTAGGCACTCGACAACTATATTTAAGTTGCCGAGTGCCAACCCTAGGCACTCGGCAATTTATTTATTTTGTTTTTTGTTTTTTTGCTCCCAATTTTTGTGTGTGTTTATTGACCTATAGAAAACAACATGTTCAAATTTGGAAGCTTTTTATTGCTTTTTTGTTATTTTTCCTTAGTTTATTTTGTTTTCTTCAATTTTTGTCGCTTAATGTTCATTTGAACTACAGGTGCATGAAATAATAGATTTCTTTCGTTCGAAAAATGTTATCCTTGTTTGGTAGTGCAAATGATAGCTAAATCCATGACCTGCCTCGAAGGTTCGATCAACGTGCTGACGGGACAACGTCGTCACCTTCAGTGCTTGTAGTTTTTTAATTATATTAAATGCAAACAAATTCCGAAAATCATGAAACTTGTGCACGTGTCATGATCTCATGTGCGTATGTTGTGGTAAAAATTTGAAAAAGTTTGGAGCACGTCGTCACATACGTTACTTACAAACCTCAAAGTCCACATATGATATCACTTGTAAGAAATGAAGGACTCTGATCGATTTCGTCTTGAAAAGGGACCAACGGAAGGAGGTCTTGATGTGGATGCAGACGTTAATGTTCCCGGATGGGTATGCGGCGAATTTGAGTCGAGGAGTGAACTTGTCCACTATGCGGGTCTTAGGGATGAAGAGTCATGACTACTACATATGGATTGAGCTGCTCCTTGCTGCGATGACCCGGGGATACGTGCCCGAGCATGTGTGGCGCGTGCTGGCAGAGTTGAGCTATTTCTTCCGCCAGCTTTGTGCCAAGGAGTTGTCTCGGGACGTCATTGGTGACTTGGAGAAAGTGGCACATGTGTTGCTCTGCAAGCTGGAGAAGATCTTCCCACCTGGCTACTTTGTGGCGATTCAGCATATGATTTTGCATCTACCTTATGAGGCACGAATGTGGGGGCCCGTGCAGGCCCGTTGGTGCTATATGACCAAGAGATGTCTAAAGATTCTTCGAAAAAAGTGTAGAAATAAAGCCAAAATCGAGGCTTCCGTGGCAGAGGCATTTATTCTGGAGGAGGTGTCAAACTTCACAACAACATACTATAAGGATAGCCTTCCCAGTGTGCACAATCCCCCGCCTCATTACAACGTGGATGAGAGTTCATCGAACCTTAGCCTTTTCAAAGGGCAACTCGGCAAGGCAAGCGCACCGGCACCAAGACCTTAAGGAATTATGATTGGCGCATTATCATGCATTACGTGTTGTTGAACCTTGACGAAGTGAAGCCTTATGTGCAGTAAGTTCTTAATGAGTTTGTTACATACGTCGTCACTATCCTACATATATCCAACCTTCTTGTCTCTTGTTTTTTCAGGGAATTTCTAAATATATACTGGAGAGGGAGTAGGGCTCCTTCCCCTCAAGAAGAAGATAACCTTCTCAAACATGGCGAGCTCGATTTCCTGCTTGAATCTTTGACATCTCACTTTGCTCCTACGAGCGACTAATGTAACGATCTATCTGGCCTCACCTTGCAGGCTCGCAAAGATAGGGACATGAATGTTGAGTTGAAAGGGCTCGCGAAAGGGTTCGCCTATAAGGTCAATACAATCAACGTTTATGATGTGAATGTCTATCGATTTCACACAAGAAACTATGAGCAGAGTTGGCCCAATCGGAAAACCACAAATACCGAAATTCGTACGCCCAGCACTGATGAGCGCGACTACTACGACATAGTAGAAGCCATATACGAGCTCTCCTTTGAGTGTCGCAAAGGTCCTAATTCAGTCGTATTCAAGTGTCATTGGTTTGATCCTAATGTCACGAGAACATCTCCTGAGATTGGACAAGTCGAAATTCGACAACATTCTTTCTATCAAGGAGACGATGTCTATATTGTGGCTCAACAGCCACGCAAGTCTATTACCTCCTATGGGCGTGCCAAAAAAACCCCAATCTTATGGCTTGGTACCTTGTGCAGTTGGTATCGCCGCACGGTAAATTGCCTCTCCCAAACAATGAGGATTACCACTTTGACCCAAACGCACATAAGTTCTATCAATCAGAGGGGCTAGAAAGGAGATTTGACATAGACATGTTTTCGCTGATGGGCATGAAAGTTGACAATGACATTGATCGGGACGATGAAGATGAGGACGAGAGAGAAGAGGTGCAAGATGTGCAAGACTTACAAATGCTTGAGCGATTACAATTAGGCGTTGGCAATGATGACAATGATAGAGATGAGGAAGAGAGAGAAGAGGTGCAATATGATAGTGATGATGACACCTATGATCCAGCAGCTACCGATCATGAAGAATATTTCTAATTCATGTACTACTATATTATTATTATTATTGCAATTATGTTTGGTTTATTTTGCATCTCTTTATAAGTATTTGTAATTAACTGTGCTAATTGGTTTACTCTTTGAAATTGCAGGCACTCGACAAAATGCCTGGCGGAAGGGCTACACGTTGTTCACTCCAGGAGCTCTACACGACGACGCCCTCGGAGGCCGCGGAGCCCACGGCGCCCGCGGTGGAGACCTCGCAGGTGAGGAGACCTCGCGGCCGCCCCCGTGGCCGGGGCTGCCGCGGCGGCCGTGCGAGGCTGACTGTGCAGTCGGCTCGCACATCGGCCGTGGAGGAGGACCACCAGGCCATCGACGAGGACGACCAGGCGCCCGGGCTCCACACAGACGGCGGTGACGCCGCAGAGCAGGCGGTAGGAGAGGGCTCTACCTCCTCGTCGACAGTCTGGTTGCGTGGGCCCGCGAGGCTCCCGTCGCGCCCGATCCTAGCTCCCCATCGCCCGGTGATTCGACCCGTGGGCGACGAGTAAGTATTATTTCAGTACTATTTCATATGAAGTATTGAAAATCGAACTACAGACTAATATTTTTTTGTTAATGACTCTTGCAGCAACTGGGTAGTTGTGTCCGGACAGAAGGGTCGTCACATCAATGACATTCTTGGCCTTCTGATTCGGCAACACTACCCTGGACTGGTGGAGTACAACGGGGTGACGGTGCCGCCCTGGACGTGGGCCCACTTCTATGCCGCTGAGGACAACGACCACGGATCCGTTGCGTGGCGGATCAACGCCGAGTTCTGGGTGAGTCTTCATCGCACAAAATTTATCAAAACTACACATTCATTGGTCGTTCTAGATATAATGAAACGATACATGATGTCTGTATGCAGGACTTCTACATGTGCGAGCCAGGGCACGAGGACAAGGCGTCGCAAGTGCATGACAAGGTCTGCAAGGCTCGACTGTCGCACCTGTACCACGAGACGCGGCTCTAGTGCATTATCAACCACCACGCCGACGTCCTTGGCGAGAAAGTGCCGAAGAGCGAGGCCAGAACCATGACGCTCATCAGGGAGCAGTACCAGTTGGTAAGTATGAAACATCAATACTACCACCCTACATGATTGATACCTTCTGACGTTTCAATAACTTGATGACATGCAGTGATGTCTTGATTGGTGCGCCAGACACCTCCTCTGCTGGGACAGTATTGTGGACAGGTGGCTCTCGCCCGAGTGGATGGAGAAGAGTAAGATCCGTCATGAGTGCCGCCTGCAGATGACTGGGACCGCACACCACCAGGGCAACCAGAGCCTCTCTCAGTACGCTTCGAGCTGGGTAATCTTCTTTGTGTTTTTCATCTTTATTTTTTTATTATAACTCTTAATTCTCATTACTTCTAATCATCTTTATGTTTTCCTCGCAGTCTGGGTCGCACCAAGGCCAGGAGTGCAACGACTTTATGTTCAGCCTGGCACACAAGGGCAAGGCGACAGACCCCGCGAACACCTACAACCCAGCGCACGGTCCCGGGCTGTACACCAATCCCATCGCCCACATCAAGGTTACCGAGTACATCTCGGCGGCTCGCCAGCGCCATGGGGAGGCCTTCGATCTGGCCACTGAGCCCCTGGACGCAGAGATCGTGATGAGGCTAGGAGGAGGGAAGCAGCACGACCGCTACTGGATGGCGAACAGCGCGCTCGACTCTGCCTCTGTTCCCAACCTTGCGGGGATTCGGGCAAGGAGCACGAGCTCGTCCCTCCCCATACGCCCTCGGTAGCTGAGCTCACAGCAGCAGATCTCGGATCTCGCGGTTAGTACTCGTTCATTGCTTTTTCACATCTAACTTGCATTTGCATTGTTTAAACATTGTGGGTGGCCTGTTGTAGGCCAACGTGCGGAGGTTGAAAGCGGCGCAGGCCTAGCGGTTGGAGAGGGAGGCTGTACAAGCCCAGAGGGCGGCCGAGGAGCAGAGGCTGCGGGACATGTTCAGCTTCATGGCCAGCCTTAGTGCAATTCTAGGTGTGGTCGTGCCAGAGTCGCTTGTCCGTCCAGTTGTGGCTCCTCCTCCTCCACAACCTCCTATTTTCGAGACTCCGGTAACTATGTCTGCTGGTTTATTTTTTTAGCTTGTGCGAATTTTCTGCAGATACTCATTAATTGACTTCTTCTTTGTGCAGCAAGTGTCTATGAGTTCGAACCCAACAGTTCAAGGCGGTGGTCCCTCTCCACAGCAGGGGTGGCCAACTGACACTCCTCCATAGCTCGGGTTGCCAGATGGTTCTTCTTCACGGTCCGACGGGTCAGGATGATAATAGGTACTTCTCCCTTGTCTATTTTCATGTTGCCCGGACTTGTATTAGACTTAGACTTGTGTTTGACTTAGACTTGTGACATATTCATAGCTATGTGATGGATTATGGACTCTATGTGATGGATTTATGGACGACATATGTGTATGTGATGTATTATGGACTTATGGACGTTTGTGATGGATGTTTGTGATGCTATATGCGTATGATGGATTGTAAATGATGGATGTGATGATATATATGTGATTTGAATGGTTGATGCGATATATATTTGATTTGAATGGTGGATGTGATATATATGTGATTTGAATGGTGAATGTGATATATATATGTGTCTATTTTTGTCTCTGTATTGTTGGAAAGTACAAAAAACAAAAAAATAGCATTTTTTTATTTGCCGAGTGCCACACTAGGCAAAACAGAGAGCCTAAAAATGTCAGGTTCCCAGAGTTGCCGAGTGTAATGGTAATTGCACTCGGCAACTAATTATTAAAAAAAATAAAAAAATTAGTTGCTGAGTGCCAGCTTCTAGGAACTTGGCAAATAATTTCGGCAGAAAAAAATAAAAAAAATTATTTGCCGAGTGCCTGGTGGCTGGCACTCGGCAACTAAAATTTAGTTGTCTAGTGCCTTGTGGCTGGCACTCGGCAACTAAATATTTAAAAAAATAAAAAAAAGTAGTTGCCGAGTGTCAACCACGTCAGCACTCGGCAAAAAATCCGTCACATTTAACGGCCTAATTTTTTTTTGTCGAGTGCTTGACCAGGCACTCGGTAAATCAATTAACGAAATCGTACACTCGACAACTAAATTAGTTGCCGATTCGCTGTTTGCCGAGTACTAATCGCCGAGTGCGGCACTCGGCAAACCATTTGTCGAGTGTAAAACGCTTGTTGCCAAGTGCCCCTAGCACTCGGCAAATCCTAGATTTTCTGTAGCGAGCGGTTGACCAATTCTTTGCGAAACCAAACCTTTTGGTCATACTGTCGTCCAACTACATGTACTGGTGCATATATATGTACAGTTTGCTTACTGTATATTGGACACATATATATATACACTCTGCTTACGGTGTATTGAATATATTATTTGCTCACTGTATATTTTATTTGTTAACATGCGCCTAATTGCCCGTAAAGTACATATCCTGAGTGAAGGTCAAATTTTGACCTTTCTATGAATTGTTCTAGTATTTGTTGTGGAGTTGATCGCTAATGGGAGCTGAGTGTAATTCACATTGGAAAACTAATAATGCGCAATAGAACTCTTTACATCATTATTAACTAAGTAATTATTACGGACAATGCATGTTTGCTTTTTTGCAGTGTTGTATGCTTGTTTCTCAGGGATAGGGACGATGTGCGCTGTGCTCATGTGGTGAAAAAGCTAGATCCTCTGTCCTAAAAAAATATGTCACAATTATTTTTAAGCTTTAACTAGATTTATAAAAAATATTAGCAATATTTATATCTCCAAAAAATTCATTACAAAAATATGTTTAATGATTCATCTATTAGTATAATTAATCATGAGCCATAAATATTAATATATATATATATATATATATATATATATATATATATATATATATATATATATATATATATATATGATCAAACTTGAAACCACTTCTCGAGAAAACGATTTATTTATATTGAAGTAGTTTTTTTTGAAGAAACACTAACTATTGTCCACTAAAAACAAGACCAATAATGAATAAATAGTACCACTATATATACTTCTATCATCGCAACGTCCAACTCTGAACTCACGTAAGATCACCAAAACATGGCTCGTGTTAGCACATATATAAAACATTGACCAAAGTCACACGTTGTGTGTTCTCCCATATTATTTTTAGTCGCCCAAAAACTCTACAAATACATTATTTAGAAGTAATTTCACCAATGTTGACAAACCTTCGCATGATATATGGTGTATTTAAAATGAAAATTATGATTAAAATACAATCAACAATTTAGTTTTCAAATGGTTTATTAACTACAAACTCGGTATATATTGGCATATACCCACTTTCGATCTAAGGGAAATCAAGGAAGATAGGGAGCGAGAGTCTATAGTGATGAAGAAGCTTAAGGTTTTCATCAAGCTAAGGTTACGACACTATCAAAGACGGGTTATATATGAAACACAAATACGTGATGTTCAGCCGTTCACCATCCACTGGTACATAAAATGTTTTCACAGGCGGTGGTAGAGGCATTTATACAGGCGACCAAGCCCACCGCCTGTACTAGGGGTCAGTACTAATCGGCGCACAGTACAGGCGGCGGGCTGTGAGTCGCCTGTGAAAACCCATTTTTCACAGGCGGCCGCCTGTGTAATTATTTTTTTTTATTTCAAATTTTAATATTTGCCTCCACACTGTACTATATTTGTCATATATATATATATAAAAGATATGCAAATATGAACCATAAAATTGCATCATACATACAACACATATAAATATTACAGATGTGTCCACATGAAATCAAACATCAAGCATAAAATTACATATAATACACGTCATTTCAAATTATGAGTTCAACCATTTGGTGTTTACATGTCGTTTCGTTTCAAGTTTAGACCTGCTAGGTCTGTCAGCGCTCTAAATCCTTCACTTGCTAAATCACTGGCTTCATCAAAATATGATCCGGTACTTGGAATTATTTCTCTCATAATAAAACCGCACAAGTCTGCAACTATATTTTCCATAGTTTTTGGAGTGAATGACACGTCCTTTCCTTTGCTTCTCGGCTGGAAACAAAGTATAAAAGCATCATTGACACATGTCTAATATTAATATTTCCAACTTTAATGAGAAAACTTCATACATAGATATTTTTTACCATATTTTTATCCCTGACGTATCGTCCCCGCTGCCTTATGAACTCACACACATAGTATCCACAGTAGACCGATCCAGGTGGTTGCTTGTGGCACTATGTAATTAATGAGAAAAAGATTAAACTAAAATTGTCATGCCTTGTGTATTATTTATATGATGATAAGTGTTCGGACAACTTACCGGATAATGGTGTTGTATCGTCAATGGCACACTAGGATCTGAGCGGGCGGCGTCGACCGGCCCTTTTTGCTTCTTATAAAACCGCCATGCCCTGTAGATATCGAATATAAAACACTATAGTTATTTAGAAACTCTAATTCATATAAGTACGGATGTGGTTGCATGTTGGCTCACCTTTCTAATGAATCAGGAATGTTTGATACGACTGAGGAGAACAATGTAAGGAGTCTAGGACAAACACCTTCCCTTCGAATGGATAAATATAAAAAACAATCCAATGGTCACTGCATGAATAAACGAGTGAGCGACACATGTACTTAGGGTTAACACGATAATTTGAAGTACGTATACGAGGTCACGCTTACCCAAAGTTGTAGGGTGCCAATATAAAATCTCTGTACTTATATCTCAGCATTGCTCTACCGAGATAGAGGGCATATGTGTCCTCGTATTTTCGTTGCAATTCCTTTACAGCTTCTGCAACTTGTTCTGGTGTTTTGTCCTTCTCTATCTTTGCTCTATCTTCATTTGTAAGTACAAATTTGTGCATATTTTCTTGTAACCTGATTGGACTCAGGTAACCGACCATCGTGCCTGTAGTTAACGATCTCTGCTCGTGGTCTTGCAAACTACATACAACATCCACATATTAGAGTTTATCACATTCCAAATTTAATAATAACAATGTGTGTGCATGAGTGATACTTACAGGCACCAGATTGTAATGAGTTGGAAGTCAAGTTTCCTATAGTTCAACAACAGGTGCATGTCCTCGAAGATAATAAATGCCTCGCTTTTATCCTTGCCAGTAGCAAACACGTCTGCTGGTATGTCAACACTAACTACATGCAGGCCAGCATTCACTGCTCTCATGTACCAATCATGAAACCTTTTTATCGTCCATGGACCATTTTCAAGCACCGTCCATTGTAGCATAGGCCTTCCGGGCACATAGTTACTGGGGACATTGACATAATCATCAACTGTTGGCTTTCTTATATCCTTAAGGGTCAATGGTGTATTTTATGGCGGTTCGACATGTACATCGCCACTTGGGGCTTCCTTTGTTGGTGGCACGGCTTCAGTTGCTTGGCCGACGGCTTCCTTATTCTGTGACGGTTCGAGCTCAACGACTCGTGCCGTCCGCTGCTTTCCAATCCCTTTCAGAAATAGAACTGTTCCTGCTGCTTCCCCCTTTTTTGGCTCATAGGGAGAAACCAATTTTGGAATTAGAAATTTCTTTGCCTTCTTGGAGGCCGGTGCTTGTGGGGGAGTTTGCTCTGCTTCCTTATGCTTTGGTGGTGGCGGGGGAGTTTGCTCTACCTCCTTCTCTGGTGTTGTGTCCTTCTTGACTGGCGGAGTCTGCTGCTCAGGCATGTTCTTGGTCAGCCCCTCGAGCTCATCCAGCGAGAATGACATATCATGTATTGGGGATGACGACGGTGGCTCATAAATATACGGGGATGCTCGGGCATGCATTGGCGATGCTGGCTATTGACTTGTTTCGGCCTCTTGGGATGCTTGATGCACTGGTGGAGAGGGTGACGTTGGTGGATCAATCAACCTTACATACCGTCTCGGCCATTCTATGAAGTTCTTGATTGCTTGTCCAAGCTTCTCTATACCCTCAGAGGTCAGGATGTCGATGAAGTCGTCTTCATATGCACTCTCGACCGTCAACACTTCCACCCTGCAGTATGCATCTTCCATCTCGACACCATGGAACATATGTCCAGGGATGGCATTTCCTGTGGCCACTTGCTTTGTATGTTGATTCCTAAGGCCATATCCAATTAACAATGAGCAAGGCCAAGGTTTATCAATATCGTCAACTGGATAATGGTCCTTATTTGATGTTGATGCTATACTGCTTTAAAAGGACATAGATTGTGTGGCCATCTCTTGGCTACCCAAGGGTTGAGCTGGGACATGCTGCATATATGAAGGAGCTTGTGATGACATCTATTGAGCAGACACTGCTCCCGCCAACCTCTTCATCACTTCAGAATCAGGGTTTTTAACGAAGTCTTCCATCAAATCCCTAAATTTTTTGGCAGCCTGCTGCTCAAAAAAATCCTTCAATTGCTCCTTATGTCGTTCCCTTTTCTTATACATGCCTTTCCACTCTTCACCAAACCCTTCTTTCCAGGTGGTTCTGGATGAGACGCCCCGTACACGACCTGGATGCTCGGGGTTACCTACAACATGATATTTAATGTCAGTGTCGATTTCTATTTTACTCGAACAAAATGGAAAATATATTTTTGTTACCTAGAGCATGGGAAAGGCATCCCTCTCCCTCTGTGACTTGAAGGCACCTGTCTTTTCCAGGTTTGTTGCTTTCAAAACCTTCTCGGCAACTGGCTTGATCTCATCGGGACAGGAGATCTCATCGCTCTCAGTGTTTGCCTTCCGAGCGCGAAGCCAATTCGCACTTCGTTCTGGCACTATATCTGTCAATGCCAACTTGCCCTCTCTCCTCTTTGCTTCGTCTTCTGCCCTCCATTTAGGAATCTTGGTCTTGTAACCACCAGTGCCGAGGTGGTGGTGGTACTTGTTCTTCTTCGCAAGTCTTGAGGCGGCTTGGCTCTTAGCCTTGGAGTCGTCGGAGTTTTTTATGACACTGAAACGTGCCCACTGTTCTGCTGTGATAGGGTACCGCTTCGTTGGGCCCTGCCCCTTCTGTAGCCACTTTTTATTCATATCGTGCCTATAGCCCCGGAATGATATTGCTAACTGCTTCATGACATGACCCTTGACCAAACCTTCTGTTCCCTCCGGTAAAATAAACATAGTGCACAATCGAGTCCAACAATTCGTCCTCTTTACTTCAGGCACCATACTCCAATCACTCCAGGTGATATCAAATTCTTCCTTTACTAACCATCCAATGGCGGCCCTAAATTTGGGTAGCGCCTCTAGAGGTGCTAAGGGCTCTCCGCTCGGGCTAATCTCTGTAATCCTATAAACTTCTTCTGGAAATCTATTCCTTCCTCTATCTCCTCGTGCTCGATCACTCTTTTTCTGTGTACTTCTTCGCTCGGAGGAGGTCCCGATCGTTTGAGGCGTTGTGTCCTTATGAACATCTTGTGACTCTACCTCCATTTCGGCAACAACTTGAGAGAACACCTCCTATCAATTCAATTGTTAGGTACATACATACACATGCATTATTCTCTCGTATAGACAATCTACGAGCATATATACCTCATCATCATTTGGCTCATCTTCGGGCTCGTAATTAGGGTCACGTTCCAACTCAAGACGGGTCTTCTTAGCTCTAGGAGATTCATGTGGTGATACGCTCGGGCTCCTATAAGGTTCGGATCCAGAGGAGTCAGATCCAGGTGTACCTACCTGGGCATCGGCCTGCTCAGCATTTGATGGAGTACTCATCTGCATGAAATATAAGTATAACCACGGAATATAAGTATAAACATGGAATACAAGTATTAACATGGATTACATAGCCTAATCAATTAGCGAACCTATTATTAACAAACCTAATTAACTAACACTAATTTGCAAACCCTAATATTAAATAGGGAACACTAACTCTAATTATGCATGAAATATAAGTATTAACACTAAATTAACTAACTAAATTAACTAAGTAAACTAACTAAATTAACTAACTAAACTAACTAATAAAGGGAATAAAAAACTAACTAAATTAACTAATTACTAAATTAACTAACTAAATTAACTAAATTAAGTAATAAACTAATTATTAAATAATAACTAAATTAACTAAACTAATTATACAATAACTAACTAAATTAACTAATAAACTAATATAACTAATTACAATAATAAACTAATTACTATAACTAACTAACTAACTAAATAAATAAACTAACTAACTAAAAAAAAAAATTACTAAAACTAACTAATAAACTAATTACTAACTAACTAAATTAACTAACTAAATTAACGGAGTAAACTAACTAAATTAACTAACTAAACTAACTAACTAATTAACTAATTACTAAATTAAGTAACTAAACTAACTAAACAAACTAATAAACTAATTACTAACTAACTAATTAGCTAACTAAACTAACTAAAAAAACTAATTAACTATTAAAAAAATGCAAGGCGGCCCAGCAGGCCTGACAGGAGGGGCCGCCGCGCGGCGGCGCACATGGCGGTGGCGGTGGAACAGCTCGGAGCTCGGCAGCGGCGGTGGAGCCTACCTCTCGGAGCGGAGCTCGGCGGTGGCGGTGGCCGCTGCTGGCAGCGGCAGTGGCGGCGACGCGTAGGCGGTGGAGCAGCGGCGGACGGTGGAGCAGCGGCGCGTAGGCGGCCGGTGGAGCAGCGACGGCGGATTTCGGCAGCCTGACGGCGTCGAATTTCAGAACTCGCGCCTCCGGTGACTTAGAAATTTTCGGCAGCCGCACGCGGGAATTTATATTGGATGACATTAGTACAGGCGGGCCATATTGACCACCGCCTGTGAAAATATTAGTACAGGCGGTGGTCAATATGGCCCGCCTGTACTTATATATTAGTACAGGCGGCGGTCAATGACGCCCGCCTTTACTAATACATTAGTACAGGCGGCCCTCATTAACAGCCGTCTGTACTAATGTTTTTTCATTTTCAGTTATTCAATTTAGTTAGTTTATTTAGTAATTAGTTAATTTAGTTAGTTAATTTAGTTAGTGTTTATTAATTAATAATAGGTTTGTTAGTTAATTTAGTAAGTAATTAAAGGTTCTTATTCCCTTTATTTAGTTTAGTTAGTAATTAATGGTATGTTAATTAGGGTTAGTTATTATTTCATGTACTTAATTAGGGTTTGTGGATTAATTTAGTTAGTGTTTATTAGTTAGTTTAGTTAGTTAATTTAGTTAGTGTTTATTAATTAATAATAGGCTTGTTAGTTAATTTAGTAAGTAATTAAAGGTTACTTATTATTCCCTTTATTTAGTTAGAAAATAGACTTCTTCTTGAATGTGTCCCCCTCATTTGCCTTCACAACCTTTCTTGGTTTTCCATCTTTGGTCTTTTTTCCAAACACAAACTTAACATTCTCAACTATCTTATACACTCTGGGCCATTTACTATAACCTGATGGAGCAGTAGATTTTGATTCATCCATATTGTCAAAGTACTTATTCATCTTTTGTAAGCGGTACTTATGGCCTGTCGGTAGCCACCTCCTATGCCTCATGTACACTATCTTGTTAGATGAAGGAAGAGACACGTACCATGTTCCATCTATGCACTCTACACAATCAACCTTTCCCTTGAACTGGCCTGATAATGAGAAGAGAGTAGGATAATCATTAATTGTGACAATAATAATTGCTCTCAGTGTGAATGTCTCTTTGCGGAACGCATCGATCATTTTGACACCCACTTTCCATAGTATTTGCATCTCTTGCATTAAGGGCTCTAGAAATACATCCATATCAACTCCAGGTTGTGTAGGTCCAGAAATAAGAATGGTTAGCAAAAGATATTTTCTTTTTTGACACAACCATGAAAGAAGGTTGTATATTGTCATGATCACTGGTCATGTGTTGTGCGTACTGCTCCTCTCGGCAAATGGATTCATTCCATCAGTACTCAGAGCAAACCTTACATTTCGTGGGTCCTCAGCAAAGTCTGGATATTTCTTATCGAATTCTTGCCATTGCTTTGCATCGGCTGGATGTCGTAACTTTCCATCATCTTTCGTTTCATCAGAAGCATGCCAGGTCATAAGTTCCGCATCATCAGGGTTTGTAAACAAACACCTCAAACGATCAACCACAGGGAGATACCATATCACCAATGCAGGAATTCTTCTCAACGCATAATAGTCCACTTCGATATTGCTAGTGGGCTTTGAACGTTTGTCTTGTTGAGTCTTTGTTTGCGTCTTCTTTCGCTTCCTCCCTGAAGAAACAGAGGCTGCATTCTCTTCATCTTGATAATCTTTATTCGTCTTGTACCTACTAGCACCGTAGTTTGGACAACTGTCTAAGTCTTTATACTGATCACCCCGATATAGGATACAATGATTTCTACATGCGTGGATCTTCTCAACACCCATCGTAAGTGGACTGACTAGCTTCTTTGCATAGTACGTGTTAGCAGGCACTTTGTTCTCCTTAGGAAGAAGGTCTCCAAGTACACGCAATAAATCATTGAAACTAGCATCGGACCAACCATATCTAGCCTTAATCGTCAAAAACTGAAGAACAGCCCGTAGTGTCGACCACTCTTTGGTACAACCTTTTGACTCGTCGTACAAAGGCTCTTCTGCTGTCTTCTTCAAGGCTTCCATTCGCTTCATGAAGAATATTGATAGATCCGCACAACGGTTCATTATTACCTCTAAGAAATCTGCATCTTCAATGGCATCAGTGTTAACATGCTGAGTTTCATTAACATCGGACGTAGAATTATGAGTTTGATTGACATCTGGCATAGCATGATGGGTTTCATTGATATCTGGCATAGCATCACATTCATTGAGATATGGCATTGGACCCTCCACATTGATGTTACTTGCAGTGTTGTCAGTTGTCCGCATATAAGGTGTAGAACTACCCTCACCATGTTTTGTCTAAATCAAGTAGTCCTCCACAAATCCTCTGCAAACCAAATGAGAAGTGATTGCTTCCACATTGTCAAATACCACAATATTTTTACAGTCTGCGCATGGACAACATATGTGCTTCGCCTTTGTTCTCTGAGCATGTATCTTCACGGCATCAATAAATTTTTGGACCTCCACTACATAAGATGAGTCTAATCTTGATAAGTTGTACATCCATAATGACCTCTCCATATTTATCTGTAATAAGTTAGGAAAATATTGCATGTCACTCTAAAAACAAAACGAAAATAATCCCTCATAACTAAGATTCTATCCTCCATCAATTAAATAGATATGAAAACCTACCTCTTACAGAATTTACAAAGTAAAAAATTTAAATAATTATTTAAACTCATTTTTATAATTATAAGAATTAATTAAACGGAGATGGCATCTTGATTAACAAACCCTAAGTATAAGCAAAAATAACAAACCCTAAGTACATGAAATACTAACTAACCCTAATTAATAAACCATTAATTACTAACTAAATTAATTAACTAACCCTAAGTACATGAAATATCTAACCCTAAATAATAAACCATCAATTACTAACAAAAATTATTGAAAAACCTAAGCTACATGAAATAATAACTAACCCTATTTAACAAACCCTAAGTATAGACAATAATAACTAACCCTAATTAACAAAACATTAACTACTAAATTAATTCATAAACCCTAAGTATTCTATTACATAGATCTACTCACAAGAATTCTAAAAAGTATTTATTTTCTATAATCCGAGCAAGATACAATTTACTATAAATTTACAAAAAAAAATAGCTAAAACTCTCTCTCTCTTGCCCTAGCTTTGAACCCTAACCCTAGATTTAGAGCACCTTCAATACAAGAATTGAACCAAAGAATCACTAAAAAAATAGCGGCAACGACACTAACTAACCTTTTGGAAGTTTCTCACCAAAGAAATGAAGTTCAAAACATCCCCCTTGGAATCGCCACTTCTGTGTCGGCCACTGTGCACACAACACGAGAGTAACTGTTCTTATCTGGAGGTGGACGAAAGGAATTTATTGCAGCATTAACACAGGCGGTTGATAATGTCAGCCGTCTATGTAAATGGTATTTACACAGACGGTTGTCATTGTAAACCGCCTGTGTAAATACAGGTATTTACACAGGCGGTAGAGATAGGAGAGTCGTCTGTGTAAATTGTTTTATAGAGACGGTTCTCTTACTGGGCCCACCCTATTTTTTGTACTGGCGTCATGAAATTGTGAACCGCCTGTGAAAAAAAAACAACATGGCAGCAAAAATGATTTTTGTAGTAGTGATCTCTCCAAGAAAAAGGAGTGTTGCATATGCTTAGCAACAATGAGATGTTGATGGCAATGACTCAAATGTCTACAAAAGATATTGTAGATTGTCAGCATGTAGCAATTCAGGAGAAACACTAGATTCTATCTAGTCATGGATTTAGCCAGGGGACAGGGTACGGTGGTCGGTGGGAGTGGGATTCAATCCCCTATCATCCATCCATTGGAATAAAGGGGTGCAAGTAGAGGAGAAGAACGGAAGGGGAGGTGGAAAATAAGAAGAATACTTTAACCCCTCCCCACCCACGCAAGGTTCTAGGTCATCCGCCCCTATATATGCTTGCAACACTCGTGTATGTAGATGAGTGTTGACGTTGTCAGTGGTACAAGTACTCTATTGCCACCAATGGTGCATGAGCTTATCACACAAAAACACAGGTTTCGTATCGTTAATGAAGGTGAGCCTATTGATCAGTGAACTGCTAGTATGAGAAGGAAAGAGCCAAAGATAGTCGTCCAAAGCAATTTCTAAAACCAAGATAAAGAAAAATAATTACTTTGTTCAATCTACTATTTAAGGGGCCATTTGGATGGTCGAAACCGATCCGTTTCTAGTGAGAATCGCAAGAATCGACGCCAAACGATTTTTTACGGACCGATCCAGAGCTGGAGCGTTTCATGATCCCTTCGTTCGCATTCGAAACGGCACCAACCTAGTTTCGCAGCGATTCGATTCCAACCCTTGCGCTTCACCTTCTGTTTGCTAAAAATTCCAAGATTTCCCACCGCCCTTCGAAAGCACACGTACGTATCCCTTGTTTGTATTGTAGCCCTGGTACTATACTATAGTCCCGAGGAAAAAATAATTATTCTTTTATACTCTACCTGAGAGAAATTTGTTACTCAAGTACAAGATAAATTGTATGTATTTTATTCATTGTTATACACAACTTTATTTTCTCTTTCTTTTATAACTCAAGAAAAAAATCATAACATCTCAAGGGCCTATTGGTATATTTCATCACTCTCCTATTTTCAAGACATGAATCTAGCAAGTTAGTCAAACGATTTCAGCAGGTGATTCTATTTCTCCTAAGAAATGTTTTTTCAAAGAATCTAAATCTGAAACGTTCCCTAGAGAATCTGGATCCCTACCAAACGGACCCTAATTCACCTTTCCCTTCCACATGCAAACTATTGAACTGTAGACCAAATAAATGTTGTATTTTTTTCATACAGAGAAGCTATTAGCTAGGTTTGTATAGCTTTCAACTAACAATATATAGCAACATATATCCAAAAATCCCCTTAATCAAATGGTTGGAAACATTCATTCCAAAATGAACAAATATATGGAGTAATAGCTATACAGGTGAAACCTCGTATCATCCCTTTTTGACACTAAGGGTACGTGTGGCCAGACTGTTGACATTCGTTAAGTACAAAGAGAATATAAAAGATTTTCGCAAGCGCACAGAATACCATTGTAGCATTTTTACCGGGAGTATTCCAGGTATCGTTATTTATATTTGACCATAGGAAAACAATGGTTAAAGAATCTAATAACTCACCATCATGTATCTACTAACTTAATAAACTAACTAGACTAAAGTAGGGGGTAAATGATATTTAATAGGAATAAAAGATAGTAATTATCACACATGAGAATTCTAAGATAAATGAGTAAATAGTTATAGTGGAAGGACAACGGGAGAGATCAAGGTTCCTGAATAATTCTCTGTTACTTTGGTTCTAAGATAACAAGAGAGGGATAAATATAGCAATCACACAATAGCACTTCGGGACATCAGAGCTCCTAGCCACAAAAAGAGATGAGAAGGGGGCTAGGAAGGTCCGACTACGGCCCTACAAACACCAATCCGAACGTGGTGGAATACTTAGGCCGTCAGGACTGTCACGATCCTGGGGCTACCACAACTATTCGTGGGACTGGGTGCAATCTTAGGTAACCTCTAGTCTAGACACCACATCTACACTATTAATTACTACTCCAATTATCTAGAATAACTAGAGCACTCGATGCGAGCGGAGATCCTATGCTAAGTATAACAACTACATTAACCAATGATAATATGCTTAAGTAAATAGAGAAGAGGAATATATTAAAGTATAAGTACTACAAAGATAAGATACAATATATACCAGATCGATGAAGATTCCTCCAGAACCAGAGCGCAGCTCTGCTCTCCCTAACTCCCAACTAGAACTAATCTACTACATTGGAAAGTCTAGCCCTAATTCTCTAGAGTTGAGAGACCATCCTTTCGAGGGATGCCTTTACAACTCCATGATGATGAATTGAATGAGATGCTTCCAGGGGGGTCTACCCCTTTATTTATAGCCCGGTGGGATGCACGACAACCGTTGGATCAAACCAACTTAACGTAGGGCCTAGATGACTCCTCAAAGGCGGTGGAGGCAACTTCTAGAAGGCGGCGGCAGGCGGACCCAGGGGGGTGCCGCCCGGCACAAGGTGGGGCTGGCCGGCCCTCTAGGTGGGCCTCTCAGGCCCCGCTTCCTTCGGGTGCCTTCTGGGTCCTTTCTGAGTCCGATGGAAACTATTTTCCCGCGGATTAATTCTGATATTTTCTCTGATTTACTTTCCTTTATATGCCTTTCTGGAATAGTCCCTGAAAAATAATGAAACACCAAAACTCATGGAATTTGTTAGATAACCCCCTATGTTTCTATTATATTCATGTGATTGATCCATTTATTATGTTAATAATTTTACTAAAAGTTGACGCTAACGACCGTCAACACAGACTCAATCTAACTTTGAATTAATCACTATAGGCCCCTAAATCAAAGCCAGAGGGTGCCTCTCGTACCCACCACCATCATCGCTTCCATGGGCAAAAACTTAGGAAACCAGAACCCTTTTGCTAGTTGCTAAAATTCAGAACAGTGCAACACAAGGCCAGGGAAATTAAAGTCATTGTGGGTGTAGAGCCACACAAAAATTAAAGCCCGAACATGAAATTAATAAATTTTGATTGTTTATCTATAGTTTAAAGTTAGTACGAATTGATGCACTATTTTTTTAATTAAAAAGACATATTAGTATCATGTACTAAGAAATATATATGGACAACTATCTCCACTCTCAATTGTAAATATGTTCAATTATATTTATTTTCTATCGTGTGCAGCTATGACATATTGCACCTATAGGTCCACATGGCACATGTGTTAAACACATTGACAGAAAAATAAATGATTGTGAGAAATTTTACCGTCGAATAATATATAGGACAAACCCCATCCTTATTCATCATAAGTGATATTTTGGACATCAAAAACTCTGATTAGTACAAAACTTTGGCGTTTGCGCTCTATGTTCAAGATATACCCAAATTTTAGCATTTTAGCAAAGTATTTAATTTTGAATTCACATTATAGGATTTTATTATATCAATTTATTCAGCTAATTGTATGCTAATAAATATAGAGACACGACCAGAACCATCACATATTTGATATCAGATCGAGGACATTTTTTACTCGCTGTGAGCAGTTCGTTCATGTGTTGTCGAGTTGGATGACGTTGTATGACGAGTCAACATAACTAATAATGCACTGGATCTGTCTATCACAACTCATACAGTAGGTCCCATATGCCTAATAATGTTGGGAAAACCAACTCATATGACCACATCGGTCCCCTCCATGTTTACACACAACTACATATTACATCATCACTGGTCCTTGGTTTTGATACCTTATCCTCCCACAATGTTCAATGTATATACTAATACATCTCAAATATATAATTCCTATGGATGTAACAAAAATACATGGTCTTTGGTTTCCTGAAGAAGAATTTCAAGGAGGCACGTCCATTGTACTGCAGTATCTGCAGCTATGGCATCCCCCGTCTGGCCAATAAATGTACTTGTAGCCAATAGCGCCTCAACATGCCCGCAGCTTTTCCCCCAATAGTTCAGGTCCTTGTATTCTCCCGGCCCTCTCACCTCATCCACACGAACAGGCGGCATTCCTCCCCGGCGGCCCTCCTCTCTCTCTATAAAGATGGCACAGCCCTCTCAGGTAGGGGGCGAGTAAGTGTCTCACTATCACATAAAAAATATGCCCCCAAGGTTCCTAAGCACAATTCTCTAGCTAGCTTGGTTTCCTGCACACAATCTATGCACATGATGAGCCCATGCCTGATGCCTCCTCTCCTCCTGCTCCTCCTCCTCCTCCTCCTCCTCCTCCTCTTGCTGCACCTGGACAATTTTTAACTCTCTTCTCTCTCCGTCTCTCGAACAAGCCTAGTAGACCTTATGCATGGCCGGACACATCTGATCATAGGACATAGGCCGCACTCCTCCCTGCCTCTCTCTCATATAATCTCAGAGATCGACACACACACTGCTCTTAGTGCCAGGACCTAGAGAGGGGAGAGGGGAGAGGGGAGAGGGCATCAGGGGGCCTTGGAGTCCCATCAGTAAAGCACATGTTTCCTTTCTGTGATTCCTCAAGCCCCATGGACTTACCGCTTTACCAACAGCTGCAGCTCAGCCCGCCTTCCCCAAAGCCGGACCAATCCAGCAGCTTCTACAGCTACCCATGCTCCCCTCCCTTCGCCGCCGCCACCGCAGACGCCAGCTTTCACCTGAGCTACCAGATCGGTAGTGCCGCCGCCGACACCCTTCCACAAGCCGTGATCAACTCGCCGGAGCTGCCGCTGATGGAGCAGGCGCCGGCGCCGGCGACAGAGCTGGGCGCCTGCGCCAGTGGTGCACAAGGCTCCGGCATCAGCGTCAGCGTCAGCCTCGACAGCAGGGCGGCGGCCGCCGCGAGGAAAGACCGGCACAGCAAGATTTGCACCGCCGGCGGGATGAGGGACCGCCGGATGCGGCTCTCCCTTGACGTCGCCTGCAAGTTCTTCGCGCTCCAGGACATGCTTCGCTTCGACAAGGCCAGCAAGACGGTACAATGGCTCCTCAACGCGTCCAAGCCCGCCATCCAGGAGATCATGGCCGACGACATCGACGCGTCGTCGGAGTGCGTGGAGGACGGCTCCAGCAGCCTCTCCGTCGAGGGCAAGCAGCACAACCCGGCGGAGCAGCTGGGAGAAGGAGATCAGAAGCCCAAGGGTAATGGCCGCAGCGAGGGGAAGAAGCCGGCCAAGGCAAGGAAGGCGGCGACCACCCCGAAGCCGCCAAGAAAATCGGGTAATAATGCACACCCGGTCCCCGACAAGGAGACGAGGGCGAAGGCGAGGGAGAGGGCGAGGGAGCGAACCAAGGAGAAGCACCGGATGCGTTGGGTAAAGCTTGCATCAGCAATTGACGTGGAGGCGGCGGCTGCCTCGGAGTCGAGCGACAGGCCGAGCTCGAACCATTTGAACCACCGCCACCACTCATCGTCGTCCATGAACATGCCGCGTGCTGCGGCGGCTGAATTGGAGGAGAGGGAGAGGTGTTCATCAGCTCTCAACAATCGAGGTAGGATGCAAGAAATCACAGGGGCAAGCGACGTGGTCCTAGGCTTTGGCAACGGCGGCTACGGCGGCGGCAACTACTACTGCCAAGAACAATGGGAACTCGGTGGAGTCGTCTTTCAGCAGAACTCACGCTTCTACTGAACACTACGGTCGCACGCACTAGGTACTACGAGAACTATTCTTTCGACTTACATCTATCCTTTCCCTCCCATGAACTCCTCAATAATTTCTTGTGTTAATCGATGCGTGTTTCTCTTTCTAGACTTCGTTCGTAATTGGCTGTGTGACGATGCAGTTCGTTTGGTCATCGCATGATGATCGATGTATTATAGCTAGCATGCACTGTGTTGATTCATTAATGGAATTAATCTGTGTCGAGACTGTGATTTCCAAACTGAGTCTCTCTGATGAACGAGATCAATTAGTATCTGGTATTGCACACAAAGCTTTGTGAGCTTCTTGAGAATGAAGAAAAATGCGGAAGGCTGAAGCTATAGCATGCTGAAAGAGAGGCTTTTGCTAGGTAAAAGATTCTCAAGAAGCTCAATTTCTTCTCTTCCATGTTGCCGTTTGTATGCATGTATGTTAAAATCTGCACCTACTGGCGTGTGGCTTTATAGTCATATATATGTGATGCTCATAAAATAATTACACCTTTCATGGATCAAACAAGCCGATCATTTAGCTGAGTTATTAGAACTTCCTGGTATTGATGGTTTATCTAACTGCTTCTATTTACACTAATCTCTTGATGAGCTGCAAATCTGATTCGTACTATTTCTGATACTTCTGTATATCTCTAATTCTCTATCCCTAGGTGGATATATCGTTTCTCGTCTGTGCTGGAGTTCCTTGATGCCTCACATATATATTTTTTCTATGTAATAATAATCCAGGCTAAGAAAAAATATTCTGGTTGTTTTCTGATTCATAAGTAGAGTAGTTATTTTTAAATCTTATATTGGCACCTCCACACAACCAAAGATCATGCATGATTATTTTAGTTCGTATACAAACTATAATTTGCTACTTGCCATTTGATTGGACATCACGATTCATGCATACTTACTATCCGACCCTCCCTTAATTAATTAAATCCTTAGTATCATAGAGTATATGTCAAAAGCTACGTACGGTTACTTATTACCCTCTCCATCTCAAAATAAATCTATTTATACAATTGTCCAAAGTCAAAGCTATTTTAAGTTTGGCCAAATTTATAAAAAAATACAAATATTTATGGCAATAAACTAGCATCATTGTATAGGCATGCATTGACTATATTCATAGAGTACTTAGTGTGATCGTTGATGATTTTGAATACAAAATCAATAAAACTTAAGATGGTTTAGCTAAAGACAACTTTAGAGTAGTGGAGCTGATTTATTTTTGGGATGGGAGGGAGTGCTAGGGTTTTAGAGATGCATCAAATGTTGTCCATTAGTTCAAATCTGGCCAATTGAATAATTCATGCTGTTCAAGTAACAGCCATTGCTTGCACGGTGGATAAATTAAAGCCATAGGTCCATATAGGGGCATCATAATCAGGTTAAAGTGAGTGCATTGGCATGTTAATTTTGTAACAATTGTAGCTACCTTGATGTCAACATTTTGTGTGTGGTGTGTGTGTGTGGGGGGGGGGGGGGGGGCGGGAGGGGGGGGCATGCTGATTTAAACAATCATGTGTCTATATCAACATCAAAGTATATATGTTCTATGAACTTTTATGTTTGAAAGGTTTTTAAAAATCATATGCATGTGAACATCATGTTAAGTATATATACATTATACATACCTGCCATAAACTGTTGTTTCCTACTGCATTCCATAATGAAAGGATATATGTGTCCCTTGTATTTTTTTTATTCTGCACATAAGAACTTTTGTTGCCCAAATATACATATATTAACATATGATGTTTATGGGTATTTAACAAATATATTGGAAAAATATGTGTGCACGTTTTTAAAGAAATGTAGAACTGTGTCTGGGCCTACACGTGGTAACTTGTGTGCACGCCATGCAGTTGTTGCAGACATGAACACATTTTTCCATTTACGATAATATTAATTATATCTACTAATCATATTTTAAATTTATGTAGTTTAATTATTGCTACATTTGAGTTTGATCAATTTTCCTGACAGGGTGGTAGATTGGTCTTATTGTCCGGATAGATGGTCAATGAAATCTCCAAGTTTAGTATAAGCCTGCTATTTTTGCCGCTATAGCCCGAAATAGCTTGAAAAAAATTGTGTCGCTATTTGCGTTCATGCACAATTTTGCCGCTAAAGTCCGCTAATTACGGTTTATAAAACGCTAAACACCTTGACCTTAGCTCGCTATTTAAAACATTGGTGACGTGTATAGTATCATTCAAGAAAGCTGACGACTAAAATCGTTAAGCACAACACCATGAGAGTACAATGGCTTGCTTATGTTTCTTTCACATGCTCCTTATGGATCTTTGAAGATCGACCCATGCTTTTGTTTACTATACTAAATGACAAAATATTTAGTGCAATCATGAAAACCCCTTGAACACATACATAGATTTTATTAATAAATAATTGGAATGATGCACATCCATAATGCATATGCAGGTGTATACATTTTCGCAAAAGCTAACATGAAAAAATCAATTTCTGAAAATTCATAAAAAAAAATGAAAAATTTCAGTTGCATATGTGATCACATGAGTTTTGCCTTCCAATGTATGTACACCCGAATTTTGTTATTTTCATATAATTTTTTGTACATTGAGTTTGCACCTCAACTTCTGCAAAAATATGGTTATGAATTTAGATGGCCAGTGGACGTGCATCATGTAAAAAATAAAATAAAAATTAGAACTTATAGTATTGTATTTCAAGGGGGGTTCACACGGTTGTGCTAAATGCACATCTTCTTCATCTATACTGTATGAATGTGCTAAATGAGTATTTCTCAAAAACCATATGAATGTGACGACATATATATGAATGTGCATGCAGTTTGACATTTTTTTTAAAAAAAAAACAGTGGATGCGTGCCTAATTGGAAAGCCCACCTATTGTCTTTATGTCGTAGTCCTTCATTGTCCACCTCTCCGCTACCATAACAAGGAACTGCAGTTGATGTGTCACCGCGACGGGCCCTAGCAGTAATAGTAACTGTTGCGCACGTAAATTGTACCACATCGATGAAATCCACCCACGCAGCTAGTGAAACATATCAAAGGTCACATGTTGTACTGCAAGGCTTAGGACTAACAGTGTGTGCACATGTATCTAGTCTTGTCATTCTGAAGTAGTGGTACTTTGTGTTATTGAAAAATAAAAATATAAAAACGACGACCGAAGCATCAATTGTATCTATATATACTATGCAGCAGGCATACGTACGTACCACACATCAGGATCAATACGTACATTGTGCAGCACACAGTACCGATGAACTGTTCGTTCTGCAGCCGGCCCAGCTGCGGCTGCACGCCCCACGGCCCCACTTAGAATGCAGGATAGCTCGATCGGACCACCGAAGCAAACAACACAATCTGCCAGAATCAAGAACGGAGAAATAGTTGTGTTCCAAACGACGACACAGCAATGTCATATTATTACCATACATGAATATCGACACAATCACACAAGATATATACGTGCATGTATATTTCTTCATGCATTGAGAAGCGCAAATGATTATTAGTACTCTTGTCAAATGCTAGTAGAAATATCTAAAAGGATAAAACGATATGAAGTAAACCAAAACAAGTAACTACTAATGATTACTGTACTCCCTCGCTAAGTGTAAATTAAATCATCAGTGACATGTTATTTATGTATATATTAGTTTTAGCAGTACTGCAAAAGAAAATATATGACGTAGAACAGAGATGGAATGGGACACAGAAGATCAAGGTGGTTTGAGCGCCTACTGTTTTTTTTTTTTTGACTGAACTGGAGGGGCCAAAGCCCCTGCAGGAATTGAAATTAATAGGAGGAAAGCAGCATTACAAAAGTCATTACAAAAAAAGGCAATACTTAACATAGATTAAGCTTTGTGTTGCTGTCATCTACACATGGAACTATGGAAGTGTAATTTCTTCATTTGGTTCACTTTACAAAACCACTGCAGCTCCAATCTTGGGTCGGAATCAGTTAGTTCTAATTAAACACATGTTATAAGCCGAAAATTGTTGACTGGTTTGGCATTGGTCATGGACATTATTATAAATATTTACTCAGTTTTGTAAATGTCAGCTGACAGCTCAGAACAGGTTAAAGTTCCAAGCTGTCGTCCAAGGGTACATGAATGTGATCTAGCTTGAAAGGCGCATCCAACTATCCAGAAGGGTGTGCTCCAGAAAAAATTAAATAGCAGTACCATACATATCTGATCTGATGAATGTAGCACCAAAGTTTTATTTTAAAAAAATAGCAGTACCATACATATCTGACCTGATGAAAGGTAGCACCTGCAGAATACATGGAACTCCTCGTATTACAATATATATATAGCTGACGTAGTTTATTATCTGTATGCCACTCCAGTCTGCCACCTCTCTTTCTCTTTATTCTTCTGTCTGCCCACATGGCTGTCGATCTGTTAAAAAAAGGTTATGTTCTTTTGGAACAAGAAAATCTCAGATAATGTTCTCTTCTTTTCTGATATGCAGAACTATGTATAAATGGATTAAGAAGAATCTTAGATAATATATTCACTCCACTTGAAAATTGTATCTTTAATTTGCAAGTGCATATACATATTTGGTTTTTTTTAAAAAAAACACTGTTTATACCGTACCACATGTCCACATTTAATTGATTATTGCTAATGGTGCAAATGCTAGAGTTGGTAATCTACTATTAAGTTAATAGAAGCAAACCATGTACAAAAAACAATGATGGTAACATTTACTAGCAATGTTATCCAATAGATCTAAAAAGATGTCAGACAGGTACGGTTTTGTCAAGCTTCAAGCTATTCCCACAACCACAATCTAAAAGTTCTCCTAGTGAGGTGGAGTTCTCCTAGTGTTTTACTAGTCAAAATTTAGTACAAACTTTCCCTAGTAAATGTCTCCTAGTGAGATTTCCCATGTGTTATGACTAGTGGTAGTGTTTTACTACTAATGAAAAACACTAGGAGAAGTCCACCATTCTAGTAGTGTCCGTGGGAAAAAAGACCTTGACCTATTACAACCTTAACCCTCTGTTATTATATTACATATTAAACAGTCCACCGGCCCGCTTCAGTGGATAATAATGGTTTATGATAGCTTTCCCCTCAGGTATATATGATAACCTTAACCCCCTGTGTTTTTATTGAATATATATGTATGAGATCTGCATATATCATTGCATTAATGAGAGAACATATTTACAAGACAACACCTTACTTATTCAAGGAACACTCATGCCTAGAGCTCAAGATGTTCAAGCGGATCAACTAAAACGACATTTAGGAGGCAGCAGTCAAAAGCTGGACCAAACCTTTTGCACTAGCCATACACCACAGGTTCCCTCTTTAAATGTTCTTCTAAGAAACTACGTCAAAATCGATTTTACGCAGCGTTATTCCCTGCACCGGCTCTGCTCGGCCGGCAGCCAAAGCGCCCACTGCGGTTAACCATTTACCGCAGCGGGCGACATAAGGTGCCCGCTGCGGTTAATTGTAACCGCAACGGTCGCCCTAATTTGACCGCTTCGGTTAATGTGTTTACCACAGCGGTCACGTTAGGGCGACCGCTGCGGTTAATCGCCTCATAATGGTATTAGGCATGACCTTCACCCGGGACCGCCTCATAATGGTAAAGTTGACATACCAGGTGCCGCATATAACCTAAGACGCAATGAGAAGATATCTATGCTTAAATTATTGAGGGGTATCAAGGTACCGACCGGTTTCTCCTCAAACATCAAGAGCCTCGTCTGCATGAAAGACCTCACAATGGCTGGCTTCAACTCACATGACTGCCATGTCATGCTGACAGTGTTCCTTCCCATCATTATTAGGGCTATCGGTCCAGAGTACGTGAAGATGGTAATCACTCGGATGTTGTACTTTTTTAACCGCATCACACAGAAGGTCATCGGCAAAGTTGAACTGCGTGCCCTGAAGGAGTTCATCGCGGAGACCCTTTGCCAGCTCGAGATGTGCTTTCCCCTTCTTTCTTTGACATTATGCCTCACCTAATGATACACATGGTTGATCAGATTGAGCAACTGGGCCCCATGTACCTGCACCAGATGTGGATGTACGAGCGGTTCATGTCCACCCTCAACAGATATGTCCATAACCGTGCTTACCCGGAGGGCTCTATGATCGAGGCATACACAACAGAGGAGTCCGTCAACTGGTGTATGAGGTACATAAAAGATGGGAGGGCGATTGGATTGCCTGTTCATCAGCACGAGGGAAGAACCGTCGGGAAGGGGTGCACGGGACGGCAAGTACGCACCGATATACCATACAAAGATGTGGAAGAAGCTCATTATAGCATCCTTCATCAGTTGGTGAGCATGGACAAATATGTTGAAAAACACCTAGATGAGATTCGCGCTGCACATGACGGACAATGCACGGAGGAATGGGTCCAAAAACATCACAAGAGCAGTTTCATAGAGTGGCTTAAAGAGCAATGCATCCCCCTGGAAGGATGCCCTGATGAAGATACGGATACCGTTAAGAAGTTGATACAAGGGATGTCCACTCAAGTTACGACTTGGCAAGGGTACGACGTGATGGGGTATAGGTTCCACATGAAAGACAAGGACAAGAAGAGCGCGTCACAGAATAGCGGTGTTCGATACGAAGGATTCGTCGGGGCCACAAACACGAGGACACAATGCTATGGACAGGTTGGCGAAATATGGGAGCTTGACTATGGAAAAAACCTTCGCCTAACTGTCTTTCGAGTCGACTGGGTTAACTCGAAAACAGTTGTTGTGGACAGATTAGGGTTAACCACAGTGAACCTCAAAAGTACCGGATACAAAGATGATCAGTGGGTACTAGCTAACAAACGTCGCGCGGGTGGCTTACTATATCTATCCAGAGGACACAAAGAAACACGTGGTCGTGTCTGGAAAGCAGAGGATTGTGGGAGCTGATGGTGTCCAGAGTCCAGAACAGTACAACAACTATGAAGAGCTCCAACTTTTCACCCATCTACCAACGAAGGTCAAGGCCGTCGAGGATCGTTGCAACAAGAGTGGTCTAAAGCCATGGGCCCGCCCCGATGGTGAGGTGCGATCCGTGAAAGCGTCAGTACCAAAATGAGATGTAATAAAGTAGTAGAGAACTTGTGCAATGAAAGCTTGTATGAATTTATGAGTTGACATGTTATGGGCAAATGGTTATAAAAGCTTGTATTTATATGCCACTCAATGACATGTAATAAATTATTCAAGTATAGCATTTACAGAGTGTTATAAGGTTATAAAAGCTTGTATGAATATATATCAATTTAGCAATTTAAAAGCTTGTATGAATATAAAAGCTTGTATAAATTATTGGAATTTATAAAAACTTGGAATACTAGAGAGAAGTTTACCGCAACGGGCATTGTAAGATGCCCGCTGCGGTTAACAATTTACCGCAGCGGGCGTTATAAGGTGCTCGCTGCGGTTAATGTTTATCGCAGAGGGCGTTATAAGGTGCCCGCTGCGGTTAATGTTTATCGCAGCGGGCTCCTTATAATGCCCGCTGCGGTAAACCGGTTGCTATATAAGACAAGGTTTGAACCGCGGGTTCTTCTTCATCGCGGCACTTTCTCTTCTCTCCCCGAAGGGCTGCCCAAATCCGCCGCCGCCATTGAGCCACCTCGCCTCCGTCCTCGCCACCCCGCAACCGGTCCCCTCGTCCCCTAGCGCCACCGCCTTGGTGCCCTAGCGCCTCCTCGGTTTCCTAGCGCCGTCGCGGTGCCCTAGCACCCCCTGTGCTCCTCTGGTGACCTAGCGCCTCCGCCGTCGGTGCTTCTCCAGTGCCCTAGCGCCTCCGTCGTCGGTGCTCCTCCGGTGCCCTAGCACCCCCTATGCTCCTCTCCTCCTAGCTCGGTGCCCTAGCGCCGCGCCGTGCTCAGTGCCCTAGCGTCGCCGCAGTGCTCTCGGTGCTTGGTGCTTGGTGCCCTCGGTGGTCATCTCGCTGGTGTTCGGTTCTTGGTGCTCCTCTCCCCCTCGGTTTGCTTATGATCCACCCCCTTGGTTCTCGGTTCTTGGTTTGTTTTGAATTCTTGCCTATGATGCTATTACTGTGCTTTCTCTTTTGATATACACTGAGCATATATATGTCATTGCCTGTGATGCTATTACTGTGGTTTCTCTTTTGATATACACTGAGCATATATATGCCATTGTCTGTGATGCTATTACTGTGGTTTCTCTTTTGATATACACTGAGCATATATATGCCATTGCCTGTGATGCTATTAATGTGGTCTCTTTTGAATTCGTGCCTGTGATGCTATATGGTCTCTTTTGATATACTCTAAGCATATATGCCACTAGGAATGATGCTATTACTGTGGTCTCCTTCTACTACGTGTACTCTACTACTTCTACTACTATTTCTACTAAGGCAGTGGCATATGCAAGGATGTGAAATTTTACTTTTCTACTTCTACTAAGGCAGTGGCATATGCAATGATGTGAAATTGTACTTTTATACTTGTTCTGAGGCAGTGACATATGCAATGATGTGAAAAAACCCTAAATATGCTGAGGCAACGGCTATGATGATCGAATACCCCCAATCCTAAACTCGGATGGCCATGGGTTCAATCTGAGCCAACTTTTTATTTTCCACTAATGTGTTGTGTTTTACTACTTCTATTACTAATTCTTGTACTTGTGCTACTTCTACTTGTACTCTACTCCTACTTGTAACTCTACTACTTGTAATTCTACTACTTGTACTCTACTACTTGTACTCTAGCTACTTGTACTCTAGCTACTTTGTACTCTACTACTTGTACCTCTAGCTACTTGTACTCTACTACTTGTATCTCTAGCTACTCCTACTCCTTCTACTTGTAACTCTACTACTTTTACTTGTACTATTTGTACTTGTACTACTAATAAAAGCGCTCGTACTCCTTTTAGTTCTACTACTTCTATGGTACTTGACTTCTAGTACTTGTATGGTACTTGACTTCTACTACTTGTACTCTCTACTACTCTCTACTTCTACTTCTACTTCTCTACTACTTGTACTCTCTACTATACTCTCTTCTAGTTGTACTTCCCTCGGTGCTTCTTTTACTTTACTACTTCTACTTCCCTACTTCACTACTTGTAGTCTACTACTCTACTAGTACTAGTTGTACTCTACTACTTCTACTACTACTCTAGCACTTGTACTTGTACTATTCTACTATATGATACTTCTTGTTCTTGTACTATACTGAAACATCTCATGTGTATAGGTTACCTCTAGTTTGACATCAAATGGCGGCAGAGGACCCGTTCAACGAATGGAGGGACCCTACCCCTAGTCCACCTACTTCAATTGAATACGAGAACCAAGTGTCCATTACACCACCACGGGCAAAGAAGCTCCGTACAAAGGAGGGCGATGATCCTAACTACGATGCAGAGGCTGAGGGTGTTGCTGACTCTGATTCACAGAAAGGGACCAAATACGAGTATAAAAGAAGAGTTGCACGGGTTGAAGGAACAACAGCTGGCGTCAGGCTTGAGGTAGAAACCTGGTCTAGGGGGTATTTTGGCATGTTAAATTCAGTGTGAAGTACTTAATGCTAGTGCCCCTAAACAGATCCCAATTTCGCCTCGTCGGTTGGAATTCAATGTTGAAGAAGGGGTCAGAGATGAAGAAGGCCCGCTCCTACTCCCGCTCCCGCTCCATCAACAACCTCGTCCTCAGCGAAGTCTAAGGGGGTGAAACGGAGGGGGGAGCATGGGAGGCACCAGAGGGAGTTGACTGACGATGTCCACATGATTATTGAGGTGGGGCCAGAGGGAAACCCGTTGATGCCGCTTGCGGTCATCGGTCGATTCAGCAACCAGGTGGGTTGCATAGTCAGGGAGAAGGTGCTCATCACTTGGCCGACCTGGCATGCAGTCCCAGACGATATCAAGGAGAATGTCTGGGGCGAGATGACTAGGAAATTATCCTACCTAGAAGGCGCCGACTTGGCCAAATGCAAGGAGTGGGCACTGCATGTGGCGTCCTGTTCGTGGCGCAACTTCAAGTCCATGCTTGCTAGGGATTTCCTGAAGCAGGAGAAATTACCCATACACAAATACACCATGGTGAAGGCGCACGTATGGGACGAATTCGTCAGGATGAGGAGTACACCAGAAGCAGAGGAAAAGAGTGCCAAGTTTAGCGCGTTGGCGAAGAAGAACAAGCATCCCCACCACTTGGGAATGATTGGCTTTGCTGGTCATAGGCCCCGGTGGCGAGCACAAGAACAAGCTAGACAGGAGGCAGGGATTCCCGATCCCTACGAAGGGGTTGATCGTAGGGCAAAAGACTTCATTTTTTCCCGTATTCCGAAGAGTCTCAAGCCAGGCGCGACTAGGTTCAACGAGCCTCACTTCGAGGCGGTGGAGCAGGCTGTCATCGAGGCCACCAAATCCAAGGACACCATCGAGGTCCGTAGAGGACACAACATGCTGACCAAGGTCCTTGGAACCCCTGAGCACCGTGGTCGCGTTCGTGGAATGCAGTCCAAGATGAGCTGGTTGTCCGTTGAGACATGGCAAACCGACTCTACCAAGTACCGGTCAAGAGAAAGGTACAAGAAAGAAATCTTTCAAAAAGGATACGAGGAAGGCGTGTCCGAAATGATTAGCAAAGGAATAAAGGCGGCATTCACCAGCAACGACCCTGAAATGGTGGCTATGAGGTCACATATGTTTCGTCAGGCTGGTCTTTCCGCGCCTCCGACTCAAGTTCCAGAAAGACGATTGGTGCAGAGGCTACAAGACATCAAGCAAATCCTACATGTCCAGCTCCAGATCCCATTCGGGCGGTCAGGCAAGAAGATGTTTATCGCAGAGGGAGTTATAAATCCAGTCCACGAAATTGTGTAATTCAACATAGATGACATCCCTGAGAACTATGTCGTCGTGACCCCCGCCTGGATTGTGCCAAATCATGAAGATTATGAATTGGATCATCCTAGCTTACAGCGACACCGAATTCTAGGAACAACAATTGAAAATAAAATCTTGTGGAATCAAGAAGACGTTGAGATCGTACCGGAGACACCAACTGGAACGCCGACCACCGACGGATCACAACCATCAGTTGCCGGATTTTGTCCCCCTGAACCGGAAGATCCGAATGACAGCGGAGATGGTGACAAGGACGATGGCGGGGACAAGGGCAAGGAAAAACCGGATGGTGATGACGAACGCGAGGAGGAGAAGGGAGAAGGAGATGGCGGGGACAAGGGCATGGACATGGGCACAAGCTCAACCCCTCCTCCAAATAGTCCACATGTGGATCCATCGAGAAGTCCAGCTACGGACCCACTTGCGGACCCACCTCCGGACCAACCAGGAAATGCAGAGGCACCTATGGGGGACCCACCTGTGGACCCACCGGGAAGTGCAGAGGCACCAACGGGGGACAAGGAAGGGCCAGCGGGGCAACAAGGCACGGAGGAGGCACCAAGGAGCCCACCAAGGAAGGATCCAGACATGAGCGCCAAATCACTGCCGTACACTACTACATTCAAAAGGTATGGTATCGTGATGCATAATATCATGTTCAACTTTCTATCCTATAAGATGGTAGTAACCTTTACTAAACTCTCTTAACCATTCTCTAGGCCTCCAAATACTAGCCAACAGCTATTTCGGGAGGACGAAGACTGTCCTGACATCTATGAGCGTGGGAAGTTCTTGATTCCTAAGGCACAACTCATAGATGAGGAACTATGGAAAACAAGGAGATTTCATAGGTGGTATATGGAAGCTGCAAAAGTCGGGATGTCAGGTTTTACAATCAAGATTCCCCCGAAGTACTTCCACTTGCCCGAAACTATTACTCTTCCCGTAGACTTCCGCGACATGTGGCATCTATTCAGGGAAGAAGACCTAGATATTGTCCAAGTCACCCTATTCAATCTGTAAGTATCATTGTCAGTTTCACAGATTTCAGCAATACTAATGGTCAACTATATACTTAGTATGGCTCGATGACTTCTCCGTGCAGGACGTCGGTGATAGTAAACAACAAAAAGAGACATTCTATTATCTACCTCTCTCCAATGCATATTGCTGAGAGAGTCATCAGAGGGTACGAGATAACGGATCCAAAGTTGACCGCGCGACAGAGGCAACAAAAATACGACGAGAATATGAAAGAGGAGAAGAAGAAATTGTCAAGGTACATAAATGAAGTGATGAAGAAGATTCACCCGGATAGGCCGCACTGTATCAAGGCGGCTTACCACTTTGGGTAAGTCAAAATTGTACATAGAGCTAAGTGGCTAGGATCATAAACTTACATCGTCGCCGTAACCTGTATTTTATTTGAATGGTGTAGTAAGGGCCAAGTCGATGGACATTGGGTTGCATTTCTCACCTATCCTCAAGATGGTAGGGCAGTAATATTTGACTCGTTGAGGTTAGTAAATAGAAAAGGGTACAATTAACCGCAGCGATAAATGTCCGCTGCGATAAATCTATTAACCGCAGCGGGCGACTTAGGGTGCCCGCTGCAGTTAATAGGTTTATCGCAGCAGGCACCTGCGACCGTCACGGTAAATGCTTGATTTACTGTGGCCTTATCATCGCAGCGAACTCGATTGACCGCTGCGATAAACCTTTTTTGACTGCCACGAAAAAAGTTTCTGGCGTAGTAAGCAGGCACCTGCGACCGTCACGGTAAATGCTTGATTTACTGTGGCCTTATCATCACAGCGAACGCGATTGCCCGCTGCGATAAACCTTTTTTGACCGCCACGAAAAAAGTTTCTGGCGTAGTACCTAGACACTTGGTGCAGCACCATTCAACAAACACACTCATTTATGTGAACCCAAATCATTCATGGTGTATAAAATTTGTAACTAGAACAATACTAAAGCTAGATATGTACAGTTTGTGTCTATTTAATTATATATACCTATTCATCTAGCTAGCTCCTAAATATAAAATTTGTAACTACAACTATAGTAAATCTGCTGGGAGAGAATTTACTTTGGAAAATATACCAACACTTTGTGTTCTTTTTCTCATCTGAAACTTTATTTCATATCATATTTATTTTATAAAAATGTAGCGTCTGTTTCAGGGTGATTAGCTTATGCTTTACATACCCCAGTAAATATTTTGGAGAAATTCAGCAGCAATCCATATTTATTCAACTTATAAATGCACTATTTAAGTTTACATGTATAATTGACAGTGCCAATATTTCTAAATTCTAGCATCAGTATGTTTCAAACTGTCAACATTAATTGGACATAAAGGTACTATACACAATTAATCTACTAAGTACTTTTAGAATAGCATAATTAACCTCCCTCCATTTAAAAAAGAACACAATTCTCATTTCCTCAAGAATCAAACATTTCAAATTTGATTGAAGTTATACAAAAAAAAAACTACTAACATTTATATTATACCAAATAAGTTGAGACATAAATGTTGATATTTTTTTTCCTACGAACTCGATCAAACTTAAAAAAGTTTGACATGTCTTTAAATCTAGAATTGCATTCTTTTTTTTTTTTGACATAGGGGGTACCCATTACCTTCAGTATGTTGGAGATCAATCAACTGTATATAAAATTTCAATATAACATCAAACAAAAGAACGGAAAGCCGGTAAAAAACAAAAGAATGGAATGATGAGCAACCTATAAAATTTAGTGCTTGTGATCAAGTTAACCCATTAATAAGATACTATATGTACTATATATTGGAAGGGATGTGCCTTGAGTTGACCTTATTAAGGCTTCAGAGCTAATCTTAAACTGTTAGTGTGGCAGTCAATTCCAAACTGCAAATGAATTAAATTCATCCCATAACTCATATAAGTCCGAGGCGATCACCTGCAAAAAGATAACGAAGGAAATTAATCAAAGTATTCATTTATCCAATCAGATCATACGAAGAACTGCACAAGTTACCTAATACTTTCATGCATGATGTGGACATTGTAGGCTAACTGGCTAAGTCATACTCCCTCCATCCCAATATATAAGGTGTAACTACTTTTTATCTATGTACCACAATATAAGGCGTGCTCTCTCTATACACAATTATTAATATAGTAATACTAGTGTGTTGAGAGATACTTAAATACATTTCTTGATCTTTGAATCAGAGGTGGTTATTATGGCTTATATACCGGGACGAAGGGAATATATATGTAATGGTTAGGAGCTCTCACATGATAAATCTGATGCATGGCTGTATATAGTGGTAAACAATAAGTCAGAATCAGCACCTAACTAACTTCTCTATATATAGAAAAGTGTAGTATAAAAAATGGTATTATATAAATAGACAAAGTTACATGTGATGAACATCCAGGGTTGATTTGGCTATGTACTAAAATTTGACAAAGAACGCTTTGAATTCTGTGATGCATATAGCAGGCATAGTGTTGTAGAGAACCAAACACTTTAATCTTTTAACAGATTTTTCATGTCTAGCTTTTCCATACAAACATTTATCAAAGTTTGAGAATTATTGGTATTCTTATCATGTTGTAGGTTAATTGGTCGAAGAAGAAGCTCATATACATAGTAATACATTGATTCATTGTGATCCTTTCAATTTCATTACTTCCTTTGGGAAACAAGTGCTGCATCTACTATCAGAACAGTTAACACCACACAGACAACTAAAGGCCGGCCGGGAACAGAGATACCATATGGTATGTCCAACATTTAAAATGCTTTTCTATCTTACTACTTTATGGAAAGATGTGGCCATGCCGTTTTTTCTACCTCATTATTTCTATAAAATAATGCACTATAAAAGAAAAGGCCCAACATTAATCGACTTCAACTCTCTGATCAATCAGGCTCTGTTTGGAACGCGAGAATTTTTCTCCGTTCCTGCGTTTTTCCTATAAAAATGAACTAATTCCTGTGAAATTCCTATGAAAAATCATGTGTTCCTAACATACCTGAACCTGATGAAAGCGAGAATACTAGTTCCATCTGCAGGGTGGGATCTTCATGTCATCATATATTATACAGGAATAGCAAAATTAGACGTAGGAAACTATACTACTAGATACTAAAACCCAATTTATATGTACCTTTTGAAGTACAGAGAGCTTACAACATATACATACATTGTTTATTCAGGATTTTATACGGAATGAGGAAAATGAGAAGAGAAGCACTAACGCTGTAGGCACTAAGAGCAGAAGTAAAATAATCCATCACTCTGCTTTATAAAGAAAGAAAAAAAACATGGAACAGTTCTTATATACTACTGGGCCGGGGGCCTAGAACTCAAATCGAAGCATGATGCGAGGATGCGACATGGCTAGGAGGAGAGGTAGTTGTTCATCAGCTTAGCAATGGGTTGGATAGAGGAGGGAATTTGATGGTAACCTCACCAGCGACAGTGGCGTCCTCAACCTTGGATAAGAGCGTGGCGTGATTGGCCTCGCTGGGTTGACGCGGCGGGGGAGCTAATCGCGTTCCAAGTGAGCTGCCCCAGTGCATAAGCCATTGTTATGATGGCGACGAGCAGGCGCACCCAGCGTACTCGCCGTCGGTGGAGAGCTCCGCCTCCGCCTCCCCGTGGTCCGTACCGCGCAGCGCGGTCACCACGGCGCACCCGCCCGGTACATTAAGCATCGCCCAGATGGCCAGATCAACGTCCGGCGGCCCCTGCCTGAACTCGACGCCCGCCGCTGTGGCGGTACGCAGAGAGTCCAAACTGCCCGGAGGCTTGGCACATTGATCTCCTTCCCACCAGTGGCAGGCAGCTAGCTCTCTTTCTGGACTGGATATATCTCTCCTCCGCGTGATGGATGGACTGGTGGTTCATCCTGCCTTCTCGCGCAAATGATTCCGAGTTGCTGTAGCAAAAGGCTGCAAAGTATTCCTTTCTTTTCCAGAGAAGAAAACAACGGACGATGAAACTAAATGCATCCCCCTTCAACGCGCGTTGCTTGGCTTTGGATAAAAGGAGGATGAGGACAACTTTTACTGTTAACCCAAGAATACTAAAAGCAGCGCAGAGAGCTAGGAAACGTCATTTCCATGGCGTACTCCCGCGTACGGACCATCAAATCAACAGAAATCACTAATATAGCGCACACGATGGGGCAGGGAAGGATTCGAATAATGCTATTTACCAAAAAAAAAATATTTCGAATTTAGAGATATTCTCGGGTGCAAATGAAAAATACAAAACAGATATCTACTTGATTCTGAAGACAATAAGTATCTAGCTAAATGTTTTATCGGATGTTTTAATAGAACAAAATCATTATGCATGATGTAGGGATGTAAAAATGAGTATATAGTATAGCGCATGTTGATGAAGAGACAATCCATTGAGACAACGTACATACTACTCCGTCCCATAAAAAAAGTCATACGACTCATAATGGTCAAACTTTCTTAACTTGATTAGATTTATATAAAAAAATTAACAATATTTATATTCAAATAACTTTATTACGAAAATGCATTCAATATTTATCTATTGATACTAATTATGTATCATAAATGTTAATATTTTTTAATATATATTTGGTTAAAGTTAAAAGTGTTTGATTTCTTATGAAGCAAAAAAAATGAGACTTCTTATATGACGGAGGGAGAGTTTATTAATAATTATCACACTCATTAAATGTATAGAACACTTGGTGGTGTTGGCACATTTGAAACGGGGTTGAAACGAATCTCGGCTTGCTGGTTGGTGCAGCAACGGACGTGGTCACCCTATCTGCTGCAATGGACAGGAACGGCAGAGGCTATGAGAGTGCGAGTCGGTTGAGTGGCACATGTTGGTGTCCGTTGTGCACCAAATAGGTCACACCGGATGAGCTGCGCGCGCGAAGTTCAAATGTGTTCACCAGACATGCGCGGTGCAGCACCAGTGGCCACACTGGACAGGGAACATAGAGAGCTTGTTTTGGCGTGTTTGAAGACATATATAATGCACCGAACTGTCCGATCCACCGGATCGCTCTGATAGTTGAAATGACTAGTTGAAAGTAATCGTCGAGAGAGCCATGTCCAGTGCGGGAATCAGCGGTGCACCGGGCATGTCCGGTGCCCCCGATTATGGCTGCCTTTTTCTCAATAGGTAGTCGGCCTTTGTGGGCTATAATAGAGGGGTGTCTCGGCCTTGGATGAGGTTGAGCACCTTGGGAGACTCAGTGTGCATGCTTGAGAGTCCTCTAACTCACTTATGCATGTAAGAGTGCATCCGATTATGAGTGAGTGATCGCTAGTGTGTTGCATTTAAGAGATTACAAGGTGTGGCACTAGGTGATCGAGTTGCAAGCTGGTGGTGATTGAGGTTTCCACATCCTAGATGCTTGGTGGTGTGTTCACCGTTGTGAAGCCCAGAAGAAGATTGTGTGTGGCCCCATGGGACACGCAAAGTGCAACTGTAGTAGAAACAAGGTGTGAAGAGCATCAAGTGGTCCAGATGGGCCGAGTGCTAGAGCTCATGGTGAGCACTCCATGTGAAAGAGTGTGACTTCAGGGTCACCACTAGCAAGAGGATTAGTGCCAACCTCGAGCTTGCCTCAATGGGAAGTAGGTGGTTGGCAAGCCACCAAACCTCGGGACAAAATCACCATGTCAACTTATTCATCATGTTGGTTTGCTTACTCCCAACACAAGCTTATATTTATGCATTCTTATATTGTGCTTGTGTTATTGCTCTTACGTATCAAGATTGCTTGTGTAGCATAGTTCTAGCTTTATTGTTAACTAGTTGGCTTGTGTAGCCTTACTAGTTACATTGCTTAGTTTGTGTAGCTAAATATTTATTGACCTCTTTAGTTTGGTTTGTGTAGCCTTACTATTGAGTAGTGCTAGTGAGCTTAGGCATTATACGCTTTGCTTACTAGCATGTGTAGAATTATGTAGGTGAGCTCTGCCTAACCCAAGACCATAATTTTCTTAACAATTATGATCTCTTAATAAGGTGTTTGAGAATGTAGATAGAGCGATGTAGTATTGTCTAGACCGAGTAGTTTAATTTCAAATTTGTTTTGGTTAGCCGGCATAATTAGTTTTAGAAAAGATTATTCACCCGCTCTCTAGTCCGTCATCTTGACCTATCACGTGCTCTAAGGCATGTTGAATATAGGTCTAGCTTTCCACTATAAGTTAAGAAGGGCTTTTGCAGGTTCACCAAATGAGCTAAAGAATGGCGGGCTACTTAGCTAAACCAAGTGGCCAATCCAGGTAAGGTTTGCAATCTTTCCTATTGATCAAAGGGTATATTTTCCAGTTGAAAAAGACTATTACGTTGTAGGAATTGAGAGGGACAGCCACAGAGCATGAGGCCACAACAAGTCCTAAATTATGATAGTTGTAATATTTAATCTTATTCTTGCAAGCCACCCTCTGATTAGTAGGGGATAGACATTGGGAATAGGTGCATGGTGTCGGCTCATTTGTTTCTTTGAGGCAGTATTTGAATTCAAATTTGAAACCCCTAAGTTCAAACTCGGTTCAATCTCACTAACTAGAGGATTGTTAGCTGACCAAGTCAAAGACGAAGACTACATTCTAAAGCGTGAAACCAAAGGATCCTGTCATTGAACATCATCTCTCCCTTGAACACCAGAAGACTCAGAACCTTGTTAATTTCAACCAGATGATCATAAACTAGAATTCTTGGAAATAATTCTAGGCGGTCAAAATCAGATTTCTTCAAAAAAGGGATCTAGCTTGGGAATCCACAAAGGAACTGTATTAGCCCTAGTGAGGGGCAAAGATTTGGCAGGATCAGCAAAAGATTTCAGGGGGTGCTTGCCTAGTTTAGGACTCATCTAGAATGCTTGTTCTCCAATAAAAATATATGGACTCCTTAATCCATGTAGGACCACAATTTTTCCAAAGATGGAAGGTTAACTTATAAAGTTCACACTCAAAAGAGCACAGCTTGCTCACAAAAAACTCCACATATCTTAAAGAGATAGGGAACTTGAACACTCAATCACTAAGAAGAAGCACTTTGAAATCCTTGGCCACACCACCAGTGGTGGTCGATAGGAGAACACAAACTAAAACCTTAGAGAATCATAACACACAATAGCCAAAAGCCACCACAAACCTAAAATATGTCGGCCGAGAGAGGTAATTGTCACTAAGAGCTCAAAACATTGCCAAACGATTTCATCCATCCTCAGACTAGGACCAAAATATAGGCCAGAAGATCCATTGTTGGGAGAACCTGGAAAATTGGGCACTTGCTAGTGAAGAAGCCAGAAGAATGTTAGTGGGCGTATTTTGTTTTCCTTGCTTTGGTTGTTTCACTCTCTCCTTCGAAAGTTGAGCGCCTTTGTAACTATGGGTGCCCATGAAATTTCTTCAAAATGTTCACAATATTGCTAGTTGGCTTGATTTTTATTCCGTCCTCCTCGTCATTGTTGGCGCAAAAGTTGGACACACACACCACAATACTAGAACGTGCGGATAACATGTTGTCAAAAGTTGGAGCACAAACAATCGAGCAGTGGCTAAAATGCGAGGGTTGGACAATCAACACTACGGTGTTGAAATACACATGTTGCATATATATGGGAAAATCCATGCACCAGCCAGACTGTCCATTGATGACAAACTATGCCATCCGAAATTTTTGGTGCTTTGATTTTTCTAAGGACAATGGATAATCAACACTTTTATGTTGTGAGCATTGGCTAGCTAGGTTTACGTGCAAATCGGCAAATATCTATTGCGTTTACATGACGAAGAACTACTAGTTTACAAGTAAAATAACAAAGGAACGGTTGAAACTCTCTTATGGAAGCGATCTTGTCTGAGCCAAGGACATCGGTTGGTTTCCCTAGATCATCAAGCATGCTAGGGCGCCACCCTTAGTCATCGGATCAAGAGAAGAGTAACAACATTGGGATGGAAAATATTAATTAGGTCGCTTGAGAGTAGAATAGTATTGATTTATATGTTTTGTTCAATTGGATTGTCAGGCTCTTCGCTGAAAATTAAGTTTATGCTGAATATGCTTATTACTAATACAGAACAAACCTTTGATCGATATCTAAAATGTGCAATAGTCTCGGTAAATTTTGCGTCATGGACTAATAGACGAATTAGTCCCAGTTCTATATATGGACTGGGATTAAATTCCACTACCCAAGGGCGAGCTACTTTTAGTCCCGATTGGTAACACCAATTTGGATTAAAGAGTTTCCTTTAATCCCGATTGGTGTTACTAACTAGGGACCTTTAGTTCCGGTTCGTGATCTCTTGATGGGTTGGTTCAAAAGGAAACGTCTTATTTATTGTTAGATGTGTCAAGTAGGTGGGATGGTAATAAGCTACGAGTGGGACGGTCTTGGGTTCGAAACTCACGGGACGCAATGGTAGGAGGATTTTTTTAAGTTGGGAGGACCTTTAGTCCTGGTTGTGACAAACCAGGACTAAAGAACAGATAAAAAAAACTGGGACTAAAAGCCCTTCTCAAACGGGAAAAACATTGTTTGTTTACTGAAAAGTAGTGTTGATGAACACAGTCATTCGACCATGGCTCATTATATATTTATTATGTAGAACCCGAACAAACAGGCATGGAAAGTGCAGCACTACCGAACCATCCTGGGTCTGTTCGCTTGGCTTTTCAGCCGGCTTAAATCCAGGCAGAACAGTGTTTTTCTCTCACAAGAAATCAACCAGCAGTATAATTCTGCCAGAACAGTGTATAATCTTGCCAACCGAACAGGCTACCCGTGCATGCATTTTGCACGCGCTACCTCTCTTTTGATTGCAAACAGTACTTATACTCAACAGGTTTGACGATACTACACAAATCAAACACCCCCACCCCACCAACACAAACACACTGTTATTTTGGTTGGCGCTGATCATTTTTGTTGATAGGTGCACACCAAGTTTTGCTATTTTTGGAACTGGTAGGTTTATTTATTTAACCCAAATTCACACTTCACGATTTTTTTTTGTGTCTTTGGTATCCCCTTATTCCCATTAGTTAACTTTATATACACAATGTGCAAAGGTTGCTTGGTGGCCCAACTTAATTAGATTTTAGTGGCAGACAAAATATGATGCGCACGCTTTACTATTTGAAATAAATTTAAAAAAACATTCTAGATAATTACGTTTGGTTTATTCTTAACTTACATTCGGATCGATTCCTCTCAGACTTTTATCTTAACCGGCCACCGATCAATCACCAACCCAAACATTATATTTGACCGTAGCTTGGTGGCATTTTCATAGTTTGAGGAGGTGGAAAAATGAACTCGAATAACATTTGACTGTAATTGGTTAGGTGAACAAAAAAACACACCACTTGCATCCCGACTTGGAGATGGAGGTTCTTATTGCCGTTTTGGCGCTTTCTTCCTATTAGAACTTGTTTTAGTATATGCATGACTAGCAGGGAGGTAAGTGGACTAACCCGCGAACCTATATATAGGCTTATTTTTTACGGGTTCAAACGTTAATCCGTAAAATTAAGCTTATATATGGGCTCGTGGGCTGCCACTTTGCATCCCTTAACTAGTGTGATTTACATATATATAGTGTACAAGAGTATTGCCGTTAAGTTATCCATATGATCAACAAAAGGCAATCGGGCGTGCAGATGTGAGGTCAGTGAAAGCAAAATGTGAAATCAAAGGTGCGTAGATGTATGATGTTATCGCATATTCCATGTGGTAATATATATATCTGTACCTGCACCTGGAGAGTGAAGAGAGGTGGTCCTCCTGTGAGTTAATTAGTTTTTGCCATATCCAAATATACAAAAAAAAAACCCTGTTAATATAATTCTTCAGTTAGTGTGCTGTATCCTACGCATACCAAAATATTTTGTCAATTGCATACCAATGAGCGGCGAGTGGTCATTTCGGTGGCTGATAAGCTAGCTGGTGTTATTTTTGACTGTTTCGTTATATGACAAAAAATACTATTTCGATGACAGGCGAACCAGTCGTAAAAGAGGTGTACCTACGGGCGCACAATGTCGTAGAATAATGGACGGTTCCAGAGGCGGGGACGCGAGTGGAGTGATCGGTGGCGCATGCCCGCCGCTGCTAGTGCTGATCTCCGGTAGCGTTTAGGACGCAACTAGCTAGTCCTGATCTCTCCTGGTCGCAGATGCCGACGACGTGCAGGCAGAGAGGTGGGGCCCCGGACAAAGGCGACGTTCTCGGGCGGGACCAGAGGCGGCGCGTGCGGCTCGCGCCACGCCACATGCGCGCACAGCCTGCGCAACACCCCGTCGTCGTCGTCGTCGGCCGTGCCCGTGCCCATGCGGGCCCCTACAGGCTCGTGTTGTCCCATCCCATCCCGTTGAGCACGCGGACGCGTCCCATTAGCCAATTCTCCAAACGCCTCCGCCGGCCTGTCGGGTGTCGGCTCTCGTCCACGTCTCCATCCATTCCACTACCCGCGCGCAGGCCGCAGCTTGAAGCCTGATGCATGGATTCATGGCAATAATGCTGAGTGCTGCAGAAACTACAGTATCTAGGGCAAGCTTATATGAGTTTGGTGCGTGTGGCCGTTCTGGCATCCTCACCCTCACCCTCACCCATGATCTTCCGACATGGTGCAATATCTGATTGGTGCAGTGAGTGGTATATGCTTGCGTTGGGTGGAACTGGAAACTGCACAAGATCACTTCGTTAGAAAAAACAGAATTGTTAGCATCACGTACATATAGTAGTGAAATAGTAGTAAGTCTCCCTGACATTTGTGCTTTCAATGAAGAGCTATAGGTATAGTACTGCAGATCAATGAATAGCCATATACTGTAGGAAATATAGTACAGTAGTACCAAAAAAATCGATTGGAGATTGCGAAAGCTCATGCATGCTACAACATAGTACGTACATAGTACTGTAGATCAACTCGATGACAGTTGCTGCGAGGCCGCCGAGGCGTCGGTGGAAGCCTGATCAACAGTTCGATAAACAGCGGTTTCCATGTTCTAGAACAGTGTTTAGCGCTGCACGACAGTCAAGCAAAGACAGATATCGGGCCTAGCCGCCCGTCGAAGATTTTAACGGCGCCTGCTTTCAAATCTAAGCACGCCGACCGGAGAGGAGCGCTGGACGATGCACTGCGCAGATCAAATCGATGATGACAGTTGCTGCGAGGCGTCGTCGATCGGTGGAAGTCTGATCAACAGTTTGATAAACAGCGATTTCCTTGTTGTAGAAACAGTTTAACGCAGCCCGACAGGCAAGCAGAGAGACAGACGGGTCTAGCCGTGTACTCCGTTCCTAGGAAGATTTCAGTTTCACGGCGCCTCCCCTAAGCACGCCGGTCGTCGGAGAGGCGGTGCGCTGGACGATGCATGCATATACGTGTGATTCGCTCGCAGTCGCAGGTCGCAGGTCGCAGGTCGCAGCTTCAAATCTTTGACTTCTTCACTATAGATGATAGGCTTTGCGTTGATGCATAGGGCGAGCCTGAATTCGTCAGCTGCTTAACCCTAGCTATCTGTGCAGTGTGCGTGCAGCACGCAGCACGGTCGGGTCACGGGTCCAGCTCTAGGAGTGTGAAAATATGCGTAGGTTTTGACTCGAATTAAGCATGTTCAATTAATTAAATTGATCAGAACTCCTGCAGTAAAGATTAAAGCCCGTTTCAAACGCGGGAATCATAAGAATTTTGTCAGCAAGGCTCAAGTAGTCCTTCAGGAATTCGGGCGATCCCGAGCGGGAAATGTCTGGAACAGCTGATTTTATTTCCCTTCCACTAAAAAGTGATTCACAAGTAAACACCCTATACTCCTAGGTTTAATTTTAAGTGGTTATTTTAACGGGTTCAGAGTAAGTTATTACTAGCATAATGCATAAACGTGCAAAACCCAAAGTTGGCTTCATTGAATACGTTTCAAAGATATATCATTTTTATTCATGATTTTGGAAGGATGCCATTATTATTTTATGAGATATCTCACTCACTATGCAAAAATATGCAATCGCTATCAGACCATCGTTGTGATTGTGCTAAAGCCGGCAATAATTGATTTTCACTACAAGTCTAGAATCTAGAAAATGACTGCAGAGTTATTCGTCACCCCGTAGTGAAGACATATATCATTGTTGGGTGAAGTCACAAACTGATAGTGATAAGTACAATATCATTGTCAGCTCAGGCTATGACTCTGCAGTGATACATCACTGTCGGTTAATAGCTTGATGGCGCAACAATGGCATGAATATATCACCATCAGGTTATTTGTTGACGTGAAGTATTCTTTATCGTTGCATCCACCTAATCGCTCATTGATTGATTCTTCGTCGAATCCACCTACAAACATATACGTTCGGATGCCTCCATGGACAGATGAGGTACCCTGTCGTCCGCTTGTATGTAGGCCAACACACGGGGGCAGACCCACAGGGTATGCTTGGTCCACGGCATACCCTGTGGGCAGCCATGTAACACTTAGCTCTATCTTATAATTTGTTAAATAACATGTCTTGTAATTAATAACAGTATGTAATGTTAGCTCAGTGGTAAAGCTTATGCTCTTTGTTTTTATATATATGTTCCATATGAGATAATTGTTCTTTAGATATCATATTTTTTTATTTAATTGTTCTTTAGTTTTAAATATCTTATCTTTTACTCCCTCTTAATATTAATAACTATATAATTTGTCCTTTGTTTTCTAGTTTTTTATCCGATATTGTTGTGCTCCGTAAGATAATATACTTTGTCTTTTAGGTTTTATATTTTTTATCGTCTTTTTGTTGTGTCCCATGAGACCTCATATTTCATTATTTTTATTTTTTCATTTCTTTATCCCTCTAGATATTATAACTATAAACAATATACTTTATTCTTTATTTTGCAATTTTCTCATCCCATCTTGTTGTGAGATACGTCATGAAATGGAATGGAAATTGATAGCTATGCATGACATGAAAATTGGTAGCTATGTATAGTGGCTTGTGCGCACTCCAAAATTAGTCGTGAATCACAAGATCGTTTGCCCGAGAGTGGTTCGTAGTTGATCAACATTATTATTAGAAGATAACATACCATGTGATATTTTTAATAAAATTTAATTCATATGGTTTTACCGAATTGCATAAGAAATTTTTATGAGGCATACCCTACGTACGGTAAAAACTTAGGTCCGCCACTGCCGGCAACACAGATCCAGTATGTAATGCTAGCAAGCTCATTTGCTTCACCAATTGTAGTCTCAATATATGTCATCTCATGTGGGAAAAAGTCCTCAACATACACCTCCTATTCTAGTTAAACTGGTGCATATATATAAGAGGGGCTATAAGAATGTTCGTGAAGACGAAGCCACACTGAAGTTAGGGCCCACTGGCCACATTGAGCCAGCAGCATTGGCTCATTACTGCTCGCGGGCCTAGTGGCTCCTCCACCCCCTCTAACATGTTTTTGCATCGTCAACAAACACTCGGGTGCTAAAATTATTGTGAGCTGGTTATACTACAATGTGTTTGTACACTTCAATTTTAAGATTGGTATAGTTGTACTCCTCTGTCACAAAATAGAAGTCATTCTCACTTTCCAAGAAGTCAGTTTTTTAAACTTTAATCAATTATATATATAAAATATTAATATATATAGTATATAATTAATGTCGTTAGATAGATCGTTAAGTATATTTTCATAATAAATTTATTTGGAGATATAAATATTGCACGTATTTTTTATAAATCTATTGTCTTCTATTATGAGACAGAGGGAACCTTTTTTCTAAAAAAAAGACTTTGTTATTGTATATGTAAATTTATTAAGTCTTTGTTATCCTATGTTTTATGTACCCTAAATCTTTCTGGATTCACGTGCCATAGACATGTATATTGTTGTCCAAGAGTTTCTGAATCATTTAGAATAATTCACTATTTAAAAGTTTAAATTACTTTTTGCGTGCCTATGGAAATAAACTCAAAATTGAATTGCGTGTACCTCCATTAAGAATGAAAACAATGCAAAAATATATATATTTTTGGCATATACACCTATTGTATCAATTGTCTTAGAGGTAAATAAAAAATCAATTGTTTTATGAGGATAATTTGACGTTATATGTCCATATTGTCACTGATTAATTTATAGTAATAACTAAAAGTGATCCAAAAAATCTAAAAAATTTAATGGAAGCATAGTTTTTGTGTATATGGTTTGCATTAAATTTCCAAATGATTTTAATATAGGTTACATATACATCGTTTTGAAAAAGGATACACCTCATCTATTAATTAAGACGGGTCACAAAAAATTTAGAATAGTTCCCCGAGTATTTACTAAAAATTTCTAATCTACCTTTACTTTTTTCACAAGATTAATGAGCTTTTTTCCTATTTATTGAGCATTTTTTATCATTGTCAAGTCATAATATTAGCATTAGGACAATAATTGAGATACTATTTGCCTGGCAATGAAGATTGCTTTCACCGCTGGATCAAACTATGAAGCGACAGTAATATAACACTACCGGTTAGAACCAAGAACCGGTAGTTACATATTGATCATCATTGTCGGTTGATAACATGAGCTGACAGTGATATGATGAACTCATTGTCGGGTTTTTGCTTGACATGGCAATGTCATAGCTACAGTATAAAACCCCAAGCTCCTTACTCCTCACGCCCAGCCCAAGCACACCCATCCAATAAGGAGGCGTCTTTCCCCACCTCCTTTCCATTGTTGTCGCCATTTTTCTCCAAATTGTTCATGGGGAGACTTGGGTTTTTATTGGATTGACATGATCTCCTTGCTTTAACGTAGGTAGGTTTGTAGCTGGTTTTGTTGGTTATATTGTCTTTGATTCTCATGCTTATCTTTATCCAATTCAGAGAGCATTCTTCGTGAAGGCATTTGAATTTTGTTGAATCCATTTTACTACTGGTAATTTAAGGTTAGTACCTATGTGTACCCATTTAATTAATGTGTAGCTAGCTAGTTTGCTTCATTAGATTGATTTTGATTCTTGTGATGGTTTACCCCTTCAATGTCTTTTATCCTAATTTTGGGGCTAAACTGCCCTCGTCTCTTTCCTTCCTCTCCCCCTCTGATCCCCTCTTTGTCTCTCATGCTCAACCTTCATGACAAACTGGCCATGGGCACAATGGCCTAGCTACTTTGGGAGCAACGGCTGGTGTGTGGTTGGCGTGAACGCAGTGATGGCCAGGCGAGTAGGTTTGGTGTGGCACTTCAGGCCAGTGCATGTGGACTAGCAAGAAGGGCGTGTTGCCATGGTGACGGACCGGTGAGCAACATGAGGCGCATCAGCAACGGGTAGGGTGGCATGAGCGTGGCCTCTATGCTCAGACATGAGTACACATCTGGCCATGCCTAGGCGACGGTGAGATTGTACAAAGCAAGAGAGAGGAAGAGGCAGAAGAAGAAGACGATGAGGGCAATTTGGTCGAAAAATTCTAATAGATGCATGAAAGAGGTATATTTTGAAGATTTTTGAAATTTTAATTGTGTGCTTTCAATATCTTAAATAGTGATGGTATATCTCCAAAACGTGACACAAATAATGGATGTATCCAATCAACCTTCAAACTTAAAACTAGCATAATAATGCATAACGATGCACACCTTGTAGAGTTGTATGGTTCACGATTTTACAGCAAGACGCTTGATAAAAGACAACGGAGGAGATACAGTATAAATTTGGCAAGCATTGAACCGCCAAGAGACTACTCCCTCTATTTTAAATTATAAGTCGTTGTGAGTTTTCTAGATACATGTGCCCTACATTAGTTCGGATTTTCTATAATACATAGTTTTACTTTGTGCCTGGATATACATTATGTTTATGTATCTAAAAAAATACATATTTGAAACCTATAGCGTAACTTTTATTATTTATTTAGGTATATTCTAAATTTAGATACATAGTAGAAACAATAAAATAGAATTACTTGTAATTTGAATTATCCCCGACAACCTCACCCTCTTGCTTGATCAGCTGGAGGTTCATTGGCAGATCCGTCTAGCGGAGAGCATATGTTTACGGGCCTATTTGGATTATCCCCTCAGTTTGCCTCACCTTAGCTGCGGGCCTGTTTGTATTGGCCCCTCAATTTGCCACACCAAAGTTGCGGCAACCAAAAATATGGCGAACGTAGGGAGCCGTCCAAAGTCCAAACACAGAGCTAAGCTAAGCTGTGGCTAGTTGTGGAAGCAATACAAACAGACCCTACATCTTCGCGTATTTATTCATAGATCGCAATAAACATACACCAGTAATAGCGGCTAACAGCTTCTTCTTGTTGTATTTTACTATCTTCGTCCAAAAAGACATACAGTTCTAGTTTGATTCAATTTGTGAAAAAAAAAATATTACTATTTAAGTCACTACGTAGATATAATATTAAAAAATGCATAAAAAACCTAGTAGTATTTGTTTATTATTATATATAAGCATTAGTATTTTTATATAGATTTAATCAAACTTAAAATAGTTTGACGAGTACTATTTTGGAGTTCTATTTCTCTTTTAAAAGGAGATAGCAGTCCACAGTATCACAAACATATACAGAATTGGTTCCAATCAGTACAGCTTGAAACTCATATATTTTTTTTTATCGAACACGCAGGAGAGCTGCGTATCTTTATATTAAGAAGAGAAAAGGGGCAAGAACCCTTACAGAAAACACTCACACACTTAACACACGCACCACTTTCTAAGTAACAGACCAAATACACCTCGTCCTACTGTCTATCATCAGACTCAAGAGAAGAGAAAGCTTCTCGAGCCTTTGCAATATTCCAGTAACGTTGTTCCTCGATTGCAACCAACAAGGCGTCTGCCAAGCTAGGAGGATAGCCATAAAAAACACATCGGTTGCGATGATTCCAAATTGTCCATGCCCCAAGGATGATGAGCGAGTTGAGCTCCTTTTGTGTGAACCATCCATTCTGGACTCTGCTTTGGCCCACCACTCATCAAAGGAGGGTTCATCATGTTGTGGCGAAAGGGCCTGCAGACCCACTCTCCTTAGCAAGGCAAACCAGAATTCTTGTGCAAACACACACGACATTAACAGATGATTGATAGTCTCTTCTTCTTGATCACAATGGGGGCAACTAGCAGGATGCAGGAGACCTCGACGAGAAAGCCTATCTGTTGTCCAACACTTGTTATGTGCAACTAACCACATAAAGAAGCGGCATTTACCTGGGGCCCAAGTTTTCCAAATACGCTTCCAAGGTCCGAATTCAATGGAACCAATGAAGAAACTCTTATATGCAGATTTTGCCGAGTATTGGCCTGATGCTGAGAGGCACCAGATATGAGTATCTTCCACCCCAGGCTGTAGAATTACCTCCGAGAAGATGTCTCATAGCTCAAAAAATTCGGTGATGATTCCCAGTGTGAGCTCCTTGGATATCAGCAATCCAGCGATGGTTAGTGAGGGCTTCCAGAACAGTCCTCTTATTGGCTCGTCTCTTGCTAACGGTGCCAAAGATTTGTGGAGCGAGGTCAGCCACACATTGTCCATTAATCCATCTGTCTTTCCAAAATAATGTGCGAGCACCATCACCCACTTCTGAAGTGATTGCCGCGGCGAAGAGAGCTTGAACTGAATGATGAACCTGTACAGGAAAGATGGACCATGGTTTGTTGGGCTCAGTCTTCTGTAACCACATCCATCTCATTCTAAGTGCCCTGCCCAACCTTTGCAAATCCGATATTCCAAGCCCTCCAAGCTCTCGTGGTCGGCAAACCTTGGGCCATGTCACAAGACAATGTCCCCCTTTCACATCTTTGCGCCCCCTCCAGAGAAATCCCCTTCTTATTTTATATATTGCCTTGAGGGCCCATGCTGGAAGGTCCAGGGCCATTGCCAAATAGACCAAAGTTGAGGTGAGTACAAACTGGACCAGAATTCTTCTTCCAGCTCGAGAGAGCAAATCTGCTTTCCAACCAGGAAGCAAATCTGCAATTCTGTCAATTAACGGCTGGATTTGTGCTCTAGTTAATTTATGCAAAGACAGAGGTATACCAAGATACTTGTATGGGAAATCCAGAATTTCATATGGCAGGCTATTATGCAGCATCATAATATCTGTCTCTGAACATTGGATGGGAAAAGCATTGCTTTTTTTTGTAAATTGGTTTTAAGTCCAGAGGCTTCCCCAAAAAGTTGCAGAATGTCAAGGATCAAACTGATGTCACTAGAGGTGGGCCGAAGAAATAGAACCACATCATCTGCGTACAATGAGATACGATGGGACAGACACCTAGTTGCAAGGGGCTGCAGAAGACCCTCAACTGAGGCCTTATCCACTAAATGAGCAAGTACATCCATTACCAAAATAAAGAGCATGGGGGATAACGGATCGCCTTGTCGAAGTCCTCGCTTGTGAGAAATCACCTGACCAGGGACCCCATTTAGTGTCACCTGTGTTGATGAAGATGCTAGAAGTCCACAGATTATGTCACACCAAATGACACCAAAACCCTTCTTCCTCACGACTTCCACAAGGAAAGGCCAGGACACAGAGTCAAAAGCTTTCATTATATCCAGTTTAAGGAGAATTCGGGGCTGCTTCTGCTGGTGGAGAAACCTTGCCATCTGCTGGACAAGCATGAAGTTATCCTGGATGAATCTCTTTTTTATGAAGGCACTTTGACTAGTAGAAACCAACTGACCAAGATGAGAGGCCAGCTTATTTGCAAGGATTTTTGTGATCAATTTAGCAAAGCTATGCACTAGACTTATAGGCCGAAAATCCTTGACACTCCTTGCATCATCCCTTTTGGGCAGCAAGGTAATATAAGCTGTATTCAGGGTTTCCAGGTTTCTGAACTTTTTGCTTCCAATGGCAGAAACAGCAATCATGATTTCTTGCTTTATAATTGGCCAGCAAGTCTTATAAAACTGACCTGTGAACCCATCAGGTCCTGGCGCTTTGTTGCTCGGCAGTTGGAGGACAGTTCTCCACACTTCATCCTCAGAGAAAGAAGCATCAAGTTGCCCAAGCTCATGGGTTGTGATGTTTAGCTCATCAAGATTAATTGTCTGGTTTCTATCCACACTAGTCTCAATCAGATCATTGTAGAAGTTATAGATTGCTGCTGCCTTGCTGTCATGATCAGTGATCACTTGGTCTTCATGAATCAGCTGAGCAATGAAATTCTTGTTCTTACGGTGTCGAGCATGAAGGTGAAATAGGGTAGTGTTGGCATCCCCATCACTAAGCCAATTAATCCGAGAGCGACATCTTGCAATTGTTCGTTGTAGAGAGGAAAAGACCAAGGAATGTTTCTTTAATTGATTATACAACCATTTCTCACTAGATGACAGAACTCTGATATCCTGGCCAATCTCTAGCATATGTAAGATTTCTCTTGCTAGTCCAAGCTGAGTACTAACATGTCCAATCTTTTTTTGACTCCAACTCTGTAGTCCCTTGGCAGTTGCTTTGAATTTTCTTGATAGGGTCTCAAAGGGGCAGGAAACAGCAGGAACAACATTCCAAGCTGTCTCAACCACACCCTGAAAATCATCCTGTTTGGGCCAAAAAGATTCAAAATGGAACCTAGGTTTCCCAGCTTTACAATCTGTTAGCCCAAGGACCAAAGGACAATGATCCGAATCTTCAGACGCCGCACTTTGCAGGAGGCAGTCAGAGAAGAGCTGTTCCCAATCAACAGAGCACATGACTCTATCAAGCTTAACCATTGTTGATGAATCTTGCAAGTTGGACCATGTAAATTTACGGCCATGAAGAGGTAATTCTTTCAAGGACAAATCATTGATCAGCCTTCTAAATCTTCCCATCATACCACGGTTAAGGTTACTGTTATTCTTATCTTCATCTATGTAAATGAGATTAAAGTCTCCAAGTATCACCCACGGTCCAAGGCAAGCAGCACGAATATCTCTTAGTTCCTGAAGAAACAAGATTTTATTTTCATTGCCTTGCGGTCCATAAACACATGTGAGCCACCAGGCCTGACCACTTAAAGATCTAAACTGAATTGACACACTATGGGCATCGACTCTAGTTGCAATAGCAGGTCCAAGAGCATGGCGCCATGCTACCAGAAGACCACCACTTGCACCAACAGATGGCAACGCTAAAGAATGATCGAAATCAGACCCAAGTGAGGAAAGCAGGGTTCACCGTGATACTTGCTCCATTTTTGTCTCTTGGAGACAGACAATGTCTGCTCTGACAGCATCAACAAAGGTGCGAACAGAGCTCTGGCGTGCTACAGAATTGAGGCCGCGTACACATTCCAGGTTACAATTTTGGAGGGATTCATCTTGATAATGGTGACAAACGACCAAAGAGGAAGACCATAATCAAGTCATCAGAGCTCCCTCATCAGGAACTCTCCATCCGAACAGAGCTGCCAGTGCTTGGATATGAGAGGCCGAGAGAGGCTGGGTGAAGAATTTGGTGTATTCATCAATGGCCTGATCATCAATACCCTCCTGTTCACCAATGATGTCCAGCGATCTCATGACCCGCTTCTTGAAACGAGAGGGGGCAGACTGTCTTGGAGATTTAGCTCTAATGCCCGCAATACGACGACTACGACGAGGAGCTCCCGGTGGTAGACGTTGTTTCCTTCTAGATATACAAGGGGTTGGGAGGAGCTCCCGGTGGTAGACGTTGTTTCCTTCTAGATATACAAGGGGTTGGGAGGATTTTGCTCGTATTCTTGCTGAGTCGCTTGATGAATTCCTTGCTTGCGTGTCGTGGAGAACATGTTGAGGGGGCAGGTAGGTTGCTGACCTGCCGCCGCTCATATATCACCAATGATTCCTAGCCACAGACCAGATGCAACCTTTCTTGTCCAGACACGCTTCCACAACCCTAGATGCTTTTGCTTAGACGACCCTTCACATTGCGAAAAGCCACCTTGCCGCCGACGAGCATTGCCATAAAGTTGAGCCTTGACCAATTCGAAAGATCACTTGGTGTAGTTGAAATAACCGAGCGGTCACAAATTTCGGCCGACAAGCATTTGCGGTCACAAATTTCCAATTTCTTCTCAAACAAGGACTACATTCAAACAAGGCAATGTTTTTATTTACAGGTCTGTTTTTGCTTCACTTTCTCAACTGCATTTCCCTGAGATATGCTGCTACCCAAACAAGGCTATCTGACTCATCTATCAATCACAAGAAGGAAGGGAAATACACTGACCACATACTTACAGTAGATAATAACTGGACCTAATGACAAAATGCTCATCAGCCACCTTTCCATGCTTTTGGTTAGACATGATATACTTGTATTTCCCCATACATTGTAGACCTTTTTTGAAGTGCAAACCTCAATCAGCTTAAAGTTGTGATCGAGACTAAATGCACAGCATGACAGAACCCACATGTACAAATTTGTAATGTTAAGCTGAGTTAGTGAGGTTTAAACATCATATACAGGCATGCGCTCTTCAATTGGCACACGGCAGATTGGACACTTCTTGCATTTCTCAGCACAAGACCTAATACAGAAAATACATCAGAATCAATATGTAACAATTTCAAGCATTGCTTAGCTAACTAGGAAGAGTATATATGAAAATAACAAAAGAGACTTAAACATACTTGCATAAAGTTCTGTGCCGGCAGGGAAGTAGCACCATGCATATCTCCCCCTCGTAGCAAATCCTACAAAGAACTTTCTCCTAAAACAACAAGAAAAAGATGACTGTCAACAGAAATGATGATTAATTTACAAGCTACTATCTATGACCCATATAAAAGGTAATAACTATCTGTAAGTAATGGCATTAACACATTCCTTAACGAAGTCAACAGTTTAATTCCCAAAGTATTATCATTAGAATCAGGGTTACACTGCCTAAGGTCCCTATTGTTGACCGCTTGGACCTAAATGATTCCTTCAGTGTAAGGGGCTAAGGGCCCATATGAAGTGAATATGCTTAAGATGGAAAAATAAGAATGCAGTCACAGCAAAGGGCAATACATTTTGAAGTCTTTCGTATTCCTGTTTGGTACACTTGGTAATTTCAGATTGTTCTCCCAACGCTGCCTGTAGCCTCCAAACCTGAAAGTAGGCAAGTGGGAAGTTAATGTCTGTGATGATGTGAACTGAAACAAATGTCTTGAGATAATAATTCTGGAACAAAAATTGATTATATCATGTAACCTCTTCTGCAAGGTCCTTTTTAGGCATTTTCCTAACCACCTCTGGTGGATAGCCACAAAATGTATTGTACCTTCGACCAAAGAGTAAATAATCAGCACATTATCTAAGCATGCAGCAAAACAAGAGTAGCAACGGATTGAGAAAATTAACAAAATTTAAATGAATAGTAACATACCCAGTAGATTCAGTATAAAATAACCGGGCCTGCTCTTCCTTGCTCCCTTCATCAATAGACCACCAACCAAGAAGCCTGCATAACACATGGACAGAAAAGCTGCATAGTTAAAGGCCTGCATTAGGGTAAAATGCTACTCTATGGTTCAAGCAGGGCAAAAACACATGCAAGAAAAACAGATACAAAATTCAGCTCATTAGATACTAGATGGTACCTTGAACCATGATGAAGAAAAGCAAAGCAATCGCGAACTTTTGATGAGGCTGTAAGGTAATTAGGACTAACTGGCCCATTACGCAATAGCAGAACAACCTTCTCCACTAATCTTGCTAGAGAGAAAAGGACACCAGCACCTTGCAGAATAAATAGTGGCGAGAAAAGAGCAAATATTGGGATGTAGCGAGCGCTTGTTGGTGTGCCCTGAAATAAAATAATACATGTAATGAGAGTTTGAAGCTCATTATTGATCAGTTAACAGAGAACAGCCAGTGAAACTTATCAGGTAGTTGCTAGCAGTTTCCAGGCTTGGGACAGTTTGCCACATAAAAACTAATTAAACTTGGCCAAAATTTATGACTTATTTTCAGCTTTTCCAGCTGTTTGAATAAAACTGTATATCACAATGATTGTCAAATAGTTTTTTGACCTATTCAAATAATGTCATGAGATTGTTTTTAAAAGAAACAAAAAAAACTTGCAATTTCATCCTTCTACAATTCATTAAACCAAATGTTTCCTATGTGCCACAAGACTGAGATGGAACATACCTCCAACCGCATACAAAGCAATACTTGGAAAGCCACAAGAGGTATTTTCATTACATGGCCCCCAATATCAGGGAGACCACAAAGCCTCTCTTGTTCGTGATCTTCTAGTGATGGGAGGACAAGACCACTTTCCCAATCACGGTATCTAATTGCCGCTGATGATGAGCTAGCCTCCCCATGAGTGGGAGACTTATGAATCATGGGATTAAACCATCTTGTACAGACAAGAAATGCAAAGCATTCCGCAATCCTGGATAACCAAGGTGCCAAATTAGACTAACTGAAATCTCATAACAAGGAATAATGCCACTGCAACAAGTCTCACCCATAATTTATAAACAAATCCCACCATCCCAAAGCACCAACATCACCTGCCATGTGCAACAATGCGTTATTACAAAAGCATTGCACAATAAAAGTAAAAGGGACATGAGAGAGAGAGAGAGAGAGACTTTGACATTGTGAAACTTAAAACAGTTACTTGTTCAATTGATTTCACAAGCAATAAAAGGAAAGACTCTTCTATTTCCAAATACTATAAAAAAGTTGTAATAAACAGTCATTCTAGTCAAGAAGAAATAATGCGACAAATTCTAAGGATTCAAATTAAGGAACCCTAGTGAGGAGATCAGTTTTGTAAGTAACGATTGGAAGGCAACCAAGGAAACTTACCAGACAGCTTGAGAAGGGTGAATGTTGTAGCAGCTATAAGAAACACCATTGAAATTGCAACCCAAAAATGCTGGTTACAAAAAGGTTAAACATAATAAGATAAATGTCTAATATTGTATTATAGTCAGTTAAAATGATGCATTCTGGAATCTGGATCATCCAAGCTACTAGTAAGACCTAATACAAAAGAGCAAACGGTTGGAAACATTTAATGCTTCTAATTATGATGAGGGGTAGAGGTGATGCTTTAGATTGATTAGTAATTAAGCATTCGTATGAAATGCAAAAAGAAAACTGTAACTGGAAAAAATATCAAAGAGCAAACAAACATGTCTGGAAAAAATACAAGCCCTAGGCTCCTGGCAAAAGCTTGTTCTTTCAATTAGACAAACTCAATATGTTACAACAATGATGAATTTATATATTTGTTCATTGTATCAGTTTGCAACGGTTGCATCAGAACTAGCTCAACACAGCATACACCTGCCCAAAAGTGCTTAACTGATACTATAGCACAGCCATGGAAGACATCACTGTATCAGTTTGCAATAGTGCATCAGAACTAGCTCAACATAGCTTACACTGGCCAAATGCTTAAATCATACTTTAGCAAAGTGATGCAAGACATCTGAACAGTTAGTCCGATATTCTTGTTTTATCCTAATAATCTTTTGGATAATGTCAATATATAGCATCATATATTAGTCCTCCGTATTCAACTGTGTAGTTGATTTGTGGGCAATACTCTATTCCATTACCAAAGAGTCAAATGAATCCCAATATATTGCATGACTCAAATTTTCCTGGTTAAGTGATACTCATAATTTAAAGTTCATTTTTTTACAGAACAATGGGCTGCAATTCAAATCAACATAGAAATTGTGCCAAAAGCAGTCAGATCCACTAGTATGAGACTTACAGGAAGTGTCTCCCAGATAGCTTCATCACTCATGCTTTCCTCATCTCCAGGCATTAAAGCTCTACACATTCTGAACAAAAAAAGAACATGCCAAGAAATGCATACACATCAATGTCCATAGTGACTATAATACAGTAACCCTCCAAAAGTAACAAATAATAATTTGTTTTTCTTTGGACAATGAGGTTCACAATTTGGACAGAAAAAGATAAAGAGGATTCTAACAATGATCTGAATGTGTGCAAACACAGAAGTGTGAAGTTATACCACAGTATTATGGCACAAGCAGAACAGTTTAACATACAGAGGATCTTTTGAATTGATTATTTTTGTAATGCTGTCAAAAACAATGTTAGACAAGCCATCAATGTAGATTATGTGTCATAAGTTTTCCAAGCCTAACATTTAACTTTGCAGGCAATGGGGTATAAAGGCTTACGCAGTAGAATCAAGGGGTAGCTTAAAGATTTGCTTGGCGAGAAAAATACAAGTTCATACATTAGACTGGTGAGGATAGACATAAATGCTTCCACTGAAATACAAGTTATGATATAATCTTTTTAAAGATAGTTTTTACCCAGCATAGATAATTGAGAGCCTTATAATTGGTTCAGAAGAAAGCTCAAGCTAAAACACCATGATGAAGGAAGAATAAAAATAGGCAATTCACTTTTTTAATACCATGCTATACTGCATGTAAACTTGCATTGGTATATGAGGGATTTGACCATTTATCACCAAGATAGTTTTAAGGCCAACATACATCTTTCTTTCTTAGATATAATGTGGCAAATGAAAAAGCTAGCACAGCAAGAAACTGTTGGAACTATGGATGTTGAAAGACAACACAAGTTGCTGCTTCCACGGACTACGGGTCCAATAGATATTTAAAAGACCAGGTAGGTCAATTGTCTACAGCAATTACAAAAATAGGCAAAGTAAATTACTCCCTCCATTCCAAATTACAAGATGTTTTAGATTTTCTATATACATAGCTTTTGCCATGTACTTAGATATACACTATGTCTAGATACACACTAAAAACAATATATCTAGAAAAGCCAAAACGTCCTATAAGTTAAAATTGAGGGAGTACATGACAAGATATATCATAACAGTTGAAATCATACAGAATTGAACTAAAACTTCAAAACTATTTCATTACAGTGACTCAATCTAACAAGCCACAGGAAAGAAAAGGCAATAGCTCAAATTCGTTACCTAAAATTGTCAATAAGGATAATTGCTTCAAAGGCCAACAGAGGAAGGAACACAACCTTCAGATCAACAGATGGATGATTTCTAACTGGGCAAACACAAAGGAAAAGAAGTGTAAAGATTACAAAGCAAACAGAACAGAGAAATTTAACATGCATCCCAGATTAAACAGTTCTAGGAATCTCAATAGGGTGGCCACTGGAAAGGTTTCGTTTACCCAATGGATTCTGACCCTACCTCTTATGCTTTCAAGATATATGCAAAGCAACAGCTCGAACGCAATTAGTAAAGGCGCTGCAACAATCGAATGACATGGTGCCCACTGCAAGCAAAAAAAAAAACATATCAGCCTAATTGGATGCAAAAATGAACAATGGTAATGCAAACAGTGAGGACGTCAGTTTTAATAGACGAGCCAGTATGTGAATCTCACATGACGGCCATGAGGCAATGAAGGGGCAGGCATTGAAAACCTTCCGCGTGCAACAATACCATGAAAGAGCCATAGTGGAACGAATATTATCCTACATGATCAAAGTAGCATCATTAGCAACTCATAACATCTTCACCATTGTCCATTTATAGTAGCTGTCAGTCTGTCAGAGTAATCTATAATTCGGTATTACCTAATTCTAGCTAGAAGAATTTTTTTTTTTCGTTTCCTTTGGCACATCAGAACAGTGCCTAAAGAAACAAATTTGGCAGGAAATCTACTGCCTATTATCCTAGTACACAATACCGAATGAGGAAATGCTGGCCGGCATCAGCTCGATTATAACTGGGGTCACTGGCAAGCATCAATTGCATAGTAGCAACAACTCTCAACATTCATCTGAGCCCCAGACAGGTAGCTGAATTACACGACCAGCGGAGCAGATTAGACCAGCACCAGGTACCAGCAGCCAACCCTGAATCGTACGAAACACTCAAAAAAAAGCGAGCACAGGAATCGGCCGATTCCAAAACCACATCTGCAAAACGCAGGAGAGACGCTCTCCCACCCAAATCACAACGCAACCCAACAACTCGAAGCCCCCTACCAATTAGATCGAATCGAAGCGGGGGACGGGGAGGGAGTCGGAGACGCGGAGGCTAGGGTTTAGAGCGCGTACCACCAGGAGTACGTGGTGCGTCCGTCGACCCTGAGCGCGAGGAAGAGAGTGAAGCAGAAGAGCGCAGAGTGCGCCGCCGCCGCCTGCGCCGTCTTCCCGACCGCCGCCCACGTGTGCCCCCGCCGCCGCTGCATGTCTCCTGGCTGCTCCCTAGGCCCCGACCCGACGGGAAAGCCAAATCTCCCCCTCGTCCGCCGGCTCCTCCGCTTCCTTGGACTCGAGACGCTCGGCGGTGGGTCGGAGACTCGGAGGAATGGGGGATAAAAGTAAAGTAAGGAACAAAGGGTACAGGGGTTTCTTCTCTCTCTAGTGTATTGATGGAGTCATCAAGTATGATAGGAAGGACGATTCCATTCTGCGCTCTCTCTCTCTCTGCGCTTTTCCGTAATGGAGGAGTACTAGTATAATCTAGCAGTAATCTATTGCCGAGCCGCTGTTCATGGAGATTGGAGAGAGCCGGCCGGAGGGGATGGATCGGTTTGGATTGGATTGGGTAGGGTCGGATCGGGTCAGAGACTCAGAGGGACCGAGGGGAAACGCCGGCCGCGCGCCTGGTGTTTGGACAAGCCGACGAGCTGGATATTTTTTTTCCCGCAAGGTTCCACCAACTGTAGGAGTATTTTTTTTTTTTTACTGCGACTTGGTGGCTCCGCCCGCGGCCCGCCTCCGGCGTCCGGCCCCGCTTTGGCGTCGCTTGCGCGGCACACCCTCCCGCCACATTCGCCCGCCCTACACCGGTTCACGCCCGAGACGGATCAATCGCGGGGAATATATGCAAACCATAATACAAGTATTAAGTATGTTATATGCAAAAAATAATAAGTATACCGTATTTCGCTATCGTGCCGGCTGTAGGTAGGCACAGCCGCACAAGAGATACTAGCTAGCTGATGGTTGGTGGACGCCTTGGTGGTGGTGCGTTCAGCTTCGGCACATCCTGATCCTGATGGGACGACGGCAACCGGCCTTTGAACCAATCATTCATGCGGAGTCATCGCAGGGCGGTAGTACCGTACTGTCTAGTCTACTGGTCTGTTAGGGAGGCGTTGATAGTAGCCTGATCATGGGAAAAATGCCCAACCGTGCCTGATGTATGTCTCCCTTTCAATTTCCATTTATGGATCGGAGAGGTACAGGTGCAAGATCTGGGACAAGTGTGGAATTCAAAGAATTTCAGGAAGCTTGATCGTGATGTCATCCTTGAAAACTATGCTCTCTGTCTCTGGAACCAACTAGTCAGTGCTACGAGCGCACGTTGGTTATCTCGTGATCTCGTCGCATACTCGCATCGTCACGGATTTGCTAGTGCCTACTGTTCGGCTTTTGCAACAAAAGTTACCATGGTTTGATTAATCAAAAAGGTTGACTAATCTGGAATAGTTGTTTGGTCGTTGCAGCAGCATGTGGAAGCATTACTTTCCATCAAGCTAGATCTCACACCATATAACACGCTAATGACAAATAATAAACAGCCTGCTTGGATTAATAATCTAATTGTCATCCAAACATGTTAGAATGTGAGATGGATGGACTATTATGATCAAAACGTTACATTACAAAAATTATACAACCTACCTTAGACCTGTTTTATTGGTGATTGGGAGTATTTTTCACTTGAAATAAGAGCATGTTTGGTAGGGATTCTGATTCTAGTAGAAACGTTTCAGATCCAGATTTTCTAAAGAAACGTTTCAAATGGAGAATCTGAATCACTAGACCATTTGGCTGGAGAATCAAAATCACTACGAAACTACGTTTTAGGTGATTCACGATCCTAGACAGAAAAATGAGAATCACCCGGAACCGTTTATTGCAGAAATGTTCACCTGTGTGCTGTTTGGCTTGGATTTTACCAATTCTCTTAAGAATCGGAACCGATTCACGGTGCCAAACGCACCCTAAGAATGATCCACCATATACTATATAATTCAAGAATCCAAATATTCTCATTACTATAGTCACAATTCATATTAATAATATCAAAAAAAAAATCATATTAATAATAATCATATGTATAATCTAGATTGTAATAATCCAGCTATGATTCAAATGGGTCCAAAGTACAGCAAGATTCATTAGACATTCTCACTCTCTATCTTTGGGTAACGAGAAATTCAAAATAGATGATGCATATATTGGAGATCGAATAAAGATATTGTTTGAGGTATTTCTATATAAAATCTCTATTCCTATAAAATAGGAAGGATATAAAGAGTCTCTTAAAATTGTTTCTAAGTTTGTTTTAAGATGAGCTTGTATTCTAAAACGTGCCAATCTCAAGCTAGAACCAAACCTCTCATAAGCCAACTGTAACTATGTGACGTGTGTATACACATGTATTCAAGTTCTATTGTTCAATTATATTGCCGGCTATATTTTTCAAGTTATATATGGCCCACAAATGGACAATAACTTAAGGCCAATTACTCGATCTTGTTCTAGTTCATCCCATTAGTTTGGGTAGGGTAGTGTTTGGTGAAGAACAAGTTGAGATTTTAAATTAATCACGGTAATCTTGTTTCCCAAGGATTGGATGTTTAGCTCTATACTTTTAAGGATGGATTTGTTTATGTCATTATAGGACTTGGGGCCACACATCACATATCAGGTGGGTGGCTGCATCATCTGCATCAATTTTCTTTTCTAAACTCATCCAACATTCAAGAAAATCTTTCTCTTTTTTGCGACCAAACAAATCTTTCTATGTGAGAGCCACTTCATTACTCTTCTCATCCTTCACTCAAATAACCTAGAGAGTAGAGAGTGAAATGCATCGTGGATCTCTAAATTTCCTCAATTTTCTTTAGGGTCCATGCAGGGATGAATAGTAAGAAATTAATCCTGATGCGCAACTCTAGAACTCACTACGTCAAAAAACTTAACAGTGACGGGCGATTTTGGTTTCCCGCAGCGGACAAACGTGTCCGTCGCGGTGACAAGGTCACGATAAATCGTGGCCTCACCACGGCGGGCACATTTGCCCGCTACGGTTAATCCTTCGAAAAAATAAAAAAAAAAGAAAAAACCCTAGACGGCCCGCCGAGCCCATCCACGTGCCCATGCCGCGCGCCGCCACGACCCCGCGCACGCGTCGCCGCTCCGCTGCTGCTCCGCGCCGCTGCTCCGCGCCGCTGCTCCGCGGCCCCGAGCGTTGTGCGTCGCCAAGCCCTCCGCGGGCCGCCGTGGCCCCGAGCCCCGCGCGCCGCCCCGTGCGCCGCGGGCCGCCGAGACCCCGGGCAAGGCGCGCCACCGCTCGGTGTGGCCCCGCGCGCCGCGCGACCCGCGTCAGGGCCAGTGCGCCGCCGCTCGAGCCGTGGCCCCGCGCGCCACGCAACCCGCTGCTCCGCTGGCTGTCGTCTCTGCTGCTCCGCGAGCTCGTCCCTGCGCCGCCGCTGGCCTTCACACCCCGGTGAGGGAGAGGGAGAGAGAGGAAGGGAGTGGATTGGGTTGTGAGAGAGTGGGGAGTGGGAGCGGCGCCTGGGGATGAGAGGATGAGAAACCCTAACAAGTGCTGCTTTTATATGGGGTGTGGCTATCGGGCCTCGTCCTGGGTCTAATGGGCTTCGGCCTTAACCGTGACGGGCCTTATAGGATGCCCGCTGCGGTAAATTGATTTACCGCAGCGGGCACATTAAGACGTCCGCTGCGGTAAATAGGTATTTACCGCAGTATTTACCGCAGCAGACGCCTTAATGTGTCCGCTGCGGTCCGCAGCGGACAAAAATGCCCGTCACGGTAAATAGAAAAAGACCATCACAGAAAAACATGATATTTTCCACAGCGGACAAAACAACTGTCCACCACGGAGGGCTTTTAGGCAACGCTGCGGAAGCTCAATTTTGACGTAGTGACTATTTGGACTATGGTAAGGCAAACAAAAAAAACTGGTGCCAAGGCAAAATGAACCTAGCGTGTCCCTCGGGGTCCATGAGCACTCTGCACTCAAAGTGATTAGAGCAACTCCAATAGAGATGCTATTTTTTATTTTGAGCCCATTTTAGATAATCTGTGATATAAAATAGACTCACAAACATGCTATCTGGGTTTCCAAAATACCTAGTAGGCTATTCCATCTTTTCAGCTAACTAGAAAAAGCAAGCCTGGGAGGCTCGCCATCCGTTCTCGCATGCTGATTTCACGGGGACTCAGTGAACAAGATTGGTGGAACTAAAACGAATAGTAGATGACGTGGCAAGTTTTGACTATGAAATTAGAAAATTTACCATGGCTGTTGGAGAATCCATGTTTCTTGTAAGAGATTTTATTTTAGAAGATGGCTAAATCGTAGATATTGTAATCTATTTTTAGCTAATCTTTTAGAGTTGCTCTTAGCTGGGTTCTTCAATCATTCTACTCCACTGTATGTCTAATCTAATCATAACATATTTTCACACTTCGAATGAAACATTTGAAAATTTTAGAAACCCTGGGGGTGTGATGATCCAGAGTTCATGAACACAAATAAGAATGACAAAAAAAAAATAGGGGATTAAACATTCTCGTTTTACGACGTCCCCCCCAACTAGAAACACTGCACCTACTACGCATACAGACCTTGGAGCTGCGGTCTGCGCTTGAGATATACTACTACTACTAGCGACCAAAGGATGTCGTCACTGGTTCGTTGCATGCACACGCATTCATGCATCCTGCATTGTCCATATCTGGTTTGCTGACAACTTGCAGCTTGTTAGTTTCCCTGATTTTTTTTCCTAGAATGAAAATATGAACTGCAGATATTTTATGAATGGGAAGTATCTATCCAATCCTACCAGGAAGTTATAGATAGAGAAAGTGACATCATGCCTTCATAGCAGGCTTTATACTCCTATATATGCTAAAGCTTCCGTAGGTTGCCTAACTACATGATACACAGTTGGTTAGTGATATGTTTAGCACTAGCAGCCGGCCGGCATCAGTAGTTATCCAGAATTCATATATAATGCATTCCTTCTTTGCTCATACTTTAAATATATTTTATTTAAAAGTAAATTACTCTGATGGTCCTAATCTCTAAACCATTACGTTATTCTTGTATGCCTAGACCATATATGGTGACAAGCAGCAGCGTAGTTGGCCAGCATGCTCGCAGAGGCAGTGTATATAACGGCCTTGATGCACTTGGAAGTGACTCCGATATTCTCATAACTAAAGCACGACGGTTCAATCATTCGTCGGTGGAGAAGACATGTGTCTGTCTTGGACCAGGATATATTGAAGTATTTTAATAGTTTAGAAACCGAGTTGTACAATTTCTTTTTTTTTTCTCGATCACATTAAAAATTGACGCATTTTCTATATTAAGCGAGAAGAAGTTTGTTTACAAAACACGCTTTGGGCACTCTAGAGGACGAGAATGATTATAATTGAGCACCTGTCCTCCCTGGAATTACATTGAGGATCACGGATGTGTGAGAATCACGTGATAGCTTGAGACAGCTTAGAGACCGTTCATGTAACTATAGTCCGGGGTCTCACACGTTAGTTCCACGCCTGTCATAACGCGACTGCTTTAGTCGCAACACGTAGAATCAATCAATGTGCTTGGATGGTGCCATTCATATCCCTATCACAATGCTTGCATGGGCCTATTGGTGCATTTCATTTGAATGAACCAATGAATGCACCAATAAAGATATAATAAATCTTGCCCTTTTAAAAAAATTATATATATTGCAGTATGGTGTCTGCGGACCAGTGTCATTTATTTAGCGATAGACTTGACTATCGTGCGTGTCCGAATCATTGGATTCTTTTTTGTTGAGCAAAGCCCGTCTGTATCATTGGAGGGGCCGTCAACATCGTTTTATTGCTGGTCTAAAAAGAAAATCTGGCGTCTCGTGATTTCTTTTCAGTCTTCTTGACATAACTATAAAAAGCGTCTACCTTGGACCTAGCCCATTAGAAGCGTGAAGCCTTCCGTCCAAAGGTCCAAGGCTCAAGTGAAGTGAGGCCTCCACCCAAACCTCTCGGCCTAGGATGGTATTCGTGAGAACTCGACTCAACCCAACCCGCTAAATCTAACGGGCTAGACATACTAGGCCGATATTGGGCCCATCTATGTCTCGACACCCCCCATTCCTCGTTTACCTCTCGAATTTAGGGTATGTTTGGAACTGCTCCACAAACTCTGCTCTACAAACTCCACTATGGAGCAGCTCTACAGAAAATAGGAGCTTTTAGAGTACCTCTTTAGGTGTTCTCACAACTCCACCTTTTTTTTCTAAAGTTGTGTGCGTGGAGCTGAAACCGTTTGGCTAAAAAACGTGGACCAGTGGAGCGGAGCTGTCCCAAACAGACCCTTATACTCCAATTGTCAACATCACTTCTGTAGCTGTGCTGGATTCCTAAAAAAAAAACTGTGCTGGAGCATCGCACACGCTAAGCCGTAGTCTCTTTTTGTGTTAGCAATCCTGCAGTGGCTATAGATCGAGATCTGCATAGCTCTTGAAGCTAGAAGAGGAGGACGGGGCAGCTGTGATGTGGTAGCGCGCCCGGAGATAATTTTCAAAGGCGCGCCCCCAGCTGCACCGAGCCGGTGATACTGTGATAGTCCAGACGATCCATATGGTTCGCATTCGCACCCTATGGGTGTGGCGTGTGCAGTTGTGCCATTGCCTGGGCTTCTTTGGAAGAAGGGACAAAAAAAATCATGCATAGACAACCTACTGCTAAAAATTAAAATAATAACTAAAATAAATATTCTTATAAATTACATGTACGTGGAAAAGTCCTGGATTTTAGAAGCATGTGGAGTTTTAGCGCGAGGATATCGTGGCTTGAAGACAACACGGCATCTGACTCTGACAGCTCCACAACCAGAAGTGGAGAGCTCCGCGCACGTCAAAGGCGAGGATCACATGCGATGCGCCGTGCTCGGTAGCTCCCCGACGATTGCTCTGCCACGGCGACTCGCCGGACCGGCCTCATCTGAAACCCGCAGACCAGTCGACGCGGGCGTTTTCGCTAGGAAACAAACCCGAGACGCCGCAAAACTCCAGGATCTCTCCCGGCACCGGACGCCCCTACCGGCCCACCAGGCCACCACCACAAAACTCCACTCGCAGCCCCCGCTCCACGCCTCCACAGAAAATAAAATCTCCTGCTGTCTTCCGCCCGCTCGTCGGCAGAGACAAGCTCTTCACCACAAACGACAACGGGCTCCACGTTTCGACGACGACCCAGGCCTTCTTCCGCGAGTTTCATTTCATCCTATCACCTTTTTACTCCTCCAGTCGGAGAACGCCGTACCAGTGGCCGCTACACTTGCTCACACCATTGCAGTAGCAGTAGCAGCAGGAGGAGGAGTGCAGGATTCGAGCGATCTTGGCATGGCTTCTTCCCTCGCGCCCGCGTCGTGGGCGCTGCTGCCGCTGCAGACGGGTGGGGCTGGGGCGGGGCCTTCCTGCCGCGTGATGCTCGCCGTCGCGGAGCCCCGCTGGGCCGCGTCGCTGAGCCGGGCAAGGGTCCTCGTGGCGCCCCGGTGCGCGGCGCTCGACGGGCCCGGCGCCAGCGGCGAGGAGGAGGCCAAGATCGAGGAACAGAGCAAGAAGAAGAAGCCGGCGCGCGGGCCACCGGTGTGGAGGCGGATCCTGTTCGCCTCGAAGAAGACACGAAGCATCATCATCCTCAACGCCCTCACGGTCATCTCTGGTATGCGAATACTTTCTTTCTTCTTAATCTCTCTCCCAGCCGCTCCAATTCGTACTATATGCTCAACTGCTCGGTCACAAACTCCACTCTGCACAAGAGGAGTCTATCGCTTCTGTAGTACTGCTCCAAATACTCTTCATCCTAAAATTCTTTCTCCGATAAGTGTGATTAGTTTGTTACAGCAATTGTGAACTGTGGTTGGCATTACCAGTAAAATTGAACCTTCTGTAATTCACCTTTTATCCGTTTCTTTTTCTGCCAGCAAGTGATATTCCGGTTTTGAAAGAGGTCGAAGCCCTGACAGAGCCTGCAGTCTTCAACATGGTACGGTTCGTTGTTGCAGCCATCCCCTTCGTGCCATTCGCGGTCCGTGCCTTTGGAGACCGCCGTGTACGCTATGCAGGACTGGAGCTAGGAGTCTGGATTAGCTTAGCTTACCTTTCTCAAGCGATTGGATTGCTCTCATGTGATGCTAGCCGAGCATCCTTCATCGCGGCCTTCACGGTAGACCCCGTTTCGTGCCGAGTTCTTTTTGAATTTTGGTGGTTTTGCTCCTGAAATGTCTTGAACTGGCAAATGCTAAATATCTATTATTGTTGTACAGGTCATAGTTGTGCCTCTAATTGATGGCCTTCTTGGTACCTCGATCCCCAAACTCACTTGGTTCGGAGCCAGCATGTCTCTATTCGGAATTGGCCTGCTGGAATGTGGTGGCTCTCCTCCCTGCGTAAGTAACAACTTCCTTTTTTGTACTGATTCTTACTAGTAGTTTTTTGGCTGTTGTGATAGTACCTCTCAGGATCTTACAGAGTGGTAAAAAAAACTCTTGCACAATTTCTTGTTTTCCTGGTTTTTGTTAAAAAAGTTCTTTTTAGCAACAATAATCACACTTTCATTGAGTCTTCAAACTTCCAATTAATTTCAGGCATGTAAAGTTCTGCTAAATCCTCAAATTTGAAGATTTCATCATTTAAAGTATTTGGATATATTTATGAATTGCTTGCTTTGTACCTTAACAAATAATATGATATTGATTTTTTTGAACTGCTTTTATTCTGTTCAAAGGTTGGTGATATTTTGAACTTCTTCAGCGCCGTATTTTTTGGGATCCATATGCTTAGAACAGAGCAAATATCAAGGGGTACGGACAAGAAGAAGTTTCTAGCTCTTCTTAGCTTCGAGGTGTGTGAAGATATTATCTCATATCCTACATACTGCTATATAAATATCTTACCAATTGTGATGTGAAGTTGTGAACACAAAATCTTCTGATAACCAGGTCCTTGTGGTCGCTTTCTCCTCTGTTCTCTGGTTTATGTTCAAAGATGGCTATGTTGATACTAGTGAATCCAGCTTTGACTCTTGGACTTTCGGTATGCTTTGGGATACGGCAGCTTCATTTCCTTGGATACCAGTATTGTACACTGGAATAATTTCTACGGTATTATGCATGTGGGCAGAGGTCAGTCTACTTCTTTGAGTGTTAGTAGATTGAGGGGCGCCCTAGTTTTAGGGCTCTTCTCGTTTAATGCTTGCTTGTTTTAAGCGCGTGGAGTACGTACACGTCCTCGTGCAGATGGTAGCAATGGCCGATGTTTCAGCAACTGAAACTGCAATTGTCTATGGCTTGGAGCCAGTTTGGGGAGCTGCTTTTGCTTGGTTCCTCCTTGGTGAAAGATGGGATAACACTGCATGGATTGGAGCTGCTCTTGTATTATGTAAGCTTGTGTTCCTTTCGTTTTCTTTGCCACTGCATGTCTGCATTTGCACAGCCTTGATCATGGTGTTCGTATGCCACCTATTCTTAAAAATTTATCATAGTGAACAGAGAACCTGAATTAAGTATTCCCTCGAGCTAACAGAATACACTAACTTTTCATCAGGTGGCAGTTTGACTGTTCAGCTATTTGGGTCAGCTCCTGAGAAGTCCAAGAAAGTTAAAAAACGCAGCAGCAATGCTTTAGAAATGCCAGTAAAACAACAAGACTACTTATCGTTATCTCCTATACCAGTTGATTCCGGGAAGTTCATAGGAAGGCAATTGCAAAGGTAACTTTAATGAGTTTATTTGTTGACTGTCTTACTTCTGCATTTGCCTGGTCTCTAGTCTTCCAGTCTCCATTTATGTAGTGACAGTCTTTGCATTTACTTTGCTTAAATTATTTATTTCTGCAATATAGGAAGAACAAAACATTATAGCCCAACTTCAAGTCAAAGAAGGAAATCCTGCAATGATAGGCTCAGATACCAAATTATTGTCCCGAGGCATCATTTCTTGGCTCGTCAATATGGGGATGCCGCTCGATTGCTTCGCGTGAAGATTTTTTTTCCCGCGACATCTTGGAGCTCGTATTTGGATTTCTATTTTGTCTCAGATGACGACCGTGCTAGAATACCTCATGCATATTAGGAAATGATGCATTGCCAGTGGCAACTCTAGGAGGTCCATGGTCCACCTAGACAATTGCGTTAAGTGAGATAACTTAATTAGTATGTTTTGGGCACTGTTAACTGTATAGATTTCATTTAAATATAATATATGTATACACAGCTAAATGATTCTAGAGTACTGAACTGAGCATACCTTTGTATATAATACTGAAATAATAAATACCATGCATGGTATTATTTGACTCATAGTCATAGATTCAAGAATCAGGACATACTGTGTTCCGTTGAGATTGATTTTGTGCCTGTGAATTTTTTGTAAGCCTATGCTTCTTTGGTTAGCCATTTGTCTTTGCAGGTTGCAGTTGCACTTTCATATTCAAATAGACCATACTGAACAAATGACCAAGATTAACTGTTCTTCAAGCCAATTAAGTACTCATGCCATCTCAAAACATAAGCCACGGTATGATTTGGCGGTCACCAAAAATAGTCTTTGACACATGATTCATCATATGCTAAAGCGTTTCGTGTTCGCTGCGGCTTCTACCGGCTGCAGGTACAGCAACCGAACAGTAGCGTTACAGCTTTCGTCAGAGAAGCTGCTCTTTTTTAAGTGACAAAAGGAGGGTTTAAGGATGTCTGATTTTGCTTATCAGACTTGAACAATAGTGAAGGAGGTTATAATAGTCCTTTCAAAAATCTCTTAAGTAGTTCTCCATCCTATTTCAAAAACTTAAAGAGATTTTTGAAATGGCTTTCAAATACCTCCTTCACTATTGAACAATAGAGATTTTGCTTATCAGAGTATTTCTCCATCCTATTATAAGCCATTTCAAAAATCTCTTAAGTTTGACTAAATTTATATAATAATATTTATGATGTCAACTAAATATTATTAGATTCTTCATCAATTATATTTCCATAATATATCTATTTGATGTAAAAATCATTATAATTTTTTCTATAATTTTGATCAAACCTTGAGATGTTTTGACTCTTCAAAATTTGTAGAATGCACTTATGATTTGAAATGGAGCGAGTAGATTCTTTCCTTCCGCTTTCCATCCAGGATTTTCCGGTCCGTGAGGGCCCTTTTCCGTCGAGGCTTGTGTTGATATGAGGCCGGGCCACATATTCCTGCTTGCTTATTACAGACGGGCCGGGTGAGGCGTATTACGCCAACTGGGCCGATCTATACAAGACTGACTTATCTTCCTTGACTGGACTGGACTAGAATAGTGTATTTAGAAGGAAAGGTCGAACCTAGTTATCCTTGTGGGCTTTGAGGGCTTCTTCGATCTTTGTCGGAGCGAACGTTTTTTTTACACTTGTTCAACTTAAAC